>OZ010634.1:5091756-5479256 GCA_963932165.1 Pimpla rufipes
TTTTTTTATTTTTTTTATATAAATGTCATATATATTTTACAACGACCTCGACGACGACGACGACGACGACGGTGACGATGACGATGACGACGATAACGATTACGATGACCAGCACGACGACGATCATCACGACGAATTCCATGATCACGACGACGGCGATGATGATACCGACAACCAACATCACTAAAACGATTACTAGAAATACAATTCACGCCGACGACTACGTGTATGATAATGACAACGATTACTAAAACTATCATGACCATGAGAACCACCACTACGACTATGACTACGATGACCAACACAACGGCGACTTGAACAAGTACAAGAACGACAACGACTATGGAATAATAATTACGACGACGACCACGATCACGAGTACGAGTTTAATGACGATTACAAAAACGATTATGACGTTGATGATGATTAATAACCGAACTATTACGAGTACAATCCAATTCCAAATTCATTTTATTTTTTATTTCTTATAATTTATTTTTTATTATTTCATTATTGTATTTCTTGAATTTATTATTTTATTTTTTAAATTTCTTATTGAATTTATTGCATTTTTTTTCAATTTCTTATTGTATTTTTTGCATTTTGTATTATTTTTTTTTCTTTTATTATTTTATTTTTTTGTCATTAACCTCAATAATAAAAATATCCCCTATTTTGATAGTCTCCTTGGTTTTGGTAGGCGCCTCTTCCACGATATCCTCGTCGATATCCTCCTCTTCCACGGTATTCTCGTGGATATCCTCCTCTTCCACGGTATCCACGACCATAACCTCTTCCGCTATACGCCGTCCTATATCCTTCTTCATAAATATCATTTCTCTCCAACAATATTCTCTCGACGATTCCATGTATTTCTTCTTCCCTCATTTCTCGATCGGTTCACTCTCTTTCTTCGTCTCTTTCTCTATCATTCTCCTTTTTCATGAAATATCTTTTTCCGTAACTGTAATTAATTCTTATTGCTTATTATTCTTACTTTTTTATTTAAATTTCTCATTCGACATTGTAGTTCATTTACTCACATTTCATTTCTATAATCCAAATCTCGTCCTCCTCGCGTTTTAAAATCTCTCTCCCTCTGTTTTTGCTCTTTTTTTTTTATCGTGTCCCTTAGCATTTCCATCGGTTCTTCTTCTTTCTCTTTCCTAATTTTATCGTTTTCTTTATGTTTCTCGTTCCCTTTTTCACCTTTCGTTTCACCTTTTCCTGTATTTCTTTCGCCTTTGTCGTCTTGTGCTTTTTCTAGCCAGGCACCCATGTTTTTGAGCTGTATGTCAATATATTTTACATTTAAATTGAATGTCGTCGCTGTATTCATGCGACCTAACTATCGAACACCTATCGAAACGAACTATTGAACAGTAATTCTTTCCGAACGTTGACGACGACGACGACGACGACGACGACGACGACGACGACGACGACGACGACGACGACGACGACGACGACGACGACGACGACGACGACGACGACGACGACGACGACGACGACGACGACGACGACGACGACGACGACGACGACGACGACGACGACGACGACGACGACGACGACGACGACGACGACGACGACGACGACGACGACGACGACGACGACGACGACGACGACGACGACGACGACGACGACGACGACGACGACGACGACGACGACGACGACGACGACGACGACGACGACGACGACGACGACGACGACGACGACGACGACGACGACGACGATAAAAATTATCTATATATAAATTATTTTAAAATTATCTATGTTGAATACGGCTATAAAACACCGTTATAAACAACGTTACGTCTAATTTTTTTTACATACAAAGTTTTGTCTTACTTTCTTAACTTTTGCGTAACTTATAGCGAAAATCTACATTTTTTGAAAAATTCAAAATGGTGTAAAATCCGAACGACTTTACCGATCATAACCAAATTTCGTACGTAGCAGGGCTGTATGTTGTTTTTCGACTGTGGAACATTTCGGTTCCTTTGTTAAGATTCGACGTGATTTAGAGCAAAATGTATTTTTTTCGTAAAATTCAAAATTCAGTAAAATCCGAACCGCTTTATCGATTTCGTCGAAATTCAATACCATACAACATTGAACGTATCTTCCATTATGAAGAACTATTTAGCCGAATCGTCGAACTTTTACGAAAGTTAGAGCGACCACGCCCTTTTTTCAACAAATTAAAAACTACATAAAATCTTAATGACTGTATATATGTTATCAAAAATCTCGCCATTGGAAGAGGGGCAACTACTCTACTTGCGTGCCAAATTTGAGCCATATCGCTCGAACGGTTTCTGAGTGAGAGGCGATTGAATTTTCGAGGCCCAGCACACACACACACACACACACACACACACACACACACACACACATACATACGGACATTTTTTTTAAACCACTTTTCTCGACATTTTAGGTGATTCTAAGCATACTGGCATGAAAATCTCGAAAAAAAAATTTTTCATGAAAACAAAGCTTCCTCTATGAGGAAGCAAAATACGATAATTTTTTATGCTTAACTTATTTAGGTACCAGCGATACCCCCGACCGCTCGAGGCAGAGTAAAGAATCATCAGCAGCAAACAGCAGCCAAAAATCCATCGTCGTTGCACGACGAGGACACGTCCACCGGCGTTGGACGGAGATCGAGCGCAGTACAGTACTTGATGCATTCAAAAGTATTATGCGAGGCGGAAACATGCCGACCGGTGACCAGATTCAAAAGGTTATAAACGCAAATGCTTGCCTGAAAGGTCGCGAAGTGGCACAGGTGCGAACGTGGCTACATACCAAAAAAAAAAATGTAAACTGCGGTAATGTAGTCGTTAATGTTCAGTAAATCCGCGAGGACTGTTCAATTGGCGCCGCGCGCATCGAGCAATTGTCACAGCCATTCCGTTATCAGTATAATAATAATTTTAGTCATAAGTTTGTTGTTTCTTTGTAAAAAAAAACGTAGTTCCTGAACTCGAACTAGATTCGCGAAGAATAGCCATTGGAACCTGAACGACGGCGATGCTTTATTCCGTTACCAGTATAATAATAATAATTTTATTCATAAGTTTGTTGTTTCCTTGTAAAAAAAACGTAGTTCCTGAACTCGAACTAGATTCGCGAAGAATAGCCATTGGAACCTGAACGACGGCGAGGCTTTATTCCGTTACCAGTATAATAATAATAATTTCATTCATAAGTTTGTTGTTTCTTTGTAAAAAAAACGTAGTTCCTCCACTCGAACTAGATTCGAGAAAAATACTTTAATTATTACGTTAATATTCCCACGAAAAAGAATTTAAGTTGTGTTAAAATTTGTATTCGCTACGTTTTTCTACGTAAATCTTACTTATTATATGATACATTCACAAAGACTGAATAAAGAACATGTGGTAAAGCGCGTAACGTACTGTGATATTACGTGAACGATAAGATGTTGAAGAAAAATACTGTACCGTTGAATAATAAAAACAGCAGTACTCAATGTAATTGACTGTGTATTAATTTTCCGGAATTCGAGATCACGACCTATCGTGAATGATTGAACTGTCAACAAAGCAACAAAACACGAAACGGAGATGCCCGGCGAAAAAGATGCTCTCGTGTCAATGTCTGAACGCAAAATCATCAACGCTGAATGATTCTCGTGTCAATGTGTCAATGTCAAAAATCACCGAGTCGGTGTCGTAACACAGCACGCGTCTTCCCAGCCGCTCGAGATAGCTGTAAAGTTTTAGGCGAGCCTGAGCTGTCGTGTACACCGCGATAACCACGCTAGTTTGTGCAGAGGGTACCACGGCCTCGTCGATACACGACCAATTCGCGTACATTACACGATCGTTAACCGGCAATAGACGATGGACCTCTTTGTCATTGTCGCCGAGAAGCAGCAACAATTGCTCGCGGCTATTGACGACCGTTGTCTGCGTCAAGTTAGACCTCTGCCCAAATTTTCCCCAAAACGAATTTAGGCAGAGCTTTGCTACGGCCCGCAGTCCCGGATTCTTTGCGATTTTCTCGCTGTCGAGGCGTATACCCTCGGCACGCTCGTACTCCTCGACGTAGCGTGCCTTAGATTTCTCATCCGTGCACTCTGCGGGCCAGCCGCTAGCCTCTTGTTTAATACGTAAAAACGTATTAATGTAGTCAACAAAGAGGCCCCCCTCGCGTGTTACGGGGTCGTACTGAGTCATCTCGTAGGCCCAGATGATCGAGATTTTGTCCACCATGTAACCCATCTGGATGGCGTTTCGCACCTCGTCCACGACCCATGTACCTGTGAACGAGCGGTCAGCCGTGTCCTCGTGAGAACACGCTGTCTGCGCTCTTTCCTCGGTGCAGGTACGGCACAGAGGAAACAGTAGCTTTCCGTGCATGCGAACAGGTAGCACAGGGTGGAAGAGGCCCCGAGGAGGTAACACTGTGCACTTGATCAGCCCGTTGATCGTCGTGCCTAAGGCGTCAAGCGAGCCATTCAACAATCGTTCGCACTCTGTATCCACGTATATCTTTGGGTGGCCCTTCGGGAAGCGGCCAACCTTTGAGATGTACGGATACAGCGAGCAGATATCGATATAATTGATTCGCTCGTTTGGCGCTGCGTCGTACACAGTCACAGTGTTACCTGTACGACCGCCGTAAAACCCATCGCGAGGATTCAACGTTTCCGTCTGCAAACGCGGATGGTTAAGCAGACATTCGTTTATTGCCGGGTTTGATTGACGCAACGCCGCGAATTCGCATTCCCACATCGTTTCGAGCTGATAGCCTGATGCACGAATTTTTGCGTCAATCGCAAGGGTGCGCTCATAGCGGGCCTCATATGTCTCCACATTGGCACGTGACTTTAACGTGCGATTGTCGGGAAAACATCGAGGACAGCCGTGCCAATAACACCCTTGAAATTGGAACACAAAACGATCGTCACCGAGCTGCAGGTAGCCGTCAACGAGTGGGCCCACAGGTAGCCGAAATTCTCGACCCCTAGTCGCGTGAACGATCTCGTGCCCCAGACAATTCTCGACCCACAGAAGCCGCGCGTTGGCCTGTATCGAGTGCTGTTCCGCGAGCCTATACCCTCCGTTCGGAATGAGTCCGATTGTATTGGGCTTGAGGAAGTTGCGCCTAAACACCTTGGAGCAGGCCGATGCGATTGTCGCCGCCTCTGTGAATGGACAAACATTGCCCGCTTGAATGAAGATTCTCCGGAATTCCTTGCAGGCGCGCCGGAGAATATCGACGTCGAGCGAGCAATATTTTTCAATTTCTGCAGAGAAGTCAAAATCTTCACCGGTCGCTGCTCTCGCGGTGTACCAGGCGTAAAATTCCTCTCGCTCAAGCGGACTCATTGTGTCAGGCGAGTAGAACTCGGGTACAGGTAGAGCACCTCGGTAGCCTTGGTTGGCTTGCGTATTAAAAAGGTGCGGGAAGTAACCCTTGCCCATTTTATCCGCGAAACCAAAGGCACCAGGAAGAGCACTGAGACGCATGTGAAAGTAATTCAGGCTGTCAATAAAAGCAGTGCGTCCGAGCCGCATTGAAATGATCGCGTTACCCGTGACAATTAATTCCGTTAGCCCGAGATCGCTACAACTCTCGACCACATGACGCAATACGAATTGCGCGTCGAAGGCCTTGGCATTGTGTGCGATGCACACTATTTTCCGGAACGCTGTCGAGCGACGTAAGGCCAGATTCACCAACTCCTCGACGGGCGATCTTCGAAAGACGTGTTTTCGAACACCGCACCATACACAGGGGTCGTTGAACTCCACATCTTCGACGGTCTCGAGACACACCTCGCACAGCTGTTGTGCAACGCAGAGTGTCACGATGTGCTCACGCCTATCGTCACCCGGCGCTGCAGTATACGGCTCGTCCTGGCGTGTCTCGAAATCGTAGAAAATAAATAAGGTCTGCGGCTTTGCGTCTCACGCGATCTTTCGTGGGGCCAGAGGCTGCATGTAGCAGTGCTCATTGTACCCATGCGGGGTACGGCACAGCTTGCAAAATGATTTCCCGCAATCGTGAGCGCGCTTTGTGGTGTCAACGAGCTTGGAGCATTGTCGACAAAAGCGAACCGTTTGACACACGGTTTTGCGATCGGTGTGCGGCGTTTTGAGTCGACTTTCGCGCGGCTTCAAATGATTTTCAAAGCAAACAGCGCTGAGAAAGAACCGATTGCATTCCTCGCACTCCCACTTATCGCCGTCGTCGCCGCAGTCATCGTCCGTAGATCTGACCACGCACGGCGGCGATGAGTAGCAGCGCGGGCAAGTGCTTGTGCACTTGTGCTGGTGTAAATGACGGTACGAAGAATTACACGGTATGCAATAATTCCTCGTACCGCCTGCAGCTAAAAGATTCGTTATCGGGCTGTAATGACTTTCTTCATTAAAATACGCGATATTTAAAACTGTTTGCGCCTGTGTGCTTTGAAATTGTTTTTGACCGTCGAAAATCGGCTCGACCCCGCTACCCAGAGACGCCCAGTCGTACACCACTATAGCGACTTTCGAAGCCATAAAGTGCTGCTGGAACGCTTCGATCTCAGGTAGCCCGCACCCCGTCGCTGACACCGTGACGTTCGCCTCGCTGACAAGTTTGTTTGCCTCGCACCTCTGAAGCTTCGATTTTTTATGACGTATTCGGTCATAAAAATTCTTAGCTTCTGCCGTGCGCTCGTGTTTGCGCCGAGAATTAGCAAGGGCCACCACGAGCGATCGAGGGAAACACAAATTGTCCTCGTTGTCGATAGCCACTACCGAACGATTTTTGTCGATTTTCTCAGCCAAGCTTCCAGCGCCCTTAACCATTTCAACGTACGTCACTGTGAAAACGAGCATGTCGTAAACCGAAAGGATTCGGGCGCTCTGGTTGACGTTACAAAGAAGTTCCCACAATTGCGAATAATCAAAGCGCCATATGGGCGTCAAAGATAGCCCCGCGATACCATCGGTCATCCCCTCGGCCATGAACCCTACGCCTATCATATCATTCGACGTACGACCCGAAATAAAATGTGCGTAAATATCGCGAATCGCATTGTGCACCCACGAGATCGGGTTAATACCGGCCGGTGGTGAAGCCAACACGACATCGGTCCGATATCCGGCGGGCGCGACAACGTCGTTATCGTCAACGACACTCGCGCTTCCTCTACCGCCCGGGCCGCGAAGCTCAGCGTCGCCATTGCGAGGCTCATCGACGTTGTCGCCGTCGTCGTTGTCGTTATTGCCATCGTCGTAGTCGTCGTCAATTCGGCCTACATCTAAATTTAACCTACTAGGCCCCGCATGTGAGGCTACCTCTACTCCCGACGTCGATTTTGCAGTTGACGCAGGAAGCTGTAAAGGTGCAGCCTGTGGCTGGGCTTCTTGAGCCTGCTGCTGCTGCTGCTGTTGATGCTGCTGCTGCTGCTGCTGCTGCTGCTGCTGCTGCTCCACGGGCCTGTGACGCAGGTCGACCTGAATACCGACAGGATTCGGATTATTCCGACGCAGGTCGACCTGAATACCGACAGGATTCGGATTATTCCTCTGGAATTCCACGCGACGATTCGAGGATTCGCAACGCAATAAGATCGTCGTCCTCGTCGCACGAGTCGGACTCCTCCCCGACTTGCCCATAGGAATCGTACCAGTCCGGGCGATTAATCAACAGATATGGTCGCCAGTCTGGTACGACGTCTATAGAGCCGTCGACGGTCTCGTGCTCGTCTGGCGATAGAGCGATCGGGTTTTCGAGGTTGTCGGGAGCGGATTCTACGGGATTGTCAAGATGTAATGACAAGACCGAGCTATTTACCGCTTGGTCATCCACATAGCCGTCTCCACCCCTTTGCTGATGCTGCTGTTGCTGTTGCCATTCAGCGCCACCCTCGACCCCGAGCCACAACCGAACACCTACGGTTTAATGCAATCGCATGTTAAACCGTGTGTTCAAAAGAGTATTTTTATATATATATTTATATATGAATAGATTCTTGAGTACTCACGGTCGTTGCGACTCTGCTCCTGCGGAGCCACGTTGAGCCCTCCAATGAAAAGGGTCTCCGCGTCGGAGTTTCCCTCGTCGTCGACGTCGCTGCCGTGGGGTCGTCGTCGTCGTCGTCGTCGTCGTCGTCGTCGTCGTCGTCGTCGTCGTCGTCGTCGTCGTCGTCGTCGTCGTCGTCGTCGTCGTCGTCGTCGTCGTCGTCGTCGTCGTCGTCGTCGTCGTCGTCGTCGTCGTCGTCGTCGTCGTCGTCGTCGTCGTCGTCGTCGTCGTCGTCGTCGTCGTCGTCGTCGTCGTCGTCGTCGTCGTCGTCGTCGTCGTCGTCGTCGTCGTCGTCGTCGTCGTCGTCGTCGTCGTCGTCGTCGTCGTCGTCGTCGTCGTCGTCGTCGTCGTCGTCGTCGTCGTCGTCGTCGTCGTCGTCGTCGTCGTCGTCGTCGTCGTCGTCGTCGTCGTCGTCGTCGTCGTCGTCGTCGTCGTCGTCGTCGTCGTCGTCGTCGTCGTCGTCGTCGTCGTCGTCGTCGTCGTCGTCGTCGTCGTCGTCGTCGTCGTCGTCGTCGTCGTCGTCGTCGTCGTCGTCGTCGTCGTCGTCGTCGTCGTCGTCGTCGTCGTCGTCGTCGTCGTCGTCGTCGTCGTCGTCGTCGTCGTCGTCGTCGTCGTCGTCGTCGTCGTCGTCGTCGTCGTCGTCGTCGTCGTCGTCGTCGTCGTCGTCGTCGTCGTCGTCGTCGTCGTCGTCGTCGTCGTCGTCGTCGTCGTCGTCGTCGTCGTCGTCGTCGTCGTCGTCGTCGTCGTCGTCGTCGTCGTCGTCGTCGTCGTCGTCGTCGTCGTCGTCGTCGTCGTCGTCGTCGTCGTCGTCGTCGTCGTCGTCGTCGTCGTCGTCGTCGTCGTCGTCGTCGTCGTCGTCGTCGTCGTCGTCGTCGTCGTCGTCGTCGTCGTCGTCGTCGTCGTCGTCGTCGTCGTCGTCGTCGTCGTCGTCGTCGTCGTCGTCGTCGTCGTCGTCGTCGTCGTCGTCGTCGTCGTCGTCGTCGTCGTCGTCGTCGTCGTCGTCGTCGTCGTCGTCGTCGTCGTCGTCGTCGTCGTCGTCGTCGTCGTCGTCGTCGTCGTCGTCGTCGTCGTCGTCGTCGTCGTCGTCGTCGTCGTCGTCGTCGTCGTCGTCGTCGTCGTCGTCGTCGTCGTCGTCGTCGTCGTCGTCGTCGTCGTCGTCGTCGTCGTCGTCGTCGTCGTCGTCGTCGTCGTCGTCGTCGTCGTCGTCGTCGTCGTCGTCGTCGTCGTCGTCGTCGTCGTCGTCGTCGTCGTCGTCGTCGTCGTCGTCGTCGTCGTCGTCGTCGTCGTCGTCGTCGTCGTCGTCGTCGTCGTCGTCGTCGTCGTCGTCGTCGTCGTCGTCGTCGTCGTCGTCGTCGTCGTCGTCGTCGTCGTCGTCGTCGTCGTCGTCGTCGTCGTCGTCGTCGTCGTCGTCGTCGTCGTCGTCGTCGTCGTCGTCGTCGTCGTCGTCGTCGTCGTCGTCGTCGTCGTCGTCGTCGTCGTCGTCGTCGTCGTCGTCGTCGTCGTCGTCGTCGTCGTCGTCGTCGTCGTCGTCGTCGTCGTCGTCGTCGTCGTCGTCGTCGTCGTCGTCGTCGTCGTCGTCGTCGTCGTCGTCGTCGTCGTCGTCGTCGTCGTCGTCGTCGTCGTCGTCGTCGTCGTCGTCGTCGTCGTCGTCGTCGTCGTCGTCGTCGTCGTCGTCGTCGTCGTCGTCGTCGTCGTCGTCGTCGTCGTCGTCGTCGTCGTCGTCGTCGTCGTCGTCGTCGTCGTCGTCGTCGTCGTCGTCGTCGTCGTCGTCGTCGTCGTCGTCGTCGTCGTCGTCGTCGTCGTCGTCGTCGTCGTCGTCGTCGTCGTCGTCGTCGTCGTCGTCGTCGTCGTCGTCGTCGTCGTCGTCGTCGTCGTCGTCGTCGTCGTCGTCGTCGTCGTCGTCGTCGTCGTCGTCGTCGTCGTCGTCGTCGTCGTCGTCGTCGTCGTCGTCGTCGTCGTCGTCGTCGTCGTCGTCGTCGTCGTCGTCGTCGTCGTCGTCGTCGTCGTCGTCGTCGTCGTCGTCGTCGTCGTCGTCGTCGTCGTCGTCGTCGTCGTCGTCGTCGTCGTCGTCGTCGTCGTCGTCGTCGTCGTCGTCGTCGTCGTCGTCGTCGTCGTCGTCGTCGTCGTCGTCGTCGTCGTCGTCGTCGTCGTCGTCGTCGTCGTCGTCGTCGTCGTCGTCGTCGTCGTCGTCGTCGTCGTCGTCGTCGTCGTCGTCGTCGTCGTCGTCGTCGTCGTCGTCGTCGTCGTCGTCGTCGTCGTCGTCGTCGTCGTCGTCGTCGTCGTCGTCGTCGTCGTCGTCGTCGTCGTCGTCGTCGTCGTCGTCGTCGTCGTCGTCGTCGTCGTCGTCGTCGTCGTCGTCGTCGTCGTCGTCGTCGTCGTCGTCGTCGTCGTCGTCGTCGTCGTCGTCGTCGTCGTCGTCGTCGTCGTCGTCGTCGTCGTCGTCGTCGTCGTCGTCGTCGTCGTCGTCGTCGTCGTCGTCGTCGTCGTCGTCGTCGTCGTCGTCGTCGTCGTCGTCGTCGTCGTCGTCGTCGTCGTCGTCGTCGTCGTCGTCGTCGTCGTCGTCGTCGTCGTCGTCGTCGTCGTCGTCGTCGTCGTCGTCGTCGTCGTCGTCGTCGTCGTCGTCGTCGTCGTCGTCGTCGTCGTCGTCGTCGTCGTCGTCGTCGTCGTCGTCGTCGTCGTCGTCGTCGTCGTCGTCGTCGTCGTCGTCGTCGTCGTCGTCGTCGTCGTCGTCGTCGTCGTCGTCGTCGTCGTCGTCGTCGTCGTCGTCGTCGTCGTCGTCGTCGTCGTCGTCGTCGTCGTCGTCGTCGTCGTCGTCGTCGTCGTCGTCGTCGTCGTCGTCGTCGTCGTCGTCGTCGTCGTCGTCGTCGTCGTCGTCGTCGTCGTCGTCGTCGTCGTCGTCGTCGTCGTCGTCGTCGTCGTCGTCGTCGTCGTCGTCGTCGTCGTCGTCGTCGTCGTCGTCGTCGTCGTCGTCGTCGTCGTCGTCGTCGTCGTCGTCGTCGTCGTCGTCGTCGTCGTCGTCGTCGTCGTCGTCGTCGTCGTCGTCGTCGTCGTCGTCGTCGTCGTCGTCGTCGTCGTCGTCGTCGTCGTCGTCGTCGTCGTCGTCGTCGTCGTCGTCGTCGTCGTCGTCGTCGTCGTCGTCGTCGTCGTCGTCGTCGTCGTCGTCGTCGTCGTCGTCGTCGTCGTCGTCGTCGTCGTCGTCGTCGTCGTCGTCGTCGTCGTCGTCGTCGTCGTCGTCGTCGTCGTCGTCGTCGTCGTCGTCGTCGTCGTCGTCGTCGTCGTCGTCGTCGTCGTCGTCGTCGTCGTCGTCGTCGTCGTCGTCGTCGTCGTCGTCGTCGTCGTCGTCGTCGTCGTCGTCGTCGTCGTCGTCGTCGTCGTCGTCGTCGTCGTCGTCGTCGTCGTCGTCGTCGTCGTCGTCGTCGTCGTCGTCGTCGTCGTCGTCGTCGTCGTCGTCGTCGTCGTCGTCGTCGTCGTCGTCGTCGTCGTCGTCGTCGTCGTCGTCGTCGTCGTCGTCGTCGTCGTCGTCGTCGTCGTCGTCGTCGTCGTCGTCGTCGTCGTCGTCGTCGTCGTCGTCGTCGTCGTCGTCGTCGTCGTCGTCGTCGTCGTCGTCGTCGTCGTCGTCGTCGTCGTCGTCGTCGTCGTCGTCGTCGTCGTCGTCGTCGTCGTCGTCGTCGTCGTCGTCGTCGTCGTCGTCGTCGTCGTCGTCGTCGTCGTCGTCGTCGTCGTCGTCGTCGTCGTCGTCGTCGTCGTCGTCGTCGTCGTCGTCGTCGTCGTCGTCGTCGTCGTCGTCGTCGTCGTCGTCGTCGTCGTCGTCGTCGTCGTCGTCGTCGTCGTCGTCGTCGTCGTCGTCGTCGTCGTCGTCGTCGTCGTCGTCGTCGTCGTCGTCGTCGTCGTCGTCGTCGTCGTCGTCGTCGTCGTCGTCGTCGTCGTCGTCGTCGTCGTCGTCGTCGTCGTCGTCGTCGTCGTCGTCGTCGTCGTCGTCGTCGTCGTCGTCGTCGTCGTCGTCGTCGTCGTCGTCGTCGTCGTCGTCGTCGTCGTCGTCGTCGTCGTCGTCGTCGTCGTCGTCGTCGTCGTCGTCGTCGTCGTCGTCGTCGTCGTCGTCGTCGTCGTCGTCGTCGTCGTCGTCGTCGTCGTCGTCGTCGTCGTCGTCGTCGTCGTCGTCGTCGTCGTCGTCGTCGTCGTCGTCGTCGTCGTCGTCGTCGTCGTCGTCGTCGTCGTCGTCGTCGTCGTCGTCGTCGTCGTCGTCGTCGTCGTCGTCGTCGTCGTCGTCGTCGTCGTCGTCGTCGTCGTCGTCGTCGTCGTCGTCGTCGTCGTCGTCGTCGTCGTCGTCGTCGTCGTCGTCGTCGTCGTCGTCGTCGTCGTCGTCGTCGTCGTCGTCGTCGTCGTCGTCGTCGTCGTCGTCGTCGTCGTCGTCGTCGTCGTCGTCGTCGTCGTCGTCGTCGTCGTCGTCGTCGTCGTCGTCGTCGTCGTCGTCGTCGTCGTCGTCGTCGTCGTCGTCGTCGTCGTCGTCGTCGTCGTCGTCGTCGTCGTCGTCGTCGTCGTCGTCGTCGTCGTCGTCGTCGTCGTCGTCGTCGTCGTCGTCGTCGTCGTCGTCGTCGTCGTCGTCGTCGTCGTCGTCGTCGTCGTCGTCGTCGTCGTCGTCGTCGCCGTCGCCGTCGCCGTCGCCGTCGCCGTCGCCGTCGCCGTCGCCGTCGCCGTCGCCGTCGCCGTCGCCGTCGCCGTCGCCGTCGCCGTCGCCGTCGCCGTCGCCGTCGCCGTCGCCGTCGCCGTCGCCGTCGCCGTCGCCGTCGCCGTCGCCGTCGCCGTCGCCGTCGCCGTCGCCGTCGCCGTCGCCGTCGCCGTCGCCGTCGCTAATAACAGGCATGTCGGCCACCCGTGGGAGATTGCCCTCTCGTACAGCTCGTACAGCTCTCGTACAGCTCGCACACACGGGCCACGATGCTCGTTCGCGGGCTCGACGATGATGACCTCGTTGCCGACGTCAGGAACAGCGTGATCGTTCTCGCGCTCCTCGACGACAAGCACCCCGGGTCCAGGAACCAGCTGATTCGCCTCCTCATCACCGTCGACAATCATTTCCTCGGAACCGAATCCCGAATCAGCGATGTCGGCGGTCACGTCGCTGTCGCTGTCACTCTCGTCCAGCAGCAGCCGCTCCCAGATGCCCTCAGGGTACACGACCTGCTGGGGCTCGGCGCCGATCTCCGCAGCCTCAGCCTCGTTAAAAATTCGCGGCGCACGCCTGGCCGCTGGCTCGGGTGACGCGGGTAGCACAATGTCCGCGGGTGCATCCTCCACGGGCATTCGAGCCTCGTCGTCGCCTCCGTTGTCAGCGTCATCGTTGTCCTCCGCCTCTGTCTCCTCCGATGATTCGTAAGCAGGGCTGAACAACGCCTGCTATGCACTGAATTCGGCGCTCATAAGCGCTCCTGCGACGGGCATACGGTCGAGGTTGCGCTCGCGGACAACCTCGCACGCAATAATCACGGCGTACGCCGATGCTTCAAAAGCATTATGCTCATGCGCTCGAGCAATAACGCGCATTGGCAACCGTCGCAGAATCGAGCGAAACTGTCGTTGCACGTCACGGAGGCACATAACACGAAGATCTCTAGCCCAAAGAAGCGTACATTTACGCGCAATCACAGGGCTCCTAATTTTAACTAAGCCCAAAGTTTTAAGCACGGCTTTGATTAAATCGCGAGCACGGTCACACTGCATTTTATTTTTTAATAAATCGCTTTCTAATAAAACGCTAACACGATCACACGCACACACTGTTACTGTTCTGCCACAAACAGTAAATGAACAACACTTCGCTGAAGCAGCACAAAGTCCGCTACGGCTCACTTGACACTTAACGACAACTCAAAACAAAACTGGAGACAGAGTTGGTGAGCACAATGCGCGGCGAAGTGTCGCTGGTGAAGTCTGAAGACCGATTAAACAGACTCTGTCTTTCCAAATTCACCATACTTCTAACCACACCTTCACAAACAAATTTAGCGTCGCAAATGAGGTGGAAGAAGGCTTAAACTGGCTTTGGAAGGTAAACATTGGCCAAAGCTCTAAGCCAATGTCAGCAAAATGCCGAGATGACCATGGCGTTCCACACCCCTTGTAAAAAATGTTCGAACACCCACAATCAGCATAAAAACAATACAGCATCTCGCGGAGATGTCCTAAAAGATCGACAGCGACCTTCGGTGGAGCCATCGATACTTTCCCCATAGTCGCCCGCCACGGTACCCCCTGGAAAACCCTTCGCTGACCGTGCTGTCTATACAGGTAGCCTCGAAAAACCCCAACACCTCGACGTAGACAATGACACGACACGCGACAGCCGGTTAGCGACACCACAACCCCTTAAACAGACCACCGTGAATCCCGTTGGTATCGATAGCTATCCATTACAAGTTTTATTACCTCCAGACCTACACTATTTTATCTTTAATTTATACAACAGCAGGACTATAGCACGTCAAACCATTGCCTCGTGGCGACAGATCGCTATCTCCCCCATCGGTAGACAACGATTTCCCACCGTTCAAAATTCCTACGACTAAGGAAAATCTGAACAGGTGTCATACACACACACACCAATCGGACCACCCTGAAATATCTGTTAACAAGCAATCTGTTGCTTCTTACACACATCTGGTGAATCCAGCGCTATATTTACACCTGTACACAACAGCTAACCGGTCTCACCCCCACCTTTTGACAACACGTGTGACATATCGAGGGTCGCGGGTCTAGGCCACCGTGAAGCGCATATATGAACACCCCTACGTTACTAGAAAGCGGCAGTCGGCCCGTGACTTCAGTAAAGACCGTTTACGCGATATTACGCAGCCTTTTATCCTCGACGCTTCACCGCACGGCCTATTGTTCAACATAAGTCAGGGTATCACATCCGAAGATCAGCGCGTCAGCGATCTGCAGACTTCAACCATGTACCGCGTGCTGTCGGACATCGAAAAGAAACGCCTCGAAGGACCCCTAATTCTCGGAACTACGTACGGACTCAACCAGTCCGAGACGAAGAGGGTGAGCGTCGGCCTACAGCCGCGAGCCGATGGAAGTATACATCCGATCGTAAAACTGCAGAACAATAACACGACTGGTGGTATTGTTTTCGAGGCTAAGGATTGGACTCTACTGCAAGCGCATCTTCCCGATTTATCGAAGTATTTTGCCGATGGGCAAAAGGTCGTCTGGGGATCGGGCTGGCGCACTCCGGCACCGATATACATCGCGGACTGCGAGATACTCTTCACGACAAGTTACGGGTCGAAATCTATTGTGTTTGATCGCCGTGTTGAAGAAATACCCGTTGATGAGGTGGCCGAGAGTCAGCTGGAACCCGAGCAACCACCGAAGAAGAAACGCAAGAATTATTCACCCGCTGTGGTGATGCAGAAACCATCGTACGACGGGCTGCTGCAGATAATGGTGTGCACCGACGAGCGCTTCAGACGACTTCAAAGGAACACCGCACATGTTCAGAAGTGCGCCGAAGTACTTTGCTCCGAATTGCTGCTGCATATTCCGGCCAACGAAACACCCGAAAAAATCAACAAACAGCGCGTCAAAGAATTTATAAAAAATCATTCCAAATCTTTGAAAGACGCCGTGCAGCATCGCATGGATGCTGAATTTGTCGAACTCACGTTCGGCATCGTGTTCCTCGAGCTCACCGTATTGTGCACCGCGTTTATCACACACGAGCTGCGGAAAGTACTTGCGGTGAAAAATAAGGAGACAACCCAATAACGACAAACCCTGTAAATATGAGTGTTCTGTGTCTGTTTATAAGCGAAGCCCCCGCGACAATCTATATAATTTCTCATTTGTATCATACAACGACGGCAGTCATAATCATCATCATCGTATCATATTGTAATTACCTATAAGATGTACTTTAATTTTAATACTTTGGCTCTTTTCGTAACAATCGTGTATCTGTAAACTTCTCTGTCTTCGTGTACAACGGTCTAATAAAATTACTTATGTGAAAATCTAATTTTATTTCACGACTTACCTTCCCGAACAAAATTACCATCAACCACTCAGCGAAAACCGGCAGGAAAATTCTGTTTCACCATTTGTAATACTTACCCACCTGGAAAACTTACCATCGAAAATCGCGAGTTACCGATCGTAGGCTAAAAATCTACAATACCGACGGCTGCTGCTGCACGATCGCGCTCGATTTTACCCCGCACACATCTAATATACGTTTAAACATAGAATTTTTGTGTTTGCCCCACAACACCTTTGTGTCTAATCTCCAGATTTACACGCTCGCGCAAACCCATACACATCTAATATACAACTTTTTTTTAGATGTGTATGGGTTTGCGCGAGCGTGTAAATCTGCGAGATTCGTCACAAGGTGTTGTGGGGAAAACAACAAAATTCTATGTTTAAACGCGTATATTAGCTGTGTACGGGTTTGCGTGACAATACCGTCGGCTGCTGCTGCACGATCGCGCTCGATTTTACCTCGAAAATCTGACGCTTCGGACAAAAATCTGAGCGGACCTATCAGCACGCGGGAAATCATCTCCACGCGCTTAACAACCAACCAGCGCTCGGGGAATCAAGGCCCACGCCAAACGCCCCCACTCACAGCCGTCGCTGCGCTCGGAGAAGACGACACAGGGAAAATTCTCCCGAAGGAGTGGGGCGCTGGGGAAGAGGGGACCTAGCAACCAACCCACGCTCGGGGAATTATGCTAATCAGTCCCACCACCGCTCAAACATTACAGGGAAAATTTTCCCGAAAGAGTGGGGAGGAGAGGGGATTTTTAGACCAATGAAATCTCGGGGAATTATGCTAATTACTCCCACCTCCTCTCAAACATTACAGGGAAAATTTTTCCGAAGGAGTGGGGAGGAGTGGGGATTTTTAGACCAATCAGAACTCGGAGAATTTACCCCCACTCTTCCCCCTCCCTCTGTCTAGCACCGGCGCCAGGGGCCCAGGCTGGGGCAGGTACGGGGAGGGGGAAGTGTCGTCTCCCTATACCTGCCCCTTACTACTGTCCATAACTATTTGCAGTGACAACTGGAATCGTATCCAGCCACGAGCAGTTACGTACAAAGACCGGGATTACCTAGTACTACGATAGGGCTGGACAGATGTCCTTCAGGATGAACTGTGGAATAAGCATAAGTTGCCATGCGTCTATGCTTTTAAAGATCCGAAGGTAAATGAGAATCCGGGGGAAACGTACTTGTGGATTAAGGGCTTATGTACCGAGTGTGGTGTTGGAATAAATTTGTACACAGTGGACAGACCAACCGAACATGGCCTTGATCTGGTGGTTTCCACAAACGATACAAGATAAATTGTGCACTATAAGAAACGTCAATTGCGAGGGGAGAAGAGGAAGAGAGTCGCCAAAAAAGTTACTTCACAGTCAACGTATGCTTGGCGACGACAAAAGGCCGATGAGTACATGGAGTTTGGCGACAATGTTCCCGCGCACCGGTACAATGAAGATGTCTTGCGAAAGGCAAAGCAGACTGAAGGCGATCGGGAATTAGGACTTCGAAAAGGCGTTGTCGATCCGATCGCTTCGGTGCGAGAACTGAAATATCGACCCGACCTCGTAGGAACGATCCGAGAGATCGGGTTTGATACATTTTTCGCTATGTATTGGAGTCCGGAACAAATCTTCCTGTACAAAAAATATTGCGAAGACCAGAAGGAAGATGATCGTCTCAGTATCGATGCCACGGGATCGATTGTTCGAAAAATTCCGAAACTAGATGGATCTTCTTCAACGATGTATCTTTATCAGGGTGTCATTCCGTGCGGTAAGAAAATCTTGCCAGCTCTCCAAATAGTTTCAGAAAAGCACGACGCGAATCTGTTGACGTATTGGTTGCGTTCTGGCGTTCCGACTCCAAACCTAATCATCTCCGACTATTCTCTGGCGTTTATGATTGCCGCTAGTTTAGCATTTGTAGGGACAGATTTGAATACATACGTCGACAGATGTTTGGCCGCCGTCGAAGGAAATAGTTTCGTTATGAGTCCTCGATGTCACATACGTATCGACATCGCACACTGATAAAGCTCGTTACTCGTTGGAAATGTTTCACCAAATCGCAGGCGCGGGTAAAAGAGTTTTTCCTTCGATGTGTTGGGCTTAAGGCTAAGTGCACAACTTTCAAGAGATGTGAAAGTTTGATCCGTGACACTCTAACGGTAGTGTATTCGGAGACCGAAGACATCAGTTCGAATATTGGATGTTTTGAAGCCCAACAACAACTGATACAAAACATGAAATTTTCGAACGAAACAGCTTTCATAGCCGAAATAGACGAGTTATTTGAACAGGACGAAAAATCCGGAAGTTCCGATGATACTGATGCTCACTCTTGGACCTCGACGGGCCTGAATTCGAAGTCACGGGGAAAATGAACGACTTTCTGAAAAACTTGCAGAGTGAATGCCAATCAATCGCTCAATCTGAGGACCGACCAAACCCATATTGGTGCCCGGATTTCGTGAGAAATCTGCTCAGAATCACTAAACACTTCCCGCTTTGGACATCAGTTCTGGCCCGAGATGGTACAACTGTTACGTCGTCGCGAAGTAAAGAATATTTCCGCGAACTTAAACGGTTAACTTTGAGCAGTGATCGGAATCTTCGAGTGGACAAATTCCTGATTCGACATATTCGGTCCATATCGGGAACGGAAAAACTTTTGAACGCAACTTGTGATTGCATCGATTCTTCCGACGACAAGTCAGTTAAAGCTCTGAAGGCGGCATCGCACCGCGAAAAGACACCGCATTGCGGTCAAACTTCAAAGCAGCGTCGAATGTCTAAGCCCGACGCAACGTCAGAGCTCGATGACGAATTGGAGATTGACGAGACCTCAAGCGTCGACGAGGCCGCAAGAATAGACGATTTGTCGAAGCTCGTCGAAGATCGACGAGTCGTCGAAGATCGACGAGTCATTGAAGAGCGACGAGTCCCCGAAGATCGACGAGTCCTCGAAGATCGACGATTCCTCGAAGATCGACGAGTCCTCGAAGATCGACGAGTCCTCGAAGATCGACGAGTCCTCGAAGATCGACGAGCCCTCGAAGATCGACGAGCCCTGGAAGATCGACGAGCCCTGGAAGATCGACGAGTCCTCGAAGATCGACAAGTCGCCAAAGCTCGACGAGTCAACGGCACTCGATGAATTGTCAAAAGTCGCCGCGTCGGCGAAACTCAACGAATCGTCAAAACTCGACGAATCGACAAAACTCGACGAATCGTCAAAACTCGACGAATCGTCAAAACTCGACGAATCGTCAAAACTCGACGAATCGTCGAAACTCGACGAATCGTCGAAACTCGATGAGTCGTTGGAACTTGACGGTTCGGGGGAACTCGATGACTGCGCAAGATACGGCGAGATCACTGCAAATAATCACTCGTATTTACACGAAGAGGAAAACTGGCGTGGAAAAAATTTGCCGGACGTACAAACTACGGAAATAGACAGAATGTCGAATCCAACAAACAATGGAGCTCTCGATGAGTTGGAGCCTAAAAACCCCCAGGAAACGGCAGCAGTGAAAAGACCCAGGAAACGTGGCAAATATCTCACCTCATGTCCGGATATCGAGAGTGTTCTGGCTAAGCCGAGCAGAAATGTGAAGCTGCCATTGCTAAAAAACGGGCAACTGCAAGGACCAATTCGAGTAGGAAGAAAATACGTCAGGTTAAACTAGACATGCGGATTCGATTCCCTCGCGCAGTCCGTATTAGCCGGCTATCGAGACTGGAATTCATACAACGAATACATCAGAAACTCAACAAATGAATTCTACGATTTCATAATGATCTTCTCGATTTCTGGGGAATCCGCGCCAGTATACAAAAAACGAGTGACCGTATTAAGCCATCACTTTTCAGTGAGCGCGAACGAAATCCGGTGCGACTGCAACATCAGCAGCTTGGTCGCAAAAATGCTTTTATTGGGTGAACCATCGTATCGCATTTCGCGACATTGTCGCGACCGTGATAACGCAATAAGCTTGAATCACGAAGTCATCGATGTGGGCACGAAGCCATTCTACGAAAACGGCATGCAGGTGTTGGAAAACGTAATAAACAAAAATATATTCGATTCGCCAACTTCGATTCGAAGTGACCTGCGTCAATTCTGATGTCATATTCATCGACATCACATTCATGACAGTGACATATGTTCATCGACATTGAATGTCTGCAATGGATAACGCTCGCTGAGAGATTGGGCTGTAGAAACTGGGAAGGAGAATTCACGATCCTGCAAATCCCAGTAAGATTGACAATCGGCGAATGCAACTATACTCTAGTCTCCGCAATTGAGTATATTGGTATTGCTGACCCAAAATCGACCGGACATTACGTTTCGTATATTCGCCGAATAACCGGCCGATGGGAGGTTCACAATGATTTGTGTCGGGATAAAAATCCATTCATGGCTACGTCGAGAGCGTTGATGCAAAAACGCAAATTATCACTATTAATGTATATACCAAAAACGTGAGTGGCGACGAGGCTCGCATGAAACAAGTACGCCGAAAAATCTCGCGTACGCGAACACAACATTAAATTGGCCCTTTTCAGGGCCAAGGATTACTTGCAGACAACCTCCACGTGGTGTACTCCGGATAGCGCTAATAGTCTGCGAGTAACGAAAATTATAATCAAATCCAAATTATCGCATTTTCCTGTATAAATAAACAAACAGAGATCGCACATACTCATCCGCAATCACGCAACTGTGCACACGCGTAAAATATGAAAATGCCCGACTTCTATCATTCTTGAAAGGTGTGTTAGTTTTGGCCGGAATAATCAATGACGCACGCTAAAAATTGAGTGTCCCGAATATTGTCGTACTCCCTGGCAGCAGTACAAACAAGTACAGCGATTTGACAATGAATGGCGCTTGCAGAATTAGAATATCTTAGAAAATGATGAAATTTATTTTCTCGTTTCGGAGCAGACTGCATTTCGAGCCCTTGGGCGTGGGAACGAATATCTCGGCGGTGTAAATATGTACAAACGATTCGAAAACGAATGGTACTTGCCAATTTGCAATATCTTGGAAAATAACGAAATTATTATTTTTTGTTTCGGACTAGACTGCATTTGCGAACCCGTCGAGGTACAAACGAATATCTCGGCGGTACAAATGGGTACAAACGATTTGAAATGGAATGCCGCTTGCCGTTTTTCGATACCTTGAAAAACGATTGAATTACTGATATTTTTGCTTCGGACTAGACTGCATTTGCGAACCCTTTGAGGTACGAACGAATATCTCGGCGGTACAAACGGGTACAAACGATTTGAAAATGAACGCCGCTTGCCAATTTTGAATATCTTGAAAAATGACGGAATCATTATTTTTTGTTTCGGTTTAGACTGCATTTGCGAACGTTTTGAGGTACGAACGAATATATCGACGGTACAAACGGGTACAAACGATTTGAAAATAAACGTCGCTTGCCGTTTTTCGATACCGTGAAAAACGACTGAATTATTGATATTTTTGTTCCGGACTAGACTGCATTTGCGAACCCTTTGAGGTACGTACGAATATCTCGACGGTACAAACGGGTACAAATGATTTGAAAAGGAACGCCGCTTGCCGATTTTGAATATCTTGAATAATTACTGAACTATTGTTATTTTTGTTTCGGACTAGACTGCATTTGCGAACGTTTTGAGGTACGAACGAATATCTCGACGGTACAAACGGGTACAAACGATTTGAAAAGGAACGCCGCTTGCCGATTTTGAATACCTTGAATAATTACTGAATTATTGTTATTTTTGTTTCGGACTAGACTGCATTTGCGAACCCTTTCCGGTACGAACGAATATCTCGGCGGTACAAACGGGTACAAACGATTTGAAAAGGAACGCCGCTTGCCAATTTTGAATATCTTGAAAAATGACGGAAAAATGAAAAATGACCGCTTGACTTTCTGGTATTAATTCTACTCCTTCCGCCCAGTTTTGCAGTCTTTCTTTCAAAATCTGAGTAAATAGCTTCGTAGAGCTTTTCAAAAGGGCAATGCCTCGATAATTTAATAGTTCTTTTTTGTCACCTTTTTTGTGAACCATAATGAGTCCCACTTCCCCCCATGCGCGAGGAGTTTTTTCGCCTTCTAGTATCTTATTGAATAACATTAGGACGAAGTCAAGACCATTTTGCGGAAGCAATTTATAAAACTCGTTTCGTATGTTATCGAGACCCGGGGATTTGGCATTTTTTGCCCTTGCTATACTTCGCAGTAGCTCTTCGCTAGTAGTAGGCGCGTCCAGGTACGGATGGCGTACATCAAAGAATACCGAGTTATCGTATACTTTTTGTGGAAAAATGCTCTCGTAAAAGTACCCCCACTCGACCTCCGATATGCATGTCGTTAAGGGTTTGAGAGGTTTGCACTTGTTTACCGTCTTCCAGAAATCAATCGCGTTTTTTGTATCTGCAATTGTGTTTATAATTTCTTTGTCATACGCTTTTTTTTTGGCTTTTGCAAGGTTTCTATATTTTTTTTGCGCTTTATGGTAGTCAGTTTTTATTATATCATTAAAGCCGGAATCTCTGTATTCGTTTAAGAGCTCCTGCGTAGCTTTTTTAGCTCTGAAACAGTCACCGTCGTACCACATGATTTCTCGGATTATGATTTGTTGCGCTCAACGTCTTTATTATGCCCGCCTCTGTCCCTGCGTTATAAATTGCACTAGTTAGTCTTTCATTTAGTACGTCTATCGAGCTATCCTGTGAATCTAGGCCTACTGCAGGTAGTTGCACTTTGTCTCGAAAATCGCTCTTGTTATCTTCGTTCCATTTCGCGTACGTTTTCGGCGCGCCGTGAGATGAGTATTTTTTCTCCGCTTCTTCAATTATTTTTAACGACAGCTCTAGCAAAACCGGGAAATGGTCCGAGCCCGTTTCCGTGAAGTCGACCGTTAAATTTTCTATATAATTTAGCCCGTTTATATTAGTCCAGATCAGGTCGATTACGCTTTTCCCAACCCCGCTCGAAAAAGTGAACTTGGCCGGTCTATCCCCTTGTGTTCTTCCGTTTATACAGATCAATCCATTGGCGGTCATAAAGTTAAACAATATTATACCTTCAGGCGTGATATTTTAATCTAGCGTTTCCCTATTTTTATGTAGATTTGTATCATCGAGCAGATCCTCCGGGGCCTCGTCCAGTTCACCAATTCGGGCGTTGAAATCCCCACCAATCACAATCACCGCATCGGGGTATTTATTACTTAAATTATCGAGCGAAATCTGGAATGACTCTAGAATTACCTCAAGATCGAGTTTAGGCTTAAAATATACAATGCCTGTTACTAGCCTGATTTTTTGCACATATTGACTGACAAAGATCCACCTCTCGGAGATGTCTAAGATTTCTGTATTACCGACAGCAGTGCGCGTCAGCATTGCCAGCCACCCGCTAGCTCGACCTCGAGTCTTGTCCTTCGTAGCCTCCGACCAGGTACCACGGAACGGAACGAGTTGCTGCGGAAGCGTAGATGGTTTCCCAGTTGCCCAGGTTTCCGAGACTCCGATGATATGGGCTTTCCTCACGTTCTCGAAGTTGAAGAGATTTTTTACCCCGTGGCAGGTCCAGAATAAGATTCTGAGATGTTCTTCGTTGTCCCGTTTTTTGAACAGTGAGGCGTAGGGTTGTCCAGATTATCGTGGGTTGCATCGCTCTGATGTGTGTTACGGTTGTCAGTGCGCTGTTCTTGGAGGGCGACCAGTTTCCCGAGACCTTCGTCCCAGGGCATCCAGTTGTTGTTTATGAGTATCTTTTGATGTCCGACTTTTACCGTTTGATTGTTGGCTTTTTCCGCTCTGGCGATGTCCCTTAGTTTTTTCTGGATTGACCGCTCTTCGTATGTGAGGTCACTGTCGATGAATATCGGTTTGTTCGCCAGTGTACTTATTTAAGAGAATTTATTCGCACACTCCGAATAGTGCGCGAATTTTATTCGCGCACTGCTCGCAGTGTGCGAATAAATTCTCCAATAACATGCGAAAATCGACTATTTCGCGCCCGCTACGAAGGCACGAGAAGACGAACTTCACACGCACATATGTCAAAAATGATATATAAACACGCTTCTTCATAGAGGTGGCTTTGTGAAAAACGAAAATCAATGAGGAAGCAATGTGCAAAGTTCTACTTTGCAACTTTTTTAAATAAAAAAAGCTTAAAAACTGTAAAAAGAGAAAGTTTTCCCACTTTGGCTATAAGCTAGATCATTTTGTCATTGAACAAAGTATTTTTCAGAATTTTATCAGATTTTTAAATTATGGGGTTTAATATGTCGCTTTAAAAAATTATTAAAGAAACAAAAATCGCAATAAAAAAACAAAAAAATGTTTTTGTGCAGTTGAGGGTCCAATTAAGCCTAAAAAAATTATAAGCCAAATCAGAGAGGTCGAGGTCAAATCCACGACGAAACGGGGTGAATTGCCTCACACACTAGGTAACACCAGAGTACTGTTATTTAACAGTATTAGTATTGTAACAGAACAACGTTACTCCTTCCGACTACTCGATACGTTGTCGAATTATACACGGCCAGCGAAGCGCTGCTCCGTCCCCACCGCGCCGCGCGTCCGCGGAGCCACGTTCTCTGCCCCGCGAACACCGCGAGCACCACCGACCGTCGTGAGCGCGGGATATATAAGACGCCGTCCCGTTGTCTCGGGTACTAATTAGCCATCCAGAAATCCTGCTCACAGTTTCCACACTTCTCAATAGTCGTAAGCAATCACCGTAGCTCTTTGCCTCGATACGGCGTCGACCCAAACCTACGGTGCATAGATTAAGGTAGAAATCAGATAAATAGGCCATCACTGGAGCACTTTGCCTCGACACAGCGTCGACCCGAATCTCCAGTGCTAGAATAAGTTAGTTCGTAAAAAGTTGTTTCGCGGAACCTTGGCATCGCGACAACCATCCGCTTTCCCTCAAAGAAAAAAAAACCTCCCATATCCTCGCCTTGTCTCGGTACAGCACCGACCCACTCGACACCCCCCACGACACGCATGACGGCCGAGCCTCGTCATTGCGACGACTCTCGCCATACGAACGACGCAGGTGAGAGAGTGAAAAAGGGAGAGAGAGAAAAGGGGGGGACAAAATTCCTTGCACGGATGAACGCGCCTCGATACTGCATCGACCCGTATGCATTTACGCAACAGTAAAAAAGGGGATTTTCTTTTCACTGTAGTCTGATTTTTTTATAATAGAAAACACACGAAAATAAAACTAAAATCTCGAAATACGCAAATCTCGAAGCAATCATTAGAATTCCGGACCCGCTTTCGTGAATTTCTCGGTGAATTATCAGAAGAGCTCTATTTACACATAATCTCCACCCTGAAGGGTATGTTTGTATTGTATGTTGAGATCAACGTAAATCGACGAGGTATCGTGCCTACATAGAGTATAGACGATAGTCTGCAATCAGCTGGACAAGTGCCGCGCCGAACGTCGTGTAAACAAAAAAATATATACATCGCGAGCGCTGCCGAGTCACGCTCGAGGCGCGGTTCGTCGTCACCCGCACACGCGTCCCGACTTACTGACTACTCACTGAGACACTCGAGAATCCGATATCCCACGCCAACCCGGAATTCTTCATACTTGCTATTTAAATTCAAAACAGAGACCTAAAGGCGTTAGTCAAATTCTTTTGAAATCAACTACGCGGATTAATCTACCATTTGTTCCGATGATGATCGCATACCCGGGTTGCGACTGAGGAAACATCCGTAAAGAAAACCCGGAAATCATTATTTTTGGCCTTGAGTAGTGCAACAAGCTCCATGCGGCGACGTCAGCTTCCCGCATGACAGTAAATTAGAGTCACTCTTCGTCCCACTCCTTACGGCCATGGAAGCCAAATAAATTCAAATCTAAACAAAAAATAGCTCAGCATAAAAAAAACAGAGAAGAAGAAGTAAGAATAACACAATAAAAATCAATTAATTTTTTTTTCTTTACGGAATTTATCTTTTGTAAATTCCGCATCCCTCGAATCACGTCGCAGACGGCCAACTCCGTGATTTGATCACAATTCCCTTTCCAACGATCCTTACGATCGATGAGGAAAGCATATCCAACGTAATTACAGACACGACGCTAATTCGCCCCTCTGCTGATCCTTGAGGATAAACTGAGGTCACCTCCGATTCCGTTTCCCCGGGTGAAGAACAACCGATCCCTGACAGAATCACCCCACGTTCGACGGACGCGCTCTCGAGTCGGGGACAGAGGCCCGCTCGAACGCGAAAAAAAAACGCGAAACGTTTCAGTATTTTCAGAACCCGCTCGGAGCAGTTTGTTGGGCGAACGGACGGGAATAACAACGCGCGGCGCGACGAGAAGGTAGACGACGACGAAGAAGAAGAAGACGACGATGAAGAAGATGAAGAAAATGAGGAGTGAGGCGATGTTAAAGAAGAAGAAGTAGGCGAGGGGAGAGACGACGAGGAAGAAGAGGAAAACGACGAGAGAAGCGATAATGGAGACGAAGAAAACGAGGGGAGAGACGGCGATGAAGAAGAAAAAGACGATGGGAGAGAAAACGATGAAGAAAAGGAAAACGAGGGGAGAGACGGCTATCAAGAAAAAGATAGGAGGATAAAAAAAGAAAACGTAAAGGAGAGAGACGACGAGAAAGAAGTAGACAAGAGGAACGAAAATGAAGAGAGGAAGCAACCCGCCAAGGAAAGGCGAAGGCGCGGGGAATTGTAGCGACTGCAGTCTACCATCACATACCCTTCACCATATTCTTCCGCGATCAAAATAATGTTTATAGATTATACCATACAATTTTTTATATATTTTTTCTACATTTTGCTTCCTCATAGAGGAAGCTTTGTTTTCATGAAACATTTTTTTTCGAGATTTTCATGCCAGTATGCTTAATCACCTAAAACGTCGGGAAAAATGTTTTAGAAAAAATGTGCGTGCGTGCGTGCGTGCGTGCGTGCGAATCGCCGACGTTGGTCACAAGATGGTGGGAAATGTTGAAACATTGTATTTTTATATGTATTGTAACGAATGGTGCGTTATAATCAATGTCACCGTCTATATGTTGGGGTTTGGACGACACGCGACGCTCTTGACAACGCACTTGACGACCGGTCGACTTGACAGGTAAAACAAACAGTCTCGGTTGAGATCGCATCGCGTACAGACAGGAGGGAGGAAATCGAGCGAGAGAGGCAACGGAACCAGAGGCAGCTCGAAAATGCCCTCGATGAAATTCAAGCCGCATCGATCGCTGCAGCGAAAGAAGCCGCCGTGACATCGGCAAAAGAAGTGGTGCAGATGATACAGCAGGAGACAGCTTCGATCGCCGTCCGCGAAACTGCGAGAATCATTCTGGTCGAGATCAGCAACAACAACAAAGATACTGTCCCCCTCCTTTTCCTATCACTACACCTTCTGCCTCTGCTATGCCCTCTCTCGACTGACACCCAAATTCACGAGGTCCCGCGTGACATAGAGTCGCTTCCGCACCCTCGTGTAATTGCTAGCGTTCCGACCATCTCGAACGTTGTTCCCCTCAATAACATCGTTCATGAAAATCGGTCGAACTTGAAAGTAGACACGTTCGATGGTTTGGGATGTTGAGAACTATTTTTCAAACAGTTCGAGATGATTGCAACATATAACAAATGTTTTGACGGAGAAAAAGCTTCCGTTCTCGCCTCCTCGCTCCGTGGAGCGGCGAGAGAAATCCTGGACACCCTCAGCACAGAGAAAGCATGTCAATTTGACAAACTGAAACATGGCCTCGAGGTGAGTTACGGAATCTCTCGGTCCGATCAGATGACGATTGCGAACTAAATACGAGGAAACAAAAAATCGACGAGGATCTTGTGTCATTTGCGAACGAGGTCAAGAGGCTGACTCATCTGGCCCATCAGGAATTGAACACTGAGTCAAAAGACAAGATCGCGAGCGTTCAATTCATCACGGGAATCCTTAATTTCCGTGTTCGGAAAACTCTCCGTCTAGAGAACATTTCATCGTTCAATCATGCCCTGAAAAGAGCTAAAGAGATTCACGCTGCGAATCTTACGGAATCTCGTTCTTTTCCAATCATCCCTCGAGATAGCGAACGTTTTTCTAGACAAAACGCGGCTCGAATTAACGACAACTTCACGCGTCCATACAATTCGCGGTCTCGCAATCCATATCCTCCCTCGACTAACACGGACAACGTCAACGCGAGAGGTCGTCCTCAATACTTCGCCCCGCGCGATTCACCCGAATGCTGGAAGTGTGGAAAGAAAGGATACCTTCAACGATTTTGTGAGAATCAATCCTCCACTTCGGGAAGTAATCCGAGAAAAAATCTGGAAAACTAAAGAGAGTCGATTCGCTGGGGGTCGAATCAACTCAGATGAGAACCGTCGAAGTTCGGACAGTTTCTTCTGCTCCGAAGTCAGATTTACATCTGTCTTTCGCTGGTAAGATCGCTGAAAAATCGTGTGTGATGGTATTAGATACCGCATCGGAGATCACAATCGTGAATGCTGCTATATTCACGAACACGATTCATTCCTTAAAAAAAGTATCCCGCCGTTTAAAGATTTTAACGGTATCTCGGGAAGAATTTCGCTACTCAGCAATTCGGAAAGCCTTGGTACAAGTCGGAGATTATTCTGTAGAATTAGAAATTGTTTTTCTGACATTAAAGAAGATTGTTTATTAGGTTTAGACTTTACGGAAAAGTCGGGTCTACTTAAAGAATTTGAAGAAATAATTCACACAAAATTCTATATTAAGAATAAAGAACGCACAGTTTCCTGTCGCTGTGTGAATTCTGTTAAAGAGACTTTGAACGAGATATCGGAACACATGAGTCCCCTTTTGGAAAAATTGGAAAATCTTCATAACTTTTAAATGAAAATGAAAAACTTTTATTTGAAAAATGTCTACTTTCGTTTTTGCATGTCTTTGCAAAAAATTCGTACGACCTTGGTCTGTGCAACTATATCAAACACAAAATTGATATTGGTAATGCAAAACCCTTTAAGTCTGCTCCACGTCGCAATCCTATGCATTTTAGAGAAGAAGCATTCAGACTAACCAAAGAAATGAAAGATCAGGGAGTTATTGAACCTAGCTATGGTCCCTTCGCTTCTTGTCCTGTGTTTATTCCAAAAAGTGACAAATCGATAAGATTCTGTATAGACTACCGACAACTCAACAGTATAACCAAAAAAGATTCGTACCCGATCCCCAGGATTGATGAAATCCTCGAAGTTGTCGGCGGTGCTGAATAGTTTTCAGTCATCGACCTTAAGAATGGGTATTGGCAAGTTGAACTTGATCCAGCAGATAGAGAAAAAACAGCTTTCATGTTGGGATATGAATCTTGGCAATTCAAAGTTCTTCCTTTCGGTCTTTGTAATGCTCCTGCTACTTTCATTCGTCTCATGAATATAGTTCTACAAGGACTTACATGGAAAAATTGCTTCGTCTATTTAGATAACATTATCATTTTCAGTAAAAACTTTAATCAACACTTGAAACATCTAGAACAAGTTTTTAATTATCTGCAAATAGCTAACTTGAAAGCTAATAAAAAAAATGCATTTTTATTCAGAAAGAAGTAAACCATCTTGGTCATATTGTAACAAGTTCAGGAATTAAAATATGCCCTGAGAAAATTTCATCTGCAGTCAACTGGCCAGTACCTAAAAATAAGAAGGAAATGAGAAGTTTCCTCGGACTTTGTTCGTATTATCGAAAATTCGTGGAAAATTTTGTCACGATTGCCAGACCTCTTCATCGTTTACCAGAAGAAAAATCTCGATTCGTTTGGAGCGAGGAAGCCCAAAACACTTTCGATATTTTAAAGAAATCCTTGATTTCTCCTCCTATTCTAGCTTATCCAACCATAGAAGACGAATATATCCTCGACACGGATGCTCCAAATACTGGAATTGGAGCAATCCTTTCTCAAATTCATTCTGGTGAAGAAAAAGTCATCTCTTATTACAGTAAAACTTTAAATAATGCAGAAAAAAATTATTACGTCACACGTAAAGAATTATTAGCCGTAGTTCGAGCCGTGGATAACTTTCATCATTTTTTGTTGGGAAGGAAGTTTACCATCCGATCTGATCACACCGCTCTACAATGGTTGTTATCTTTCAAGAACCCAGGTCAAGTTGCTGGATGGCCAGAAACACTTTTCAAATACGACTTTGAGATTCATCATCGTGCTGGTCGGAATCACGTCAATGCAGACGCCTTATCGAGACGACCATGTGACGAAACTTGTAAACAATGCAACAGTCTGAAACAAAATAATATTGAGTTTGAAAAATCCGTTTGTCGAACAATTTGTATTATTAATGACGAGATCGATTGGTATAAACTCCAAAGGGAAGACAAAATTCTTCGATCAATTATTGATTTCAAACAAAGAAATATCCGACCAGAATGGTCTAATATTTCTCATCTCGATCCTTCCTTCAAAATTTATCTTTTAATTGTTTTTCTAGCTTCTAGCTTCTTTCTAGCAAAGAAGCTAGAACGTCCACATCGGAATATCGACCTAAAACCAACTGGATATTTAAAGGCTATTTAAAGGCTATTTAAGTGCTCCAAAAATAATTTTTCCGCTCCACTCCTAGTGGTAGAAACGCGTGGACGTTCTGAGTTCCAGGGAAGCTAGAACGTCCACAACTGAAACAGTGGTAAAGGGACGTACGAAAGAATTTTCATCTATATAGGATTTAAAGGCTATTTAAAGGCTTCAAAATGATATAAGTCGCGATAAGATCTGCCTACCCCTTCGAGAGATACCATCCCCCGGGCAACAAGAAAGCATATACGACAGTATATCTCAGTAAGGGAAGCACCTAGGATATCGCAATTGATCTAAAAAATCATCTCGATTTAAAGGCTAGACATTCCCCTTTCGAATGATTTTGCCGCTCCAACCCTTATCGAGAAAAACTCACCCCCCAGTGCATGGGGACACGTATCTCCGTAAGGGATGCACCTAGAACATCGCAATTGGTCTTAAAAATCATCTTGATTTAAAGGCTCGACATTCCCCTTTCGACCAATTTTGCCGCTCCAACCCTTATCGAGAAAATCACCCCCTAGCAGTCAGAACGTCCACAACCGTAGCAACGGTAAATGTGTGTACTAAAAATATTTGATCTACATGGGATTTAAAGGCTATTTAAAGGCTCCAAAATGATACTAGTCGCGATAAGATCTGCCTACCCCTTCTCGAGATACCACCCCCCCGGGCATCAAGAAAGCGCATACGACATTATACACTCAGCAAAAGAATTACGGGAAGAGTAGAATTTTACCTTTTCTTCATTGATTTTTGAAGCGCTGTAATTTTGTGAAAAATGGTAGAATCGTAATAAAACAAAATGCGTTTTAAAGCTTGATATCTCTAGTTTGAAAATCTTTTCAGTAATATTTTTAAAGCAACACGCTCGGCATGAACCCAAGGAAAAGCGGGAAGAAAAAATGTTCAAAATTGTTGTCGTTTTCAAAATCGTCCACGGGCACAAACATTTTTTGTGTGGCTTTATCAATACTGGGGTCCTTTACCCTGGTTCTTTAGCTTTAAAATGGTCTTTTGCGGATCTCTGTACGACCATTTGTTGCTGAGATATTGGCATTCAAAGAAAAAAGTAGCTTTTTTCGTAGATCAGCAATATCTCATGAACTAATGATCGCACAGCGAGCTAAAGGTGGGTTTTGTAAACTGGAAGAAATGCTCTAAAAGTTTCTTCTGGTACTTTAGAGATTTTTTTTTTTTTGTAACCTTAATACTGATTTGAAAAAGACCAAAAAATGAACTTTCTGCTGAAAGTTCATTTTTGGGTGGGGTGTAGGGTCTGTACGGTGAAAAATGACTCTTTTTTACCCATTTTTTTACAAGATACGGGCAGTGCATTCTGAAATTAATGATTACAGGATTGTAAAGCAACATTTCAAGAATATCTTCTGAAAATTTGAGCGAAAATTATCAATAACTATGCCGTTGACAACGAATCTCCGGAGATGCCTCCGAAAAAAGTGGTTTTGCGGTGACCATCATAACTGGTCACTCGATTATCCGAATTCAAATAATCAAGTTGATTTAATTAATTTATGAGTTTCCTCAGGTAACGCTGTCGAGTTTTTATTTATTTTATCTTTTTTTCGATTTTTGGTACCGCTTGGAAGTAAAAAACGCGATTTTCGGCGAAAAAATCGGCGAATTTGTTATTGTGAAAAAAAAATAAGAACAAATTTTTAAAAACTTGACAGCGTTACCTGATGAATTATACTGAGAAAGAGTGTACCAAGTTTCAAATGATCGGTGCAATAGATTTTACGGCACGATGGTCACCGACTTTTAAAACATGAAGTGTGGGAAAATCGCATTAAAGTGAATACTTATATACGAAATGACACAGAGCCTCGGATGGTCAAAATTTCATATCTCCGTCAGTTTTGCTCCGATTGGTGTCAAAAATTGATACAACATTTTTGAGATGTTGAGCATTAAGAAAAAAAATAAAAAAATAAATGGAAAACAAAATTTCAAGACCCTACCCCCCCCCCCCCTTAAATCTCACCTAGATGAAATTTTTTTCGTACACTCATTTACCGTTATCATTGTGGACGTTCTGACTGCCAGGTGGTCCCGGGGGGTGGTATCTTGCGAAGGGGTAGGCAGATCTTATCGCGACTAATCTCATTTTGAAGCCTTTAAATAATATATAGATAAAAATCCTTTTGAAATAATATATAGATAAAAGCCATTTTGAAGCCTTTAAATAATATATAGATAAAACAAATTCGTACGTCTCCTTACCACTGTTTCAGTTGTGGACGTTCTGACAGCCAGGGGGTCCTGGGGGGTGGTATCTCGAGAAGGGGTAGGCAGATCTTATCGCGACTAGTCTCATTTTGAAGCCTTTAAATAGCCTTTAAATCCTAAATAGATGAACATTTTTTCCTCCGTCCCTTTACCACTGTTTCAGTTGTGGACGTTCTAGCTTCCCAAGAACTCATAACGTCCACGCGTTCCTACCACTTGGAGTGGGGCGGAAAAATTATTTTTGGAGCACTTAAATAGCCTTTAAATAGCCTTTAAATATCCAGTTGGTTTTAGGTCGATATTCCGGTGTGGACGTTCTAGCTTCTTTGACATGGAATCCCCTAATTTCTCGTACTTCGTATGGCAATTAATTGTCCCGAAAAATATGGTTCCAAAAATTCTATCCGAAGCTCACAATTCCCCTTTCCGGAGGTCATTTCGGTATTAATAAAACTCTTGCAAAGATTCGCCAACAATTTTATTGGACCTCTTGCAAATCAGATGTGGAAAATTGGTGCAAGAAATGTACTGTCTGTTTCGCGAGGAAAGGTCCCAATTAAAAAAATAGAGGAGAACTACAAATCTACAACGTTGGAAGTCCATTCGATAGAATTGCTGTCGATATTCTAGGACCATTCAGAAAATCCTCTTCGTGCAATAAATTCATCTTAGTACTATCTGATTATTTCACCAGATGGCCAGAAGCCTTTCCTCTTCCCAATTTCCAAGCCAAAACAGTAGTTGAAACCCTTGTTTGCGGAGTTTTCACTCGTTTTGGCATTCCCCTCGAAATTCATTCTGATCAAGGCAGAAACTTTGAGTCGAATCTTTTCAAGGAACCGATGATCAATCCAACGGCCTACTTGAGAGACTAAACAGAATCATTCTGCAATACCTTTCCAAATTTGTTTCGGAAAATCAGAAAGATTGGGATGAATGGATTCCCCTTTTGCTACAAGCATATCGATCTTCAAAACACGAAACCACTGAATTTTCGCCGGCCATGACTCTTCTTGGTAAGGAACTAAAACTTCCTCTAGAACTTCTTCGAGGATATCCCAATAATAATGATGCTACAAAATCTAGTAATCTTCCAGAATTCGTTGACGAACTGAAACAGAACTTAATCTCCATTCAAGAACAAATTCGAAAACGACTTCTTATTAAAAGCGAACAAATGAAATCGAAATTTGACGTACAGTCACATATGCTTTCCTTGAAACCCAGATAACAAATTTGGCTTTATTACCCCCATAAAGTCAAAGGAAAGTGCCCCAAGTTACAACGAGATTGGGTTGGACTTTTTAATGTTAAAACTAGAATTAATGACATAGTTTACAGAATTCAAAAACCTCTACGGGAAAACTCAAAATCGTTCATATTGATCGATTAGCCGCTTTCGAGGATTAGGATCTTTAGAGGTGACAGATCAGAGAGCATCAATGGAGGATAGTGTGTTTAGATTGCTTGGCTGGAGCCTTGGACGCTTCTTTGTTTCACCGGGTAAAGTGTAGAAGGGCGTCCTGTTACGCCAGAGGGGCGTGCTGCCGCTGTCGCTGCGGCTGCCGCTGTCGCTGCCGCTGCTGCTGCTGCTGCATAAGTATTTAAATAAATAAACCAATCGATGTTTATGACTGGTTGAGCCAGCAAGACGCCTATACACTACATAAACCCGTGAGACGACAATTCCCACGACTTCACTATAATGTCGATAATATAGACGACGTTTGGGAAGCTGAGCTCGTGGATGTGCGATCGGTAAAAAACTATAACTATATTGTCGCCTACCTACTTACGGTCATCGATGTGCTAAGCAAATTTGCATGGGTCGAACCGCTACCGGATGAAAATGTACACTCTGTCACCGAAGCATTTGAACGAATTTTCAAATACAGCGAGGGTCGCTTACCCGTTGTAGTGTAAATTCCCCGCGAACTCAAATTACTGCTACAAACCTAAAGCTCGCGCGGCTCTCCCCTTTATTTTATCTGGGCGCCAGGCGCTTTCGCGCCGGGAAGAGCACACGATTCCTTATGAGCCAAGCTGCTTTGTCCTGACTAGCCACAGCTGCGAGAGAATAATAGAGCGGCGTGGATTGCTATCGGGAGATCTCTGGAAAAAAGACGTTTGAAATTGCTAGGACGAACGAAGGAAGATTATTGAAAAAAAAAAAAAAATGATGACCCGCGATTTGTTTTACCGGGAGTGAATAAGAAAGTAATTATTTTATTCCTGTTATCAGCAGATCAACAAAACGAAAATGAATGAAATTCTCCCGGCCTCTTTGCTGTTCGAGGAAGTTCGACTGTCGTCGGGAATAACAAACCTCGACCGCTCAAGGACGCGAGCCACCGCAACACGCCGCGGCGTCCGCCACACACTCACACGCCACGCAACCCGCACGAGATCGCGGCCGAGCAACGAGAATCCCGCTTACCCGCGATCGAGATTTACTCGGAGATGCAACCGCCGATTTCCCGAGCGAGACTCGGAAAACGAAAAAAAAAAACAATTCAGTGTAACACGGGCGGTTACTCGACCACGCTCTCGCACTGCCACACTCGCGGCGAGGCGGATAACGGCCGACGACGACTATCACTCACACAGTCTCACGACGACGGAACGGCGTACAACAAATACTCGAACCCACCCATGTGCGGGTAGCCAACGTTCCGAGTACGGCCGACGATTCGTTGAATCAAGGCAACTCGTCGGTAGCCAACAATCGGAGTTCGACGGTGACCCAGAGTTGGCGAAATGTTCGAGCGATGCTTGGCTGGCAGGCGGCGTCGAATCGACAGCCAACGATCGGAACGCGACTATGGCCTAGCGTTGTCCATACTCTCGTTCGATCATCTACCCGGCGTTAGGCCCCGCCGCTCGCGCAACGCTGGTTGCCACGATTCCGCCAATACTGGCTAAAGGCCGCTCGTGTATAGTTGGCCACCGCTGGCAGACCCAAAGTCCAGCCGACGCTTGGTCGTATAGTGGCAACTGATCAACAGCCAACGATCGGAACGCGACAATGGTGTAGCGTTGTCCATACTCTCGTTCGATCATCGGCCCGGCGTTAGGCCCCGCCGCTCGCGCAACGCTGGTTACCACGATTCGTCCAATACCGGATAATCTTCGCTCGTGTGTAGTTGGCCACCGCTTGCAGACCCTGAGCACAACCGATGCTCGGTCATAAGTCGGCAGCAAACCGACGTTGGCAAATATCATAGATTCGATACCGCCAGCGATACTCAGAAAAAGGTTTGGTAATACCAACTATCTATATTTATTTGAGGCAATTTTGCTTGAAGTAACCTAATTTTATTCGTATGAAATACGATTAGTTTCAAGTGGCAATGGCAGTTTAGTTGAAACAACTAAATTACCGTGTCAAAATGACAATGTCCACCTGATCACATAACAGGTTAGATGAACTATATCGGAGTTCATACAAGTAATTCGCGTTTTATTTAAACTTTATATTTGCTCATCGAATTATCCAACAAACTGCATTTTTCAATTGAATTAATTGTTACGCATAAAGCGAATAATGGTTGATTCTATAGTTGAAAAAGCTAATTTAAATAAATGATGGAATTAAAGTTATTTTGAGGTAAAACCATGTTTTCTTTGTATTCGCTAATATTATTGCGCCGCACATGCAATTCGCTGTCAAAAATCCGAATTATTTGGTGCGTATGAGGGCACGATTTTTGCGGCACGCTCTTCAAGCAATCCGACTTCGGACAATCCGACCGATTGCCAAGAGCGGCAACAGCGTTCAAAAAAGGAGGATAAACGTGGGACGCGTCGAGTCTCGCGTCGAGGTCGACATCAGTTTCGCACGTGAAAAATATTTGATGTTCTCTCCGCGAAACCCGGAGAAAATGCTGCGCGCTCTTGGTGTATGGATAATAGTTAATAAGTTACGGAATCAAATTGTGCACAATTTGATTCCGCAACTTATATGTGAGACTTGGATATCCTAAAATGTGAAGTCGTCGTTAGCACAGTCGGTAGCGTAAGCGTTGTTAGGAAGTTAGGTAGGTAGGGTCGTAGGTTCGAATCCCGGTTAGGCAGGAAACATTTTCTTCGACAGAAACCACTACCCATGTCATGAAAAGTAATTCTCAAGCCGAGATATACTTTTTTAATCAGTTTTAATAATTATTTTTAATGTTTCATTAATATATACATGTAGGGCCGATACTGCATGCGACGTAGGGCCGATACCACAGGCGACGTAGGGCCGATGCCGCAAGCGATGTATGGCCGATACCGCAGTTGACGTAGGGCCGCTGTCGCTATTGACATACGGCCAACGTTGATATCTGACTGCGGCCCGACGCTTAGGTGTAACGTTGGTCCGGTGTTATCATCCCGGCGTTAATTCACTGCTGGACCGACGTTGGCGAACAGAGTCTCTAAAACCGCTCTAAAACCGCACATGGGCAGGCTCTCCACGGGAAATAGCCGGCTACTCTGTCCACCGGTTGCAGCGTTTATTTTATCCACGAACTCACGCACACTATTCCGACCGCACCGTTTCCGCGCTCGCACACTGACTCGACAACAAAAAAAGGACAATGAGTATTTCCTACAAGACGTCTTCCCGTTAACGCACGTTAGTGCCACCGACCTGCACGAATTTTCCCGCGACCGCCCGGTCGCGCCGATTCTCCTCGACGTAGCCCGCGCTCACCCGGATTATAAAAATGTGTAAGGCCTCGGCTCTCGACCCGGCGAGATTGCACGAGTTATCAGCGCCCGTGCGCTCGGGCTGCAGCGCGGATCGAACGCCGCGAATGACCGGCCGACGCAGTCGTCGCGCGCCTTGATCTCACAGCCGCCAAGCGCGGCGAATATATTGTCAGAAGGACGGAGAAAATAGATTACGTATAAGAGAGGAAAATGCGGGAGAAATACCGCCTCGCGACGAAGCTCACCCGTCGTACTCGGTTCCCAGATATTCCGTCGTCTCCTCAATTTTCTCGATCGCTCTCGTCTCGTCAATTCCTGTCTCGAACGGCTCGCTCACGGCCTCGGCAACTCCTCTCGACGTCTCCTCGGGAAGTGTCCCAAGAAGCGCCTCGCTCGCACGCACGGAGATGCCGATCCTCCTTCCCCCGCCCCCGCGCTAAGGGCGCTCTCTCTCGCGGACAGGCAGCCAACTCTGCCACGCGGGGCGAACAATCGACCGCAGGTCCCTTTATCGACCGCGTCGTTTCCGAATCCCGATGACGATGGATCGCGTTCCCTTTCGGCGGGGCGGCGGGAAACTCGAACCCGGCGATGACAGATGGCGACGGCGACACGACGAGCACAGCGTTTTCTGGATCTGCTGCCTCCGTTATTGAGTGTGACAGTCTGCTCCTCGTCCGGCGGCAATCCCCTTCACACGGCAAAATAATAAAAAAAAGAATAAACAATGAGCTCGGGGAAAACATTACCGCCCTGCGGATCGGTGTCGGAGACGTCGAACGGCTGTGTCGAGGCCAGAGCGTCCTACGCGGAAAGTTCCCGCGTTATACCGTATACCTGCAGACCGACAAAGGCAAAGAATTTGTCGACAAAGAATTACAGACTTTTCTACAAAAAGCCGAAATTCGTTTTCGGGTTACACGTAATCCCGATATAAAAGCCGCAATTGTCGAACGCTTTAATCGCACACTGAAAGTACGATTGCGGCGCTACTACACACATCGAAATACACGACGATACATCGATGTATTACAAAAATGTACTTATGCCTACAATCACGCAAGACACTCGTCAATTAAGATGCAACCGGCTGCTGTGACTCTTCACAATGCCAATGTCGCACTGGAGAATATGACAAACGCGGCGGTGCAGCAACGAGAAAAAGGACGTGACACTAAGATTAAATACAACCGCGGCAAGTACGTGGATTAGTCGAACAAAAGGCACCTTCGAGATGGGTTACGAGTGAAATTGGAGTGAAGAAATTTTTCAAATCGACAAAGTCACGACCCGTCAAGGAATACAAATTTACGAACTACGAGATCTCGAGGGAGAATTAATCGATGGATTCTTCTACACCGAGGAAAGATCAAGGTTTTAAAATCGATCGTATCTTACGGACCAAAGGACGAGGCGCGAAGAAACAACTTTTCGTCAGCTGGGTTGGCTACCCCTCGAAATGTAAGTCTTGGATACCTGCTGCTAACGCCTACACCCTCGACACCTGACAAACGCCGGCACGCGCGCGCGCTCGAGACCACCCGTCGACGACGTCGCCGCAACCGTCATTATGTACAACGGCGAAAACATTTATCTCGCATTACCGAGTAATAGCAGTATGCACTATTATCCAGATAACACGACAACGAATTTTATTACACAACTTTCACGTGAAGTACTGCTGAATGGTCAGTGGACTGTGGGTTTATTGGAAATACATATACGTTGCACAATGACGCACTTACAACGAAAGGACACGATGATGCAATGGAGACCGTGCGATAACAACTTGGAATTTAAGAATGTTAACATACCGTACGGTGTTTACAAAAACCACGAAGATCTTATGGCCAAGATGAATAATATGCCGGGCCTACGTCAGGCCGGTATACAAATAGTCAATGCTGAAAATGCAAGTGGTTACGTGGCTATTGCGAGTGACGAGTGGGTGGTAAAGTGTGGCAATGAAATTGCATCGCCAAACAATGTGTTACGCGTTAGCGAGAAGGTCCAGCGTATGCTAGGCTACACTGAAAACATCGGTACTAACCAGTGGCAGTCGGGCGAGTTTTCATACCTGCGATTCAAGCGTGGACGCCAACACGAGGCACAAACACCCGCGTCCATCTCTCGAGCTTTACCTGAACAGCTATTTGTCTACACGGATCTCTGTATACCCAATTGCAAAAAAAACACAATAAAAACCTTTAAAAAATAATAACGAATGCAATATATAAGCCAAGTAAAGTTTATCATCAGTCGATCATCAGTAGATGATCCGCTGTAAAAAACTTGGCATGCGAGTGACGTGGTGTGCCGTTAAAGACTTTACATGTCTTTGGCATGCCAAGTTTTGTATAGCGAATCATGTGCTGATGATCGACTGATGATAAACTTTACTTGGCTAATATATTGCATTCATTATTATTTTTTAAAGGAAAATGTTTTATTGTGTATTTTTTTGCAAGGGATAGCTACTCTTTGAATACTTTGTGTACAATTTTGGTTTGAAGAAATATTTTTTGGTTTATTTCACATCTTTTGGAAAGTCATCTTTAATACGTGCATACAATGACAAAACACACTTGCAAAACGTCAGATTTTACTTCTTGCAACTGACATTGTTCGCTATTATATTCAGCCACTCCGCCAGTGGACCAACCATTTTTACCAGTTCCATCCTCTGAGTTCTTTATTTCTACAAGACACTAAATAATTAGTGCTATATCACGAAGGATAAATGGAAATACAAAGACTACTGAATGTTATCGGCAACAGAGACATTGAACATTCCATTATGAACTTCCTGTAAAGCTTCCACGAATACTGCCATTGCTTCCTATACAGCATTTGGATTTGTCATCGTGTGATTGAAAAAGCCTGATACAGTCTCAAAATACTAGAATAAATTATCCCAACGTGACAATTAATAATAATAAAGCCCAAAATACAACCTCAAAAAATCGCTTTTTTACCAACAGGATAAAGTATCCTCCATATTTTCATTTAGTTGTTTTGAAAAGACACATTCGCGTTAAGGCGAGAGATTATTATAAAATCATTACACTCGATATGAATAAAGATTAGAGTACTAATCACGCACGATCTCACTTTCTGTCACAGGACGGGAACAAGCCGGATCGCTCAGACGATTCATGATCATCGCGATCTCACGACTTTGGGGCTGTCGCTCCTGTGAGCGCGACTTTTCTTCACACGTATTGTTTTATTATGATATATAAATCATTACACTAGAGTCATCACATTACACTAGATTGTAATGGTCTGGTTCTTCGGTAATTTATTAAAAAAATAAAAAATATTAGCGCTGACATATTTGGCGCCCGCGATTTATTGCCTGAGATAATTAGAGTTACTGACGAAGTGAGAGTGTGCTGGTACACGCCATGCACGTATATGGATTGGACAAATTCACATCGATTCTGTGTGAGTGCGGACGAAAAGTTTTTGATAGAATCGAAATCGTAAGTGGCCAGATATTAGCGTTGCGGGCACCGATTTGATTGAAAGAGGGCTCACTGGAAAGAAACAAAAATAATAAAAAAATATTGAACCTGACACATTTGGCGTCCGCGACGTGTTAAGTGAGGTTCTTATAGTTAGAATTTCGTAGCAGACGAAAAAGGACGAACGTGCTGTAAAGTAAGAGTAGCGCTAGCGTCTCGTCGTGAGAGTCTCGTGAGGCGGCATTATAGATTTCTTTTAATACTTGGCGTCGAGGCGCTACAGCGTCTCTTGATACAGTGGGCGATACTCAGGCCGCTCTATTACGTGTGCCCACCACGCTACGCCCATTGCGTACGGCAAAAATAATTCTTTTACGGGTGCGCTCTCTTGCGAGCTCCCCACTACGCGCACTCTCTTACGAGCTCTGGTGTGTTGAAGGACCGCTGTCTCTCGCGAATCTTCAGAAGGAAGGCTCTCTAGCGAGTCCCCTGAAATTACCTGCGTCTTCTAACAGACTCACGTTTCCCATCTATCGACCAGTCTATACCTGTATAATGAGGGGGGCTGAAAACACACAATAACGATACGCGATACATTTAGAGACAAATTGCGTATTTATTTTCCACATGATGGTTCGGTTGCGCTAGCGGTAGACAGTATAATATTAGGCTGTCGTCGCTCGTCCGAACGTCTCGCTCGCTCGCTCGCTCGTTCGCCACTGGCTTCCCGACTACGTCACTGTCGCCGCGCACCGCTTCCCCCTCACCGCTCGCTCAGCGATCTCGCTCTGCTGCCCCTCTCTCCTCTCGAGCCGCGCTCTCGCCCCGGCCGTACTCCGACTCGAGCGGTAACATTCCCCCCTCCCCCCGCCCCCATACGGAAAAGATGTTCTTCCGTATCTTGAGCAACAGCTTCCAAGGGGATGACTTTCGTCACTGGTCTGTGATAGGTGTGCCCGCCACACTGTATCTCCACGACCCGTATGCGTCCATCAGTGCCCGGCAATAGTCGGGTAATCACACCTCGCGGACAGATGTTCCGAGGTGTCGTCGGCTCGACCATGAGCACAACGTCCCCACCGCGTAGTGGGTGACTCTCCTGATTCCAGCCTTTTCTGGGGATCAAAGTAGGCAGGTATTCCTTAATCCATCGGCTCCAGAACATGTCGGCGAGTCGCTGGCTGTTACGCCACTGTCGAGTACTGGTGCAATGGTCCTTGCTGAAACATCCTGGTACCGGGGCCCCCGACGATGTACCGATTAAAAAATGGTTCGGCGTGAGACTTTCGACGTCACGAATGTCCAGGGAAACTCGCGTCAATGGACGACTGTTGACGGAGTTTTCGGCTTCCACCAGTAGGGTAGAAGCACCTCTTCCTTGGGAGATCTTTCCTTGAGGGGCGCCCTTAGTGCGTTCTTTACGCACCGAACTAAACGCTCCCAACTCCCCCCCCCCCCCCATGTGGGGCGCATCCCACGATTGGTTGCTTCCGTTCGCAATCTAGTTTTGTCGAGATTGAGTATCGCGGCTTTCAGCTCAGCGGTCGCACCGCGGAAATTCGTCCCGTTGTCGGAATACAGCTCAATGGGCTGGCCTCGTCGAGCTATAAAACGTCTGCACGCTAATATGGCTGAGTCGGTGGACAGTGAAGTCGCCAATTCCAGATGCACTGCCCGCGTCGTGAGGCAGGTGAACAAAACTCCCCATCTCTTCTCGTGTCGTCGGCCCACAGTCACAAACATCGGACCAAAGTAGTCCACGCCGCTGAAGGTAAACGGACGATGATGATGCCCCACTCTGGCTTTTGGCAGCTCCCCCATGCGCGGGATTCGAGGTTTGGCCTTTTGAACCCGACACCAACGACAGCTCGCTGACATTTTACGAATTGTTCTGCGCGCGTTGACAATCCAATATTTTTGTCGTAGCTCGTTTAACACTGTGTCGTGACTGTCGTGTCAAGCCTCCTGGTGATATCGGACAATCCTGAGTCGGATATACACATGATGTCCATCTAAGATGACAGGCATTTTAACGTCTTGTCCCACGTTTATCACGGCAGTTATCCGGCCCTGTGCTCGGATTACATCGTTGGCATCGAGGACCGGACATAGTTCCCTGATTCTACTTTGTTTGTCCAACGGTAATCTATTCTTCAACGCGAGATATACGGCGGCAAAACATTCCCTCTGCACTTGCCGAGCCCACAGTATCTCCGGCCGTTTGAGGTTTTCCACACTTGGTTTGGAGGCCGTTTTTCGTAGCAGTTTGTTTGGCACCATGAGAACCCAAGCAGTGGTTCGAATCAGTCTTGTCCATGAGGAAAAGCGGTCGACTTTTGGCAGCGGTATTTCGTTCTTTTCTATCGTCAAGTGAACTCTTTCGGTGTTACGCTCTTTTCCGGTCCTCTCGATTGCCTAGCAATTTGTTTGAGGCCAATGACGCTCCTCTTCTCTCAGAAGCGCGGGTCCTTTAAACCAGCGGGTTTCAGGTGAGGGAACGCTTCCGCCACACCTCGTCGCGTCGTCCGCCGGGTTGAGCTTGGTCGGTACCCAACGCCATTCTTGAGCATCAGTCGTCTCGTCGATCTCTCCTAGCCGATTAGCTACCCAGGTTTTGTATGTCCTTGCGTCACCCCTGATCCAATGCCACACAACACGTGAGTCTATCCAAAAAACACGCCTGGTGACATCGTCGAAGTCGTACTCTTTCGTTATCATAGTCGATGTACGGCAGGCCATCACTGCGGCCTGTAATTCCATGCGAGGAATCGACAGGATTTTCAACGGAGCTACACGAGTCTTGCAGGTGATGAGAGACACGTCCACCTCCTTATCGTTCTTCAGGAATCGCCAATACGCCGTTGCAGCCATAGCCTGTACGCTCGCGTCACAAAACACATGGGGCTCGATTGACGTAGTTCCTGGATTCAGCGTATAGCAGCGTGGTATCTTACATTGATTTCCGTCAACTTGGATGCCCAACGTTGCCACTTGTCGTAGACCTCCTCTGTGATGAGCTCATCCCAATCAACTCCTGTTCGCCAAACCTTTTGCAACAATATTTTGCCCGTTATCGTATACGGTGCCAGGAAACCGAGGGGATCGAATATCGACATTATTATTCGGAGTATTTCACGTTTCGTGGGTCTCGTGATACCGTCTTGAATGTTCGTGAGGACCCTTTTCGCGGATAATGTAAACGATAAGATATCGCTTGATGGGAACCACTTCAGTCCCAAAATTCTCGTTCCTACACCGTCGTTCGGAGTAAGTGTTGCACCGTCTTCTTCGTCAGATGTTCTCTGCGTTTCGGCCAAGACGTTGCGACAGTTGCTTTACCACCCTCGCAGCTCAAACCCTCCTCTTCGATGAATTTCCGTCACCTCTCGAATTAATTTTATTGCTTCATCTTCGGTGTCGACGCTGTCGATTTAATCGTCTATGTAGTGATTCTTTTTTATGGCTTGTGCCACTCTAGGAAATTCGTGACCAAACTCCTCAGCATTTTGGTTCTTCACATATTGTGCTGATGCCGGTAAGGATTTTGCTCCGAAAATCATCGAAGTCATACAGTATGTTTCCTGGTCCCGATTCGAATCTCCGTCGCGCCAGAGGAAAAGTTGAGCGCAACGGTCTTCCTCGCGTGTTTTTATTTGCAGGAACATTTCTCGTATATCCGCGGTGAAGCCGAATCTGTGTTGTCGGGACTTCATTATGGTGCCTGACAGCGATTGGAGCAAATCCGGATCGCACAATAGCACATCACTCAGTCATGTATTTTGGGCTCTGGCTGCATCATCGAAGACGATTCTTTTTTTGCCAGGGTTATTTTCATTTATCACGCCAAAGTGTGGTAAATACTAAGTTCGCTCACTGTCACCGTATTCATTGCTCGACAACCTCTTTGCGTATCCCTTGTCGACGAAGTGTTTAAGTTGTTTCGCATAGGCATCACTGTAAAGTTTATCTTTCTGCATGGTTTTTTCCAACGCTTGCAGCCGTCGATTGGCATTCGTCCGGTTGTCCGGTAATGCGCAGTGCGTGTTCTTCCACAGTAACCCCGTCTCCCACTGGACGTCGCGTCGGCGAGTGGTTTCAGTCATCATTTTCTCGGCGCGTAAAATGTCTGAATTTTTTAGGAGTTCCGTGCGGACAGTCGAAGAAGACGGACGTGTTTACGTTCCGCTCCGGTCAAGACGGGGAGCTCACAATCGTACAAGTATAACCGAATTTCTCAAATGTATAAGGTGTAATAAAGAGGGTTTGGCAAGTGATAACCCGTGACCAAGAGTACTGTGTAAAATAATCCCGAAGAATAAAGTAATCATCTACCAGTCTTGAGGACACAAGAGGAAATACTCAAAATACTGAAAGACATTAAAAGTGACCTAAGTGAACTAAAGGTTACAAATTCTCAAATGCAAACAGACATTCAGTGCATCAAAACAACGCAGGCATCGCATACGGCCAAACAAGATGCCCTCGAAAGCGAAATCGCAATTTTGGGGCGTAAAGCGGACCGTATAGATCGCTCAGCTACTGCCTGTAACTTAATGCTATTCAAAGTACCCGACAACGAAGAGACGAACAAAGACCTTATAGAGACTGTGCTAACCACTATCAGGAAGGCAGAGGTAAACATCTAGGAGTTGTGTATAGAAACAGCATACAGAGTTGGCAAGACTGAGGGCGCACGCCCGATACTAATTCAACTTATAGCTCCGAGATGGTAGAAAAACTTCTTCGAAAAAGTTGCCAATTTCGCCAAACTAAAATTAGCAATCTCAAATGACACACCCAGGGAAGAAAGAGAGCATAGGAAAAATCTCCTCAAGGCGAGATACATACTAAGAGACAGCGCAAAACGAGTGATCCTTAAGCGGGACAAGATCCTGGTAAACGACCAACCGGTGTCCCAGAAGGAACTTGATAACTTACTAAGGGAACGCAGCGTAGGTGAAACCCCAGTCGGGGTAATCCCGAATTTCCTTGGTGCGACTAACACCGCAAAACCCAAAAAACAAGTCAACCGACCGCGGAAGGATTCCGCGAGCTCGCTGTCGGACTCCACGATGGACAAGTTTATCAACACTACTCCCATCACCAAGCGGACCAGAGCCTACACAAAGCAATAGCAATCCACAACAAACAAGCCAACAGACACTCCGAAGCCGAATCCACGTACACAAGAGGCCACAAAACCAGCAGTCGAGACGGTAAATATCACGGACTCTACAATAATGCGAGCGATATATTACAGGTAGCCTCGGATCACGGATATTCTATGTTTCACAGAAACGTGGTTAACGGCCGAATCGAAAAAAATGCCAGCCTGTCTATCGGAGTATCATTTAATCTCAGTATACGCAACCAAAGAACACATAAAAGGTAGGGCGAAGGGCGGAACTACAATAGCGCTCAGAAAATGTAATTTTACGCACACGGTTCTAGAAAACTCCCACGAGATACGGTCTCGACACCGAACGTGAGCCACCGTTTGTTGCACCGGACTCAGCGGGAAGCTCAATAATAGACCCACCAATTACTCACGACGAGATCAAACGTAGCCTTGAAAGATGTAAAAATGGCAAGTCCCCGGGCCTGGATGGCATAAGCAATGAATTTTATAAGAATCTCCCAAATAACTGGACACTTCATCTGGAATGCTTTTTCAATAAAATAATGGACGATGAAGTAGTGCCGCTCTCGTGGTCCGAGCTGTACGCATCTATTATTTATAAAAAAGGCGACATAAACGAGCCTGCAAACTATCGGTGTATATCCCTAGTAAACTGTATAGCAAAAATATTTACGCAAATTCTAAATGAGCGTCTGACCAAATGGGTGGAGGCGGAGGAATTAATTCCGGAATTCCAATCAGGATTCCGAAGAGAGAGGGGGTGCACCGATAATATTTTTACGCCAAATACCATTGCCCAAATTCACTTGTGTGGCCCAAAGCGAAAGGTTTACACCTTTTTATAGACTTAGTAAGAGCCTTTGTCTCAGTGAAACATAGTTTACTATGGGAGAAACTATACGGCCTCGGAGGGAGCACCACATTTATAAATATATGCCAAAGCCTATACTCTAAAGCCACTATCTCGGTGCGCAACCAAAACGGTCTCTCAAATCCCATCGACGTAACAGAGGGAGTCCTGCAAGGAGAAATCCTGAGCCCTCTTCTATTCGCGCTGTACATAAGCGACTTCGAAACATTCGTTGCATCGAAGGGAGCCCGGGGAATTGCCATTAACCACAAACAAGAAATAATGTGCTTAGCGTATGCGGACGATTTAGTCTTATTCGCGGACTCGCCACAAAATCTCAGAAATAAACTAAAAATAGTAGAACAATACTGCGAAGCCAAACGCCTTGAAGTTAATAGGAAAAAATCGAAAATTAGTAGAACAATACTGCGAAGCCAAACGCCTTGAAGTTAATAGGAAAAAATCGAAAATCTTAGTGTTTCACAAAGGGAAATTAAGGAATAATTCCTATCAGTACGCAGGCGAGCAAATCGAAGTGATTAAAGAATTTTGCTATTTTGGAATAGTATTCTCGAGCTCTGGATTGTTCAATGCAAATTTAAATAAATCGACAAGCTCAACCCAAACCGCGATAGGATCCGTCTTCACATTCCATACGCAGCCAAATCGGATACCTGGGAAACTAAAGAGACCCTTTTTAACGCACTAGCAGCGAGCGTTCTACTTTCCGGAGCAGAAGTATGGGGCCTGCGTTATCTAGACGAAATCGTTAAAATCCAAACTTCGTACTATTAAAAAAATACTAATACTGCCTCGCTGCTGCCCAAATTACGCGCTTAAAATAGAATTAGGAATCACGAGTTTGTCAAATAAAGTAATAAAGAGGGCAATGAACTGGCTTATTAAAATAAACGAAATGGGAGAAGAAAGGTATCCGAGAATGTGCTATAAACAGCTATACTCCTTGCGGAAAAAAAGAAGTAATAGGTAAATACAACTGGGCAGTCCAAATCAACGAAATAACATCTAAATACGGCGTTGATGTTATCAGAAATCCCCAAACGCGCAACGAGTTGATACAAAAACGAGAAATCATCTTACACAGGCATATCCAAAACTCGAGGAAATAGTACATTACGTTACAAGGGAGGAAAGTTGCACTCCTCCCATGTAACGTGCTATACTTTTCTCCCGATTTCGGTAAAAAATAACCACATTTCGTGTGTGCAACGAGGACGGAAAGTAAGCTCATTTTTGACAAATGACGACACGCATGCGTAGTACGGTTTCCATTACTCCCGTGCGGGCAGGAATGAGCTGATTTCCTCCCTAGGGAGGTAATGAAAGCGGACTGCGCATGCGTAAGTCATTTGTAAAAGATGAGCGATTTTCCGCCCGCGTTGCGGACACGAAATGGGGTTATTTTAGCGGAGTCGGGAGAATAGTATATTGTGCAACAAGGGTCGAAAGTTGGCAATTGCGGCGAGTGTGAGGTTTGATGCCCGAGCGAAGCGAGGGCTGCAATCACACGAGTCGCAATTGCCAATTCGACCCGTGTTGCACATCATACTTTTTGTAACGAGTGCACGAATGTGCGGCACTTGGAATGGCAGTCGCGCGAGACGAACACTGAAAAGTGAGGTTGTAATTGAAGGGACGAAAGTGAATAACAGAAACTCCCAAGGGACGAAAGTGAACGAAATGCGAACTGCGCATGCGTGACGCTGTCATTTCACCACAGGTTCGCGACTGACAGGGAAACGGCCACTTTCGGCTCGCAAGACTGCCATGGAAAGTGCCGCGATTCATGCACGTGTTACAAAAAATAAATTGTCGAAGGTTAGGGGAAACAAGTTCGCTCCAAGTGTACGCTCAGCTCAGACCGGATAAGAGAGAATGCCAATCGTACTGGAAGGAAAAACAGCCGCTAGCTGTAATACGAACAATAGGGCAGTGCAGATTAATGGGATCTAATTATGCCAGAATCATTCATAACGAAATTAAAACAAATCTTGATCCTATAAATACGTGCGGTATAGGTTTTGACAAGAGACCGAGAGCCTTATCCATATCCTAGCGGAATGTCCCGCATACGCCAATCTGAGAGCATCCGCCCTCGCTTTCACAGACGAGACAGATAATAAGAAAGAAAAATGTTTAGAGCTGTTAAGAGTGAAATTGAAGGAAAGCGCGCTGAGGCTCAACCTATTCGTAACGAAGGCGTTAAGAATACGCGCCCGCGTGCTAAGCGGAGAACATCACACGAATATCATATCGTAATAAGAAGTATATCGTAAGAAGTGTTAAATGTAAGCAATTTAAATTGAAACTGTCCCCACGAAACTCATATGTACTGGCCACAAAGGCCAAAACAAATTAATAAATCTATCTGTCTGAATTTTTGCGATGTTTCGCTGTCACTCCCATCCCCTCAAGCGTAAGGCTACTTTTGACTAAAGCAAAGAGATCGTTATCGACCTCTCCCTTCTATTGCGGTGTAGTTTCGATCACTTTCTCGCGCTCCACGTTCGTATTCACTAGAGCTCTGTCGCGCTGTCTGTTTTTTCGACAATTTTGTTGACCCACGGCCTTGGCGTACCCATGAATCGTCCATCCGAGCAGGGTACGCGAAGCCACCGCCGCATCAGCGCAGCTCCTCGGACTTCTATTGGCGTTATGAGATTCCAATGGTCCTGACCGATGAGTAGTGTGGGTGTTGCATCAGAGTAGCAGCGAATCCTCACGGTTTTCAGATGACTGTGACCTTCGAGGTGTCGTACCATTAAGGAGGTAGTCTCACAGACAGTTCAATTCGCATAAATTCGAGAAAAGTGCGAGCGAATTGCAAACACTTCTCGATATTATAAAAATCTGAAAAAATGCATACACATTGAAGGTACTGAACAGATTAATTTTGAATAAAAATAATTCTAAAATGTTATTAACAAATTGATTAAAACAAAATTGTTTAACAAATATTTCGGTGACCCAAGTTTTTTTGTGGATGAAAATGATTTCTTCGTTTTTCTGAATACGTATGAATTTACAGATTTTTATCTAATCTTTGAAATTTGTGTTATTTTACATGAAAAATAACACAAATTTGTGTTATTTTTCATGTAAAATAACACAAATTTGTGTTATTTTATATGAAAAATAACACAAATATCAAAGATGAGATAAAAATCTGAAATAATTCATACGTATTCAGAAAGATGAATGAATCATTTTTATCCACAAAAAAACTTGGGTCACTGAAATCTGAAAAAATGCATACACATTGAAGGTACTGAAAAGATTTATTTTGAATAAAAATAATTCTAAAATGTTATTAACAAATTGATTAAAACAAAATTGTTTAACAAATATTTCGGTGACCCAAGTTTTTTTGTGGATGAAAATGATTTCTTCGTTTTTCTGAATACGTATGAATTTACAGATTTTTATCTAATCTTTGAAATTTGTGTTATTTTACATAAAAAATAACACAAATTTGTGTTATTTTACATGAAAAATAACACAAATATCAAAGGTGAGATAAAAATCTGAAATAATTCATACGTATTCAGAAAGATGAATGAATCATTTTTATCCACAAAAAAACTTGGGTCACTGAAATATTTGTTAAACAATTATTTTTTTATCAATTTGTTAATAACATTTTAGAGTTATTATGATTCAAAAATAATATTTTCCGTACCTTTAATGTGCATGCATTTTTTCAGATTTTTATACCATCGAGAAGTGTTTGCAATTCTCTCGCACTTTTCTGGAATTTATGCGAATTGAACTGTCCGCGAGACTACCTCCTTAATCCTCGAAAATCTCAAATTCGCGATCGTCCACATCACCGGTCACTGTCAGGTTTACTCGCGCACTATCAGTCTCGCGGTGCTCTATGAGACTTGCGCCCTGCAAATACAATGTCGACTTCTCCCCGTTGGCGCGAATTTTCTTCGCGACTTCAGCGTCGATCAACGTAACAGTTGAGGCTCCGTCAAGCAGCGCGTAGGTCGACGCATGACCGAGCGGACTAGTCATAGTCCTGGCGCCCACGTACCTCCTATGTAAAATGAAAGGTCCAAGCGAAAACCTAGGTCCGTCCTTTAGATTTTCGTCTCCTGAATCCGAAAATGTTAGTTATTTTTTCGAAAAATTGGTATAACATATTGTTATTAACAATTTAATTGTTTAAACCGCTGTTCCGGAAAACACGCGTCTGGACACCCTCGCGTTAACCGTCGGCAGGAGTCGACGTACACCGATCTCGGGCCTTGCCTCGAACTAGGGCATTGCTCCGAATTAGGGCATTGCTCCGAATTCGGGCATTGCCCCCAGACCCACACTTTGGCAGCGGACCGGTGGCTATTGTCACAGAGGTCATCCGCGAGCTTAGCGAGATCGCCTGCGGTCTCCAGTCAGCGACGACACCTCAGCCAGTTCGCACCGCAAAACTCCGATCTCTTAATAACTCGAAAGAACTTACTATATTAACCATTACTGTTACTGTTTTATAGATTACAATAAATCTATCGAGTTCGCGGTTTTTTTTTGTTAATTGAGTGCATAATTATTTTCCCTGCTCCTCCTCCGATCTGGCGCAATGTTCGGCAATTCTCCGGCACAACCGCTATATCTCGAAAACTATTGGAGGTATCGAAAAATGTTCAAATGATAAAATGATCCTCTCTTCAAGACGAACAAAAGTTGTCATTACATTTTTTGACGTATATCCAGAACTTTCCGACTTATAGGAAGGGAAGCAATTTCGGCGCGGGCCGATACAGTTTTCGCGCCGGCAACCGTGCGCGCTCAGATCTCAGGTACCATAGCACATCATCTATTCGACATAGCGACATTGTATAGGAGTGTTTTATAATCTAGAAACTGTAAGCTGTGCGATGATTGAAGAAAAAAAAGATATGTCGAAAAATAACAAAATGGCGACGGGTTGAAGGGCGAAAGTTCTATGAAAAAGTGGGTTGCGCGTTTTTTCAGATATCTCCGGATCTAATTGTCGGATTGAACTTGATTGCAGCTCAATTTAAAGAGATTTATTTTACGCATCTAATGACGTTTGCATGATATCGATAGCGCAAAAAATGTGGAAGTTACAGACCCTACAAGTAACCAAACTTGCAGCGTCAAAGCACATGAAAATCGCTTTACGTACGACATTGCTTCACGTTTCAATATGCCACATATACTCCATATGCGTAATAATGATTTTCCCATTCTTGAACGAACCTGCAATAAATTATTTATCTATCATTTAACGTCTGACTGCGTCGATAACATCATCCTTTTCAGTGGAGTTATATCGTAATTTTTATTACTGATGTATAACGGTACGATGATTAATTTTTATCGCTTTTTCGTCATCTATCCTGTCCGATTAACGATTTCGGCTTAAAAGCAATTTGACAAAATACACAAAAAAATCCATACGTATTCATGAAAACTAATGAATTATGAAGGTATAAAAAAAATTGGTTCCCAGTTTGGTAATTTATTCAGCAATTTATGTTTTCATTCGATTGTTAATAACATTTTTATATTATTATTATGCATAATCAATATTTGCAGCATGGTCCATATTGTTATGTCATTAAGAACTGTTTGAAATATACTGACAAGATGAGAAAAAAAGTTGCAAAGTAGAACTTTGCACATTGCTTCCTCATTAATTTTCGTTTTTCACAAAGCCACCTCTATGAAGAAGCTTGTTTATTTAACATTTTGGCTTCCTCATAGAGGAAGCTTTGTGAAAAACGAAAATTAATGCGGAAGCAATGTGCAAAGTTCTACTTTGCAACTTTTTTTTATTTGAACAAAAGAAAAATCCGTCACAAACACCGTTACATCTCATTTTCATTAGATACAAAGTTTTATCTTACTTTCTTAACTTTTGCGGAAGTTATCTCGAAAATCTAAATTTTTTGAAAAATTAAAAATGGTGTAAAATCCGAACGACTTTACCGATCATCACCAAATTTCGTATGTAGCAGGGCTGTATGTTGTTTTTCCACTATTCAACAATTCGGATCATTTGTTAAAATTCGACGTGATTTAGAGCTAAATTTTTTTTTTTCGAAAATTTCAAAATTGTATAAAATCTGAATCGCTTTACCGATTTTGTCGAAATTCAATACCATACAACATTGAACGTATCTTCCATTATGAAGAACTATTTAGCCAAATCGTCGAACTTTTACGAAAGTTAGAGCGACCACGCCCTTTTTTCAACAAATTAAAAACTACATAAAATCTTAATGACTGTATATATGTTATCAAAAATCTCGCCATTGGAAGAGGGGCAACTACTCTACTTGCGTGCCAAATTTGAGCCAGATCGCTCGAACGGTTTCTGAGTGAGAGGCGATTGAATTTTCGAGGCCCAGCACACACACACACACACACACACACACACACACACACACACACACACACACACACACACACACACACACACACACACACACACACACACACACACACACACACACACACACACACACACACACACACACACACACACACACACACACACACACACACACACACACACACACACACACACACACACACACACACACACACACACACACACACACACACACACACACACACACACACACACACACACACACACACACACACACACACACACACACACACACACACACACACACACACACACACACACACACACACACACACACACACACACACACACACACACACACACACACACACACACACACACACACACACACACACACACACACACACACACACACACACACACACACACACACACACACACACACACACACACACACACACACACACACACACACACACACACACACACACACACACACACACACACACACACACACACACACACACACACACACACACACACACACACACACACACACACACACACACACACACACACACACACACACACACACACACACACACACACACACACACACACACACACACACACACACACACACACACACACACACACACACACACACACACACACACACACACACACACACACACACACACACACACACACACACACACACACACACACACACACACACACACACACACACACACACACACACACACACACACACACACACACACACACACACACACACACACACACACACACACACACACACACACACACACACACACACACACACACACACACACACACACACACACACACACACACACACACACACACACACACACACACACACACACACACACACACACACACACACACACACACACACACACACACACACACACACACACACACACACACACACACACACACACACACACACACACACACACACACACACACACACACACACACACACACACACACACACACACACACACACACACACACACACACACACACACACACACACACACACACACACACACACACACACACACACACACACACACACACACACACACACACACACACACACACACACACACACACACACACACACACACACACACACACACACACACACACACACACACACACACACACACACACACACACACACACACACACACACACACACACACACACACACACACACACACACACACACACACACACACACACACACACACACACACACACACACACACACACACACACACACACACACACACACACACACACACACACACACACACACACACACACACACACACACACACACACACACACACACACACACACACACACACACACACACACACACACACACACACACACACACACACACACACACACACACACACACACACACACACACACACACACACACACACACACACACACACACACACACACACACACACACACACACACACACACACACACACACACACACACACACACACACACACACACACACACACACACACACACACACACACACACACACACACACACACACACACACACACACACACACACACACACACACACACACACACACACACACACACACACACACACACACACACACACACACACACACACACACACACACACACACACACACACACACACACACACACACACACACACACACACACACACACACACACACACACACACACACACACACACACACACACACACACACACACACACACACACACACACACACACACACACACACACACACACACACACACACACACACACACACACACACACACACACACACACACACACACACACACACACACACACACACACACACACACACACACACACACACACACACACACACACACACACACACACACACACACACACACACACACACACACACACACACACACACACACACACACACACACACACACACACACACACACACACACACACACACACACACACACACACACACACACACACACACACACACACACACACACACACACACACACACACACACACACACACACACACACACACACACACACACACACACACACACACACACACACACACACACACACACACACACACACACACACACACACACACACACACACACACACACACACACACACACACACACACACACACACACACACACACACACACACACACACACACACACACACACACACACACACACACACACACACACACACACACACACACACACACACACACACACACACACACACACACACACACACACACACACACACACACACACACACACACACACACACACACACACACACACACACACACACACACACACACACACACACACACACACACACACACACACACACACACACACACACACACACACACACACACACACACACACACACACACACACACACACACACACACACACACACACACACACACACACACACACACACACACACACACACACACACACACACACACACACACACACACACACACACACACACACACACACACACACACACACACACACACACACACACACACACACACACACACACACACACACACACACACACACACACACACACACACACACACACACACACACACACACACACACACACACACACACACACACACACACACACACACACACACACACACACACACACACACACACACACACACACACACACACACACACACACACACACACACACACACACACACACACACACACACACACACACACACACACACACACACACACACACACACACACACACACACACACACACACACACACACACACACACACACACACACACACACACACACACACACACACACACACACACACACACACACACACACACACACACACACACACACACACACACACACACACACACACACACACACACACACACACACACACACACACACACACACACACACACACACACACACACACACACACACACACACACACACACACACACACACACACACACACACACACACACACACACACACACACACACACACACACACACACACACACACACACACACACACACACACACACACACACACACACACACACACACACACACACACACACACACACACACACACACACACACACACACACACACACACACACACACACACACACACACACACACACACACACACACACACACACACACACACACACACACACACACACACACACACACACACACACACACACACACACACACACACACACACACACACACACACACACACACACACACACACACACACACACACACACACACACACACACACACACACACACACACACACACACACACACACACACACACACACACACACACACACACACACACACACACACACACACACACACACACACACACACACACACACACACACACACACACACACACACACACACACATACATACGGACATTTTTTCTAAACCACTTTTCTCGACATTTTAGGTGATTCTAAGCATACTGGGATGAAAATCTCGAAAAAAAAAATTTTCATGAAAACAAAGCTTCCTCTATGAGGAAGCAAAAACTATAAAGATTTAAAATGAAACACCGTAATAATCATTATCGAACTCACTGTCGTCTTTTAATTGTCGCAAACGGTGAAAAACTTCATCTTTCCGTCGTTCCGCTGCGTTTCGCACTCTCTCGCGGCCTTTCTCTCCACTGCTCAAAATGTTAGCGCTATTCTTGTGGCAAATAATACACAGATTGGCATTCTCCGCCTTTTTTCGAGTGAGGAGCACACCATCTTCCTCCATTGTCGAGCCTCGACGTGCACGCGACGAACTGCTAGGACGTACTAACAATAAAACTAAGCGCAGCGCTGTAGGCAGACTGTAAACAAACAAGTCTCAACTTGCTTGCACCACACTATATGGCTTCGCGGCAAAACGCCCGAGATGCATCAATGTAAGGCATACGTAACGCACGAATGTTACATAGATTATTATCCATCTATTTATTTATTGATATCAAATGCACATACGGTGTATTTGTAAATGTGTTTCGATAATCCGGCGGCAAAGGCCACGCGTAACGCGATTATGTCGCGCTCTTTCACGCTGCAAGTATCGTTACATCTAGGGGCTGTAACTTCCACGTTTTTTTTGCGCTACCGATATCATCCGAACGTCATTAGTAAAATTCATGCGTAAAATAAATATCTTTGAATTGAGCTGCGACCAAGTTCAATCCGACAATTGGATCCGGAGATATCTGAAAAAACGTGCAACTCACTTTTTCATAGAACTTTCGCCATTCAACCCACCGCCATTTTGTTATTTTTCGACATTTCACCTTTTTTCTTCATTCATCGTACAGGTTACATTTTCTAGATTATAAAACACTTCTATACAATGTCGCTATGTCGAATAGATGATGTGCTACGGTACCTGAGATCTGAGCGCGCACGGTTGCCGCCGCGAAAACTGTATCGGCTCGCGCTGAAATTGCTTCTCTTCCTATAAATCGGAAAGTTGTGGATATACGTAAAAAAACGTTATGACAATTTCTGTTCGTCTTGAAGAGAGAAACATTTTATCATTTGGACATTTTTCGATATCTCCAATAGTTTTCGAGATATAGCGATTTAAACAATTAAATTGTTGATAACAATATGTTATACCACTTTTTCGAAAAAATAACCAACATTTTCGGATTCAGGAGACGAAAATCTAAAGGACGCACCTAGGTTTTCGCTTGGACCTTTCATTTTACACAGGTACGTGGGCACCAGGACTATCAGTGTAACCGGCTGTACCTGCAGCAAGACTCGTTGTCCTTCAGCTTGCTAGGTATTCAACCTGGTGTTCTGCGAGTCGCCCGCTGAGTGTCGACGTTCATTCGAGCTTCTTCTCTCCTCTGTCAAAGTTCGATTGTTAGTGTTATTCGAATGGAGCAGCTCATGGTGAGGCCGCTGACAACCAGGCTATTGGCAGCTGCGAGCAGTGCACTGTGTACGCTGGTGACCCATTTCGAGACACTTAAAGCACACGCTTGACTCTTTCGCCCATTGCCAACGTTTGAGGTTGGGCAATTCCGCGAATTTTTTGCATTTGGCAATCGTGTGTCGGAGGTCTCGACAGAACGCACATTTGTATTTTTTCTCGTGTGTTCGCTCCCTAGATGTGCTCCGGGTAGTTGTCAGGACTCTTTCGTATTCTCTGTCGCTACGACGGTATCTTGAGTCGCGAGATTCGTTTGAACGTTTCGACGTCGACCTGCCGGTGTCCGAGCGAGAGCTTCTTGACAACAAATCCAATGTGCCAGCTTTACACGCCATTTTCGCCTCCTGCACGAGAAATTTAGACAACACGACGAGTCTTGGCTCCTGCAGCTCTGAATTCTCAGCATAAAAATGGTTGTAGCTAAACACCAGATTCTCTAACATTTTCTCCAAGATGTCCACTGTCAGTTCGGGGGTGTGTAGGTATCGAGTGTGCGCAATCGCTTCGAGGGCTGCCACGCAATTACGAACTGTTGCGGCTACAGTAACGAGGTTTCCCCGACTCTGACTCACTCTTGGTAACCGTTTCATCTCTTTAACGATTTTCTGAGCTATCATATCGGGATTCCCGAATCGTCTTTCCAAAGCCTCCATTATTTGAGACGTTTGGCACGACGTTATCATTAGAGCAGACACGGCGTCTTTTGCGCCTTTATGTAAAGCTTGGTATAGTCGTATTGCGTTCTCGTCCTCAGTGTAGTCCCCTCGCTGCGTCGACGTTTCGAAAGGCCTTTTAAAGGCTTTCGAAGCCCTTAAGCGTTTCGAAAGCCCTTTTAAGGGCTTTCGAAACGTCATCGTTTCTTGGTGTGACTTGTACTGCTTTTGTTATCGCCTGTATCAACTCCCGGATGCTTCACATCTCGGTGTTTTCGTTACCGGATAACGCGTTGTCTTCGCTCGTATTAATTGGATCGTGTGGCTCGTGCTGATGATCATCTCGATTCATACGGTCCCTTGTTTCCGTGAGTACTGCGTTCTCGTCGAGCTCCTGCAACTGCAGTTCCAGTCGTTTATCGATTAGTTCTATCGCAGCTCGCTCTTGTTCTGCCAATGTTACTCTGCGAATTTTTAATCGTTCTTCGGCTGCACGTAGTTCCAGTCGTCGCTTGCGCGTCGTCAGGCTGTCTAGGCCGCCCCGAATTGGTGTGCTATTTGCTGTGGGTTCGGGACTCTGGTCATGTGTCAACAGTGTTACGCCAAACACCTGTGACGGCTCGGTTGCCGTGGACGACGAAATAGTCGCCATTTTCCGCGCGACGACTCTACGCTCAGCCCCACCACCACCACCGCCGAAACGACAGGCAACACCGACCGCCACACGTGGTGGACACCAACATCATCATCATCGTCACCAGCATCAACGCCGTCGCCGTCCCCACCAGGGCCCGATAGCGTATATAATTATCAGTCTGAAGGTACTGAAAGCACTACAACACACTCCGGCACAGACGAAAGCAGTGTTTCCCGCCGATCATATCCCGAGTCCCTGGTCTAGACCCGCTGCAATCGTGGACAATACCGACGATCATACCAAACCGGAGACGCACTGGGTTGCCGTGTACGTTGACAACAATTGCCGAGGTATCTTCTTCGACAGCTACGGGCTACCCCCACTCGTTAACAAACATCATAACCTTATACGTCGAAACACCGCAACCTACGACTGGAATACAAGAACTCTACAATCAATCAAGTCTCGAGTGTGTGGAGAGTACTGTGTTATATCTCTTGATTATATGTCTCGGGGCTATAGCCTGGCTATGTCTTGTAACCGAGATTTCTCTATGACCCCCGATCACCTTCGCTCTCGAGCTGATCGCTGCCCTCAAGGGCGCCAGCCACCTAAAGATGGCCCTAAATAATCTCAACCGATGCGACTCGGTGACTAGCTTGGTTTACTAACGACAGCGGGACAACTGAAGCGGCTTATCCCACTAGCTCAGTACGTTAACGGTAGAGGGGCGGGGCCGAATCACGACAACAATAATAACTCAAGAAATAATAAAAAATGGTTAACAATTTATTAATGATAATTTGAAATGAAACTGTGATTTACAATTTAATCAATAGCGAATTCTAAATAATATTTTCCATAATAATATCCTTAACATCGGCAATTGATTTTATAAAACGATGGTAATGATAATTCACAAATTCGAGTTAAACAAAACAACAATACGAGATTATTCGGTGAGCTCGATTAACAAAACTCTGCAAGGTCAAAACGACAGCCTGCACCCACGTCGGTATCACGTGACTCGAGACGAATATTCTTAAATTACAGTTCTAATAAATCGCTAAATTTTCTCCCCGGACTCGGCTTACGATGGCAATACTAAAACGCCGGGCGTTCCCTTGGAAATCGTTCCACCGGCACAAACGGCACAATGTCCGAGAGACACGATTACGATAAACGAAAATGTTACTATCATTAATTTCGCACGAATAAACAATTTACCTACGCTCGTCTGCCACATTAAAGTTTTCGGTGCGAATTCTATTTCATTTGCCGATGCTTACTGGGTTCGGTAGATGATAATTGTTACGGAAAAATATAATGATGGTAAATTACATGAAGCTAGTATTATTCGGGGTTACAAAGTGGTCGGAAATAAATTAACTAATTTTTCTGCGGGATGTGAAGACGATAGCGAACGGAAAACTAATTTGTAAATAATACAACCGAGATTCCTACCATCGGAAAACCCTAAAAACAATGAATAATTGATCTGCACAATTTATGGCTGTCAGAAAGTAATATATTTCGTCAGAGAATAAAATCGGGGTTTCAATTGTCGAAAATAAAATTCATTTGATCAAAAATCCTCACGGAAATTTCGGCTGTTCTGACATTCATTAACGGACTGGAATTGTTTCGGTGAAAGTTTTAGCAACCGGCAAAATTCTGTACGCTATTTAATAATACTAATGACACTAATAATAACGGAACGGCTGTGTAACAGCACAATGCCAAAGAAACATTACAGACAAGACAGACACTCACAATACTGGTGGACTGACGAGATAGCCGAGCTGCGGAAAGAATGCCTCGCAAGACGACGAGACGTGACAAGGGCCAAGGGCAAACCTGAGAGGGAAGCTCTACAGGCTAAGCACAGCACGGCACGAAAGATACTGACGAACGCGATACGCGACAGCAAGGCGAAGTGCTAGAAGACGCTCTGCGAGGAGGTGGACCAGGACCCCTGGGGTACCGGTTACAAGATCGCAACCGGTAAACTAGGGGCCCGGGCCCCACCGGAACTCAAGGACGCGGAAACCACACGACGCATAGTGGACGGACTTTTCCCGACACACCCGACGCGAACGGACGCGACAGACGACGACGAGACAGGGGCGGTTCCCCTTCTCGTAAAAAAACCCATCGTGCTGATGGCGACACTGGACGTCAGGAACGCCTTCAACTCGGCCGGTGGGTGGATATCCTGGAGGCGCTCAGAAGCAACTTCGGGGTTCCACCGTACCTGATCCGGGTTGTAGAGGACTACCTGCGCAACAGACGACTGACGTACGAGACAACAACAGGACAGGTGACCAAACAGATCACCGCGGGGGTAGCCCAAGGATCCATACTTGGACCAGACTTTTGGAATGGAGTGTACGCCAGCCTGCTCAGGCTGGAGCTCCCGCTTAGCGTCTCACTCATCGCATACGCCGACGACGTCGCGGCGGTGATCGTCGAGCGGACTCCAGAACTGGCGCAGCTGAAACTGAACCAGACGATGAGACGGGTTGGACGATGGATGACAGATCACGGACTGCAACTGGCAACGGAAAATACGGAACTCGTGTTCCTCACGAGGAAACGCATACAGACGCGACTGCCGATGAAGGTCGGGACAGAGGACATCGAGGCCACGGGGGAAGTCAAGTATCTGGGTGTGACCATAGATACGAAGATGACCTTCTGGCCTCACATACAGAAGACGGCCCAGAAGGCGGCTGAAAGGGTAACAGCTTTGAGCCGCCTGATGGCAAACACAAACGGACCGAGACCGGGGAAACGCCGACTACTTATGTCGACGGCCCACTCGATCCTTCTCTACGGCGCGGAGATCTGGGCGGATGCCCTCAAGACGAAAAAATACTGCCACGCAATGATAACGGTACAGAGACAGAGCGCGCTGAGGATCGCCTGCTCATACCGGACGGTCTCTGCACAGGCCGTTTTGGTTGTAGCGGGCGTGATTCCTATAGATCTTCTGGCATTCGAGCGCAAGAGGATCTATGGAAGGAGCGCGGATACAAGACGGCAGGACGCGGCAAAGGCGGAGAGAGACAGGACGATACAGATGTGGCAACAACGCTGGACAGAAGACACAATAAGCAACTGGACGAGACGATTAATCAAAGACCTGAAATCGTGGACGAGTCGGGAGTTTGGGGATGTAAACTTTTACATCACCCAATTCCTGACGGGACACGGTTACTTCAGACGGTACCTCTACAGGATGGACAAAGTACAGACGCCGGACTGTACGTACTGTGGACACGAACGGGACGACGTGGAACACACGTTCTTCGTATGCGACCAATGGACAGACCTAAGACATGGACTAGAGACGACCGTCGGAAGTATCACTCCCGACAATATCGTGGAGGCGACGCTCCACGGAACAGACTGGTGGCAACTCGTCGCCACATACATAGAAACGATACTGCGACGGAAGAACACCGACGGCTGCCTGACATGACGGACCTGACGTAACACACAAGAGACAACATGAACAACGGATTTACAGAAAGACACACGGGCAGGCTCCTCCAGCTAGAAGTAATACTAACGTAGTTCCTCGCTAGGGGGGAGACGCGGAGGATGACGCGGACAGAAGTGGTTCCTCCCAACTGGACGAAAGCGGTCCGTTTTTGTCTGGGGGAGGGGGGTTTAGTTGGTATGCTTCTCGCAGAAACCGTTTCCGAACGGTTTCCGCGAGAAGAGAGTCCAACACATGAACGTGGACGCTCCTCCTGGCGTTAAGGGGCAACCCCTAACACCGGGCGTAGAAAAAGCGTTTAGAGTCTATAAAAGATTCGCCCTAAATTTTGCCACGATAAAAAAAAAAAAAAAAAAATATCGGTAACAATAACAGCGATAATAATAATTAAAATAATGGTCCGGAAAATTATAACGAAAAATCTAAGCGTAAAAGATTTCAATAATTTGTAGAATTAAATCCTAGAGATCCTAACGCAAATTATTAATGGCAGACGACAACAATTAACCTAATTAATCTAACGGAATGGACTCCCCGCGACAGCAGTGACTCTTCCAGGGCCTTACTCTAATATTTCTTAAACGATTTCACAAATAATAATTAACACGAGTTTACTCAAATATTATTTACAAATTATAAACGCTGATTCCTGAAGTTCTTTAATGTCCTTTTTCCCGAAGTTCGGCAGCCGATCGGAATTGCACTCTGACACGACAATTTAATTCAAAGAGACACACGTCCGCCGTCCATCACAGCCTGTCACGAAGAGCGCCGTAGATCGTGGCCCTTCCGATGATCTGGACGAATGATCCCCACTCCTGTTGGCTAATTTCCGAAATTAACCGGCGTGTGCCGATGGTGCTCCCGATTGACCGCCCTTACGTCGCTTCCCCACACCTTCCTGCAGCCTTACTGATGTCATGAAATCTGCCTGTGATTTGCGTATTTCCGATAGCTACCAGAGTGTCGATTGACTGAGACACTACCTGGTAATGCGGCATAGTTGTTGTTTCCGGATGCAGGGAAATCACGAAACGCTGACAGCTGAATTGGCCCCGCTTGAGCCCACAGTGACAGCGACTCCCAGGGTTTGACATAGCCCCGGAGCCGATACTGAAGGTCACCCGGTGGACGGCGACAACGAGGATTTTCCGTGACCCTCTCCGTCCTGAGGCTGCTCCGCGGCATTTAATTGTCACTGTTACGTCAAAACTTCGATCGAAATGTTCCGACCTAAGAATTTTACGCTTATATGAGCGCTTCAGCTTAAGGCTCTCGTACTCTGGTCAGTGAGAGTGGAAACTCTCTCACTTTACCACGCCTGACGAAAAACCACCGAAGACGCAACCCCGTTTTTGAGTCCTGATCTTTCGGAAAATTACTCGGGATAGGGGTACGAACATTTGTCAGTCACTTAGTGAATAAAATCGAGGGAAAAGGGGTGAAGTTCACTTGTAGGGTATAGGGAGGGTATTTCATGAAATATTAACGTATGAATCTAGATGGAATGAGTCGAGGTGGCAGTTGATATATATATACATATATATATATATATATTGTGACGGGATTTTTCGCCCCGCCACCTCCGCAGAGCGTGAACGGCGAGGAGCGCCGGATTTACGGCGCTTTGGGTCGGTGCTCGTCACTCCGGGGTTCGGTGTCCGGCCGGAAGCTGTGGTTATCTGGGCTACGTATTGCCGGCTCTCTAGGCTAACTAGCGACACTTTAATTAATTAATTTTTATTTTCGAAAACTTTTTTTTATTATCTTATAAATAGAATAAGCTTGCGTTCGAAATTGCGTTCATGCGACCATTGGCCCCCCCCCCCCACTGTTACCACCGAAATCTCGCCCCCAACGGACCAACAACAGCAAGGATCGCCCCGCTCGCCAACCGCTGCCGCCGTCCGCGCGCCCATCGCTCGCGCGTGTCCACTACCGCCGCTCTCTATTCGGCTATCTAGATCCCTACCACATGGGTCGACGATCTATTATCTTTTTTTGAGCCTGAGGTTATCTTTTGTTCTGAATTTTGGATCCGTCCTCCGATTTTGAGCTATGGGCTCTGTTTTGCGGAGCCGCAGGCGAGCACCGAACATCGGTGTTCGCGGACCTGGATGCCAGGGGAGGGCGTGGAGAAATGACCGAAATATTACCGTGTCACCCGCCTCCCCACGACTTCCCAGCTTGGCGCTGGACCATCCCAGCCGGAATGCGGATTGTCGCGGACCGGCCACCCCGGCGCCCCAATTAGAAAGGGGCCAGGAACCACGAAGTTTGAGTTTAATTGCAGCGTTGCACTCCGTAGTTGTGGGGCCAAAACCGTCGAAGCATCGGAGGCCTCGATTTCCGACGTGAGGGCCCCCGCACTCTCTCTTCGTGGCCACTGGTTCCGAGGGGAAGACGTCCGCATTCCCGCGATCTCAGCTGCGGCTCGAGATCGGAGAGAAAAAGCCTAGGGCGGAGTGGACATGCCGCACGACAAACACGGGAGCCCCGGTCGAGAACAACGTGACCGGGGTGCATTGGTGGCGCGATCCAATTCGAATCGCGCGCCACCGTGCGCGCAGTGTTGCGCCGGACGCGCGATGTAGCCGGCGAGTGAGCGGGGTGGGGAGAATCGATCGAGGCGCGGCGGACCAGCTCGAGCCTTCTTCTCCGCCGGACATCCGAAGGCAACGGACGACAGCATCGACCCGATGATCGAGCGACGCCGCACCCACGGACATCGAGAACATCGGAGATTTCGGTGAGCCCTGGCCTTTATTCTATCCCGTGACGACGAGGATCGCTCGGCCGTACGCGCTAGCCGTCCACGTAAGTTTTTTTTTGTGTTTTGAGAATTGTTGAGCCTAATGAACGTGGACGGTGGGCCGTGCGGCCACCCGGCGTCGTGCCGGGCGCGAGCGGCTCTCGTCCGACCGTTGGTCGGCGCCATTTCGCGGTATTACTGTCGCGTTCGATTTTACGGCTAAGTGCGCGATCCCGGCGAATATCGGTGGCCCACGCGAGGTGTTCCCTGTAGTTTTCAGTTTTGCTTCGATGTTTTATTGTCTACCCTCGCGTGTGGTCGCCGGCCCGGGGTTTTTCGAGCGTAAATTTAATTTCGTGATTTCAGTCGCTTCTCGACAGTAGCATTATTTTTCGAGGCTAAGTAATCGAGACGGTCCTAAGTGTTCGCGTAAAATTCCGTTCCGGCCACCTGCGTTTCGGATTTCGCCGGCCGGCTTGTCGCACGCTCGAGGTCGCGCGGCTCGCGCGATGTTTACGTTCCGCGCGTGTTCGGACTCGCGCTATGTCGCCTCTCCCCTCCTTCTTGGTCTCCCGATGTATTTCGCGGAAGTGTCGAGCCCGCGCTACGTTTCTAGTATTAAGTGCGCCCGTTATCTTTCGCCTTAATATTTTTCAATATTTTTGTAATGTAAATGGAATTATTATTTCTTTTTCTCTCGCGCTCTCACGATCGCCGTATCTCTCGACTCGAGCCTCCCCGGTGTTACCTACCGCCTAAGGCGGAGCGGTCCTCGGTCATTATTATTATTATTATTGTTATTTTCGTTGCCGATAGTTGAGTATCTTGTTCCTCTATTTTTCACCGAATATTTGCGTCGCGTTATTTAAGAATTAGGCTCAGTTCGTTTGCCCGTAGCCCTTTTGGGTTATTTTACCTGTCCGGCGGTCATATTACCGAGACTCGGTTAATCGAGTCCCTAAAGCGAGAATGGCTACCTGACCGATAATCAACGGCGGTTCCATTTACGTTTCGAGTACGATTGTATTATTTTAACTCGCATTATTTCAAATATTATTATTATTTCCGAATTGTATTTCTGTCATATTGTATTATTTTAACTCGCATTATTTCCAATATTATTATTATTTCCGAATTGTATTTCCTTCATATTGTATTATTTCCAATTGTATTATTGCCAAAAGGGTATTATTTTCCATCGTACTAATTCAAGATGCGGTATTTCAAATGGTATTATTTTCAAACTGTATTAGTTCAAATTGTATTATTTCTAAATCGTATTATTTCCGATTGTATTATTTCAAGTTGTATTATTTCGAATTCTTAGGGCTTTTGGAACAATGATATGACGCTTCCGGTTTCCGTTCTTATTATTCTCTCTATTGGATCGAGTCGAGGCTACCTAGGGGATTAATTGTCAACCGCCCGTGCTACACCACTGCATTTCGGCTAACTACTGGGAGCAGTCCGGGAATTAATCAATAAAATGATTTTACCCGAATTCAAATTGTGTCCCTCAATTTTTGCGAACCGCCCCTCTACCATTTTCAGCTCGCGGAGCCTGAGTTAGTCGCGTGTCTTAGCGCTTCTTGCCGCGCCCGCTCGCGTTACGGGTCGGGCCTGCCGTACCGACGGCGAAATCAAGTCGGGGCTTTCCCGGCGGTACCTCGGTACCTGGCGCCCAGCTGTCGGTGTGGACGGCCCAATTCATTGGGGACTTCGGATCCCGTATTATGAATAATGATTGTTTTATTTGATCCGGGCGTGTAGCGGGAGGGAGCCGGGGTTGTGAGTCCCCCCTCGCAGGGAAATTCCTCACAATATTAAATAGACTTGTACTTACTGTGTAGTTGTAGAGGCCTGGGCTCACAGGTCTACGTTGGCGTCGTCAGATGAACTCGTTGATAAATTTCGGGAGGAGAACAAAGGGGCGTAGTGAAGAAAATAATAATGAGGCCGTGGCTCCGTACACTGATTTGAATTTATTCAAAAATAAGGCACGTTGTAATGGAAAAGAAATGATTTGGCTGATATTCCCAATTTACACGATTATGTCTTAATTTAAAAATAATTCTTATAATTCACCAAAAAAATCGAATCCAGTTCTTTAGTCAATGAGGCAGAAGTTTGTAATCAGTCAAACTAATTTTTAGTACAAGAGCGAGTCAACCCGAAATTCCGAGGGAATTATTCGACTTTGACGAAAGTAAAAGCTAAATCCTCGTTGAAGAAAATATATGAACTGGATTGGATGTTTTATGAGTACTCGATGGATGATCGCAAAATGTTTAAGTGTTCGCAAACGCAAAAATGAAGATGTGGAAATATTCTAAGTCCAAAGTGCAGAAATGCAATAGGTACGACGAAAAATTTTAGAGTCCCAGACTGGAACTCGCAAGATTGAGTCTAAGTGTTCGCAAATGCAAAATAAATGTTCGGAAATATTCTAAGTCCAAAGTGCAGAAATGCAATCGGTACGACGAAAAATTTCAGAGTCCTAGACTGGAACTCGCAAGATTGAGTCTAAGGCCTTTTTTCGATGTCGATGAAGATAGAGAAATTCAGACAAACAGATTTCGAATTTAAATCGAGCCGAGAGCTAATTAGCTTAACGACAAGAAATCAACTGGGTGGTTACGAATCGACTGGGCGACGAGCTCCCTTTTTAGCGCCTTATATATATGCCGATTGCCTCATCTTGAAGCTTTTGTACGTGCAATTTACCAATACTAGAGTGCGGAGGCCCAAGAAGTGGGGCCGATCGGAGGCAGCCAGCTTGTCGCCGCCTTACGGCCCTTGAGGCTTCCGATCCGCGCGGAAGTAAAATTCTTTCCGCTCCGCATTCCTAAGCTTCTTTTGCTCATTGCAGCTCTAATTATAACTATTTTCGAGAACCGAGAACATAATTCGGTGCCTCACGTCCTAATGCATTTTTCTGGAAAATTATAACTAATTACCACTACAGCTGTGGCTTTTTCCCTATTTCCTAAAATATGCGTTTTTTCGGAAGATTTCGGTATCATTGGGCGGCTTATTTTCTTCTACGTAGTCTGACATTTTTGCTGATTTTTAAATTACATAGGTTTCCAAAGAGAGCGGGTTTTCTGGAGCTTCGGACGCATTCCTAAGATCGGGGTGCGGCAGTAGCGGGGTGCGTACATGTCGCCTCGCAGTCTGGGAAAGGTGACCGTTGGGAGCAGTGATTGATGTGTATGTAGCGCGGGGCTTTAGTGGTAGTGCGAGCTCTGTGGCCCGTGTAGGTGTGACTGAAACAGCACTCTGGTAGTGGTGCGCTTCCGAGATTTACGATTCGTGTATGTGTGACTCGTAGTAACACGGATTGTTTCTTCGTATTCCTATCATGATTCTTACTTCTCGTTCGAGAGGCATAGCTGACGTCTGGAGCAAATATTATCTCGGTTAACTTGTGCACGATTAAATATTCGACTATAATTTCTTTGTAATTTATCAGGTTTCGGATTGTAATATAGAAATGGGATTTTTTCCTACTTCCTCTAGCGTCTTCTCGCTTTGGGCCGGTGAAGCTGCACATGTGTTTATTACTTTTGTCTTTTAACATCGAGCGAGTCCTATTCTATTTCCTGCATTATTTTCTCTAAATGATCGTGTTTGTTGTTAGCAATCGGGAATAAATCATTGTGATTAATTGATAATTGATTAAGTGATGATTGTGACGAATTGATAATTGATTAAGTGATGATTGTAACTAATTGATAATTGATTAAGTGATGATTGTAACTAATTGATAATTGATTAAGTGATGATTGTAATTAATTGATAATTATAATTAATTTTCGGAGTTACGAAATGTTGCATTAGGAAGGTCTCTTTTTCTCTTTCATCTCATTTTTTCCGTATGGAGTATTATAATGCGGGTCCAACTTGGATCCGTAGATTCAATGTGCTATAACGAGTCTTCGTATGAAGTCACGTATTGACATGTGCGTGTTCCAAGGTTTTCCTAGTAATCCGATTTCTTTCTCGTTATCGTATTTTTTGACGGTGTGCTTTTTTTTACGGGTTTAGTCACTTAGGGCGTAAAAATGTGTGTTCCTAATATCCGTTGAGCTAGTGTTATAATAACAGTTCGCATAAATAAGGCGACGTTTCTTTCTTTCGATCGCTTGGTCACTGGTAGCCTGGTGTTAACTATCGACACGCGTCTGAACCTGATGCTTCGTGGCCGACGCGCTTGGCCTCCTTTTCTTCCGCTTATCCGGTCCGTCTCAGCGGTAGGCATAGGCGCGTGGCAACCCACGGTCTGGACTTTATATTATGCTCACTCCGTAAGAGAAAAATAAAATTGATTGTCGCAAGGTTCGGCGCAACGCAGTTTCTTAGTCTAATTATTTCTTCTTTTCCTTAATTAATTTTAGTAGGTGGTAATGACAGAATTTTTCTCGTGCGTTCTGCCGTTCGCTAACTCGGAACAATGATAACAAGATTATTCTGAACATTTTCTTGGTTAAATTCTGTAATATGCATAGTTTCGTTATGCTGTATCATTTGTTCCTTGATTACCTATTTCTCATCTTTCATTGAGTTTGAGTTCGTATCTTAGATTATTAATTTCGAATTTATAAATTGTTGGTAAACTGCAAATCAACAATTCTTTGTTTATAGTAGGAGTTAAATTTTTGTCGGAGAATCTCAAACGTAGATTGTGAGATATTTTTTTGTGCTAAATAATTTGTTCGTAGGGAATAACTTATTTTTATTCATTAATTGATTCTCTTAATCGAGTGGGCATATCCGTAGTATTGTGAAATACCATTTGCCCTTTGTCACGGTTCGTTACAGAGAAACCCTGGGTTTTTGACCTGAGGGGAGGGGTCAGTTGGTGACGTAGTGTGCTGTGACACGTTACTCAGGGAAACCTCGCCACCGGCTTGAGACCAGGCGGGCGGTTTCTCCAATGGAGAATGACCAATGCCCAGACTGAGACAGCGCTCCCCTTGAGTGAGACGGCGCATGTTTTGCCTCGGACTCCTTTCCTTCCCCTCTACGGTTACCAGAACCAGTGTTTTTTCTTATGCTCGGCATTTTCGAGATAGGTCTCGTTCATTCAAGGTGTACCACGGATAAACCTTTTCGAGAGGATTAATGCATTTTTTCGAGAGTTACGTCATGACGTAACATCACTACCAGGCGACGAGTCCCACCATCTAACGTGGCAGACTGAGCCCTAAAGTTGGGCGAAGCAGCATGTCTCAGCCGCAATTATTGACTGACGACAGCCCCCGCCTCAATTTTTGGACTCTCACGACAAGGTGGACGATCTCGCCGCGAAATCCAACCTGCGGTTAGCGTCCACTCCAACCAGCCGGTGAGGTCCTCATAAACTGACGCTCCTCGGGGTCCTCAGTTCCTCAGAGCCAGTGTTCATCCCGGTAACTGAATAACACCCCCGACAGCGACGATGTGGGCGATGAAATTTCCGTAAATAATGAAATATCATACGCGAAATAATTTGCTAGTGAGGAGCTTAAAACTAATTAAAAAATAATTCTTAAATCTGAATGCCCCTGGAAGAGCTCGACAGCGGACGTGACGTTGTTTTTAGGCCTCAAATCGAGTCTCGACAGTAATTGTAACGGGGGAAAATTCACCACGTTACACTTTCTACGTCTATTTTAGGCAGATAAGCTAAAAAATAATAATATTGTACGACGCTACTACAAAAATCTGTAACATGTAAGATGCGAAAAACGTTATGCGAGAAATAAACGGTCCAATGTGCTGGAAGGGGCTGGCAATATGTGTAATACAGTGTGTGTACGAACCTGTACAGCCCGTTTCGGGTGCCATCTGTAAACACCCGAATAAAAAAATGTACATTTCGTGACTTATAAAAAATACAACGACCACTACCACCGGCGCCACCATCTTTCCCCCCCTCCTCGACGCCAACATCTCCGACTCCGATATAAAAGCAGCCACACATCGGGCTGTTAAACACACTTTCGAAAGAACTGTAGTAGCTGTAACACTTCAACAACATGATGGAAGTCATCAGTGGTATACTCGTCATTGACTGCGTTAAAGATCCATGGGAACTCACGAGAGAGGAACTCGCATACGTGCCCAAACCACTGCCGATACAGCATTGGGCACCTATATCCCTATTCTCTGGAATAAACTACCAACAGATATTCAACTGGACCCCGAGGTTGCATCGTATCAACTGTGCATAGATCACACGAACTTACCAGATCTATACATACAATCTACCGACTAAGAGGGAATGCAAGACCTGCATACAACAAGCAGCTGAGCCACCATGAATAGAGCCCGGTATACCACGGCCCAAACCACGCCTGAGCACGCACGCACGCACGCACGCACGCACGCACGCACGCACGCACGCACGCACGCACGCACACACACACACGCACACAAACGATATCATGTGCTTAAAATAAATATATTTTTCGAGAATATTCGACTTTGTCATTTCACGACTTAGCGACCGGAAATATTTACCATCATCCCCCAACAGGTAAACTTAAGATCGAAGATCGTGAGTTACCGATCGTAGGCTAAAAATCAAGAATACCGACGGCTGCTGCAGCGCACGATCGCGCTCAATTTTACCTGGAAAATCTGACGCGGCGGACAAAATCTCAACCGACCAATCAGCGCGCGAGAAATCATCTCTACGTGCTTAACAACCAAACAGCGCTCGGGGAATCAAGGCCCACGCCAAACGCCCCCACTCACCGCCAAGACGCGCGCGAACACGACACAGAGAAAATTCAACCTAACGAGTGGGGGCGGAGAAGAGGGGATGCCAGAGCTCAGGGCGTCTAGGCCCACGACAAACACCCTCACTCTCACTGCCGCGCTAAGACAAGACGACACAAGGAAAACTCTCCCGAAAGAGTGGCGGGGCGGGAGCGAGGGGACCTAGCAAGCAACCCACGTTCGGGGAATTATGCTAATCAGTCCCACCATCGCTCAAACATTACAGGGAAAATTTTCCCAAAGGAGTGGGAGAGGGGAGAGGATTTTTTTAGACCAATCACAGCTCAGGGAATTTACCCCCCATCTGTCTAGGCGCCAAGGGTACAGACAGGAGGTAGGGAGGGGGTAAACACTGTTTCCCTATACCTGGTGCTTACCACTCACTGAGTATGAAAATTTTACTTTTTTCACCACTTTGAGGATTAAGCTTCCGTTTCTTACATTTCCTAGGCTGCACAGCTGAATCATGTTTTTCGCATTGTCTGCATTTTTACCTACACATAGTGTCACACGTAATGCATTGTTTGCATTTATTTGAATTGACTCAAACGGAAATTGTTCAATCTTCTTGGTCTGGAACATGTTTATCAAATGGCTATGCATCGTTGTCTCGTCTAATCTTAAATGTTCCGGTTGCAACTTGTTCATAAGTGACACAGCATAAGCGATTGCATAAACTTCACTATTAAGGATATTAGACTTTCTTTCAGCTGATGGAAAAAGTATAGAGTTACGATCTTGTAAATCAACATACGGATGTAGTGCATGAAGACATTTCTCATGAAATTCTTGCAACTTGTCAAATCGCATACAGTCATAAATGTATATTTTCCCTTCTGCATAATAACTGCAGACCCAATGATTAGTAATTAAGCTGTTATTGTTGACGCAGCTGTACAATATCTGAATGTGTTACTTATGCGGTAAAACGTATGGAATTTTCTGAATCTATTGAAGGCATAAATTGAAGAAGTACATAAATAAAGGTTCGGATTCGGAAAATTTGGCTAACAAAGTAAAAAATGCATTAAGGTAGTCCTTTCGGTACAGTCCCGTCAAATGTGAGTTTCGGGGACAATTTCGAACACTTTTTGATGAGATAATAATCTGAAAAAAATCAAGCATGTGGAAGGTGCTGAAAAGATTCATTTTGCATGATAATAATTCCAATTTGTTATTAACAAATTAATGAAAATATAAATTGTTTAACAATTTACCCGGCAACCCAACTTTTTTTTCCGATGAAAATTATTCATTAATTTTTCTGAATACGTATGAATTTTTTCAGAATTTGGTCTAATTTTTTAAGATTGCATTTTTTTAAGCAAAATGAGGGGCGAATCCCGCAATTTTTAAAAATTAGACAAAATTCTGAAAAAATGCATACGTATTCAGAAAAATGAATGAATAATATTCATCGGAAAAAAGTTGGGTTGCCGGGTAAATTGTTGAACAATTAATTTTTACAAAAATTGTTAATAACAAATTGGAATTATTATTATGCAAAATCAATCATTTCAGCGCCTTCTACATGTTTGATTTTTTTCAGATTATTATCTCATCGAGAAGTGTTCGAAATTGTTCCCGAAACTCACATTCGACGGGACTGTACCGAAGGGGGCAGTACTACGATTTCCGTGGCCCCAAGATCTGAAGGTGTGTTCTTGTAGTACTTTTCGCGGGGAACAAAAAAGGTCCTATAAACTATGATCCTAACTGCTCTAGTTTTCGAGATATGTAATTTTTAAGATATAAAAATTAAACCATATTTCGCCACTTTCGCGGTAGATTTGGCGGTGATTGAATCCTTGAACGTGCTATATGTAATGTTTCTAAAGGAAAATTACCGTTTTAGTACTACATATAGTCAAATCCTGGTCAAATCCTGGCGACAGAAGTCGTAATCCTCAGTAATATTTCGAGATTTATGATGCAATCTACTCAAGAATCATGGAGTCAAGAAGACGTCGAATCCCGGAAAAAAGTACCAGGGAAAAAAGTCCCCGGGAAAAAAAGTTCCTCGGAAAAAAAGTCCCCCGAAAAAAGAATCAGAAGAAACAGTGGTAAAATGCTATGTAGAATTTATTTGTGCTGTATAAACTTTTTAAATGAACCGTAAAGTTCTGCACTGTTTCGTGTGCGCGTAGCTCGCATCTGTGTGATGTGTGAGCGGTTCGTGTCTGCACAGGTTCATGTGCGCGTAGTTCGCATCTATGTGATGTGGGAGCGGTTCGTGTCTGCACAGGTTCGTGTGCGCGTAGTTCGCATCTGTGTGATGTGGGAGCGGAAATTTTCGGGTTTACTAAGGATTATTTATCTTTTCGCTTCCTCATAGAGAAAGCTTTGTTTTCATGAAATTTTTTTTTCGAGATTTTCATGCCAGTATGCTTAGAACCTAAAACGTCGAGAAAAATGGTTTAGAAAAAATGTCCGCATTTCCGCATGTCCGCATGTCCGCATGTCCACATTTGTGCGTGCGCATGTGCGTGTGTGCATGTGCGTGTGCGTGTGTGCGTGCTGGGCTTCGAAAATTCAAACGCCTCTCACTCAGTAAGCCTTCGAGCGATCGGGCTCAAATTTGGCACGCAAGTAGAGTAGTCACCCCTCTTTGAATGTCGCTATTTTTTACAAAATATATACAGGGTGACAATTTCCGGGTGGCCACCCCCTTTTTATTCGTAGTGCGTATTGACTTTGGTTGGTTTGAGGTGCGGATCTTTAATGATTCTTCATGAACTTTCTGAAGGTAATGGCATTTTTTTGCTTAAGTATGTTACGTCCCGTACTTTTTCGAGATGCGTCTCGGAGAAGCGCGGCACGTAACGCGCCATAGCAACAGCACACCGCTGAGCTATCACCGGGGTGTGATTACACACCGCGGCTGCACTCAGGTGATGCGCTGCGAAATTCCCCGCGCTACGGATCTTTCTCCGTGTCGCGGCTCGGCGATGACGAGGTATGGAGTTTCGGCGTGCTAGCGATCGCGATCGCTGCGCGTGTCCGGGATTTTCCACCGATGTTTCGCTGATCGAGCTGGCCCCTCTCACCCCCCCCCCCCCCCCCCACCCCGAGGACTCGCGAGTCTTCGGATGGATGCGAGGGAATCAGGTTCCGAGCCGCGGGGCGACGGCGCGCCGCTGGGCTCATCTGCGCTGTGATTTCACACCACGGTGTGATTTTACGTCTCGGCTGCACTCAGGCGATGCGCTATGGAACTGCCTCGTCTGCTGCCGCTTCGCGAAAACTGATTCCGCGGAGTTTGCCTCATCCCGACCGACCTAGAATCCGAGGATCCTCGCGAGATCGGGGAAGCCAGTCTCTAGACAGCTTCGATCAGGGTTAGATCGGTCTGGGGCTCCGCGTGTCAGTGAATCACGAAGGACTGTAAATCTCCGTCGCGTAACCCTCGGTACTGCAACAAAGATAGTACGCCGAAGGATCGAGGAAGTGCCTTCGCGAGTGTTTCCGTAGTGTTACGTCAAGCCGTAACTTCATTTTATTTTGACCGATCGAGTCGATAATTTGACTGTAGACCTGTTGAAATCTTAAGCAGAGAAAATTACCCGACTAGTGGAGACGGAGGAAACGATCTTGGTAGATCCCGCAGTTACTATATCTAGACACAAATACCGGTGGGTCAGATGAGGTAAAAGGGTGCGGAAGATGGTACAACAGTGCCCGATTTCCCAAATCTCAGGCTTTTCTAGAAATGTCGCTGACGCCACTCGAGTGAGCGGCGATAGACAAAACTAGTGTCAAGCGAGCGCAACGGTTATCGACCGTCAGTCCAAGGCCCGCGCGACACCTCGCCTCCGATCGATGCTCGATCGCCCGTTACAGCCGAAAACCACCAGGTGTCAGTAAAAATAAAAGAAATCTACTAGATCTTAAGAGTACAAAGATGCTGGGGCACCGCGAAGACGCTCTCCGTCCCACCGAAGCCGACACTCTGACTTTCTCGCATCAAAAGAACTACGAGTTCAATTCTAACAAATAATAATTTGACGAACGAATTATAGTATTTTTTCCGCCTTTCTCGAAGATATAAATGAAAACAATAGATAATGAACAATTAAGGGAAACGAACTAAAGTAATCAACAATTCAAGATAAACTTTGGAATTCAAAAGACGAGCGTCCCACAAAATAAAATATCAAACCTAGAAATATATAAATATATTATCGAAACATACAAGAAAATGTACGAAATAACAAAGTAAGCCTAAGAATTGTAGAATTCGCAAGGATACTTTATTAACATAGAAAGGTGAAGGAATTAGTTAACTATAAAATACAGTTTTGACGTTAAACAATATAACAACGTTATATAAATCTTGGGAAAAATTAAGGGAAACGAATTAAAGTAATCAACAATTCAAGATAAACTTTGAAATTCAAAAGACGTCCGTCCCACAAAATAAAATATTAAACAAAGAAATATATAAATATATTAACGAAACATACAAGAAAATGTATGAAATAACAAAGTAAGCCTAAGAATTGTAGAATTCGCAAGGATACTTTATTAACATAGAAAGGTGAAGGAATTAATTAACTATAAAATACAGTTTTGACGTTTAAACAATATAACAACGTTATATAAATCTTGGGGAAAATGAAGGGAAACGGACATGCATTGCGCAAACCAGGGATTTGAAAAATATATAAAGCAACAGTAATCCTCATTGGAAATAATGTACCAGGATGAGTCTTCAACGTACGAGTCAGAGTCTGTAAATCCTCGGTCGTAAAAATCATAGTGACCTCATTGTATTATTGAGAATTCATTTTCGATCAGACACCAAGACCAGTCAAAACACGCGGAAAAATTTCCTTGAATTTATTTGCTAATGCAACGAACAAAATCTACATTCACGGAGGAACGAATTAACAATGAAACAAAAACGTATCTAAAACCTTCGATCATTCCCACATCAGTTAAGATAAGAGCGCGCCCGAGCAGCGAGATGTGACATGTCCACGTCAGAAAAAAAGCGTAGGAAGCGTGCACCACCTGCGAGCACCTATGAGATTTCGGGGAATACGGAAACACCGCGAGCGAGCGAACGCGCGGACGACGAGGGGTTCGAGACGCAGCATCTCCGGTCCCTCTCGTATGTCCGATGCCTAGGTGCGAGTCTACCTAGCGCATATATGCCAGACTTCCAGAAACGAATGCTCTGTAACGAGAATATAGTAGGGACATCTCTGTCCTCCTCGCGACCGTAATAAAACGCGTATACTCCATCCTTTCTTAATCAGCATAAAACACGCGACAAATCGACTAAAGTCTGTGAGAATCTGGCAACAAGGCCCAGGTGTTCGATCTTCTAGCTGGCCAGCGAATCCCGATGGGCGCGCCGTCACCTAGCCCGCGATGAGGTGGATTGAATCACACCTAGCTACTACCCCTACTTAAGTTTTTGTCTATGTGAGACAAAGGAGCAATAGTATAAAAAGACGAAAAAACACCGAACGACAGACAGTGCGCTCCGAAAATTAGTTCTATCTACATCGAACCTCTGCCCGATCGACGTCCGAAACTTTGATTTTGAGGTAACTTCGAATTTTGTCCGACCATGGACTTAGGAAAATTCACCTTGAATTAAATATCGAATTTTATTACTACCGTGGACTTAGAAAAATTTACCTCGAATTTAATATCGAATTTTATTACGACCGTGGACTTAAGAAATTCAGTTCGAATTTAATGTCGAATTTTCTTCCAAATCACGGACTTAAGAAATTCAGTTCGAACTTAATATCGCATTTTCTTCGAACCGCGGACTTAAAAGAATTCAATCCTTCGCAACGATTCCGCCACCTATAATCGCATTCTTTGTCCTAACTGGGGATTAAAGAAATCATTGAGCGAATTGAAATTTTATAATTTTGTACGTTTCGGACTCGATTCGGTCATTTTTGTATTCATCGGATTTTTATAATTTTTGTGCGCTGCGGATTGTAAGAACTTTTGTACCCAAGAGCCTTGAATTTTGTACGATACGACCGGAGATCTTTGTGCGACGACTCGTTTATCTTACGTTAACATTTGTCCGTTGAGAAAATTCAGTTGAGCATTTTTCCTTGTTTTACGAATAAATATTCGACGCTTGTACATTAAATTCGGTGTCTCGAGTTTCTTTTCGAACGTGCCCATCCATCTGCATCCTCACCGTCCACAGCAATACAAAAGGGTAAGTGAAATTTTCAATTATATTATAAAACGATAGAACGCGCCTCGTCTCAATTCACCATCGCGTCATATCTCCGTCAAATTCCCTTTAGAGAAGCATTCGCAGCTCGTCCCCGAGTAATTTTCCGAAAGGTTAGACTCGAAACAAGAGCTTGCGCGTTTAGTGTACTACGTCAGGTGTGGTATAGGGAGGATCAATTCTCCTTGACCAGAGTACGGGTAATCACGCTGAACCGCACTAATGCGTGTAAAATTGGCGTTCGAGTAAAATCAACGACACTTTTGACGTAACAAATTTTTGGGGGCTCGTCCGGGATCTTAGAGTGCTTCTTTAAATAATTTGAGAGATATGAACCATTCAACAAATAATAACAAATCGATTTGTAGAAACTAAAAATCGAGTATTTGAAAATTAAATGGAGACGTTGAAAAACCTGGTAGAACTTCACATGCGCATTGCCGAGTTAAAAGCAGTTACTCAAGAACTTATCGAAATAATTACAAAAGAACAATTTCTGAAAAAACTCTCTTTGAGAAAAATCAACAGTAAAAGAAATTCAGTAGTGAGATCCCAATTGAAAAAATCCCTAAAAAGGGTGGTAAACTCAAAAATTTAATACAGAATAAGAGTATTCTACCTGGCCACAACGACGTCCTCGACCTGACAGACTTGAATTATTATTTTCTTTTTCTAAACTTACTTATCTTCATACACTCAGACGAACACTCCATGTCCTTTACCAGCCCTTCGGTAATTACTGAATAACTCCCAAAGCATACAAAGGGGGAAACAATAATATCATCAAAAAAATTAAATAAAAAAAAAATATATATATATAATATTATAACAATAATAGTAATAAAACTTAAACCGGGTAAAAACATACGCGTATCAAGGAAGAAATTCAAACTCACATCCACCGCTACGAAGTGACACACCCAAAATCGTAAAACAAGAGGTATTACGCAATTTATTGAGTGAACTCAATATTATTTTCAACTTAGTTGTCTGCACCATACGACCCGAGATTGCATACACTCCCGTAAAGCCATAGCGAAAGGAACAGTAGAATTTTTCACAGAACAAAGTCTTGAAAACGTGCTTCAATACCCTGCGCCATACGAGGCGAGGCTTCAACAAAATACCCTCCTTTTAAGGACGAAAGACCTCACGTGGTCTTTACAAACGTCAGTCCAAGTACCTGCGCCATACGGGGCGAGGGCTTTAAACCTCCTGTGAAACCTATAACGAGAGACTCTGTGCAAGTTGTACCGAAACTTAAAAACGCGATTCGAACACTGCGACAATACGAGGAAAGGTGTAAATAAATTTTCTTTTTATCTGCCAAACCACACTAATGGGCAAGAGAAGGTCCGGAGGACGAGCGAATTATTTAAAAAAACTGAGTAAGGATTATCAGGGAAACATTACCAGCAGAGAAGGAGATTTAACGCAATTCGATTATCATTCAACGACAAACCCAAACGAGTCAACGGAATTGACTAAAGTTAATAAAAAACCCACTACAAACTCTGAAATTAATAATAACGAGTCAAACAAATCGAGAGGCCCCCAGCCCTTGTATTATTTTCCGAACGGAACGAAAAGACCGTATCACAAACAGTCATTAAAACACAGAGAAGACTTACTCCGAAAATTAGAACGAAAACATTTTCAAAAATTAATAGAACGTCGCCGAAGAGCAGAGGCAACACGCAAATTAACAGGCAAACAACTCCCGATTGTGCGGAGCGAGGAAACACTAAATACCAAAAACAAATATAAAATAGTTCGCATCGACTACGATTAAAGCAAAAAAAACAAAAGAGACAGACTGAGGAATAAAAATCGGTTCTAATTATAGATGTGGTGCAAGTGGGTAAGGAAAATATTTAAAAAAATAACTCGGTGGTGTGTAAGCGCATGTCAAATTAAACAAAGAATCAACACAAAAAGACCGAAGCTTTGTAAAAAAGACAAATTTATTTACATTCGCAAACTTCGGAAATAAAAAAAAAAAAAAATATATATATATATATATATATATAAAATCATCATAAATGTACGGAACTCGGTCAAAGATTTCATTAGATGATAAAATAGTTAGAGAATATCCTCGTGAACGGAGCCGACGTACAACAGGTGACAACACCGATACTCTTAATCCAGCGACCAGAACCCACGAGATCCCTGAGATAATAGGTGAAGACCCCCCCGACAGGAGCATTCCCGATCCCCCAACAAGCCCCGACACGGGAAAAGATTCCGAATCGGAATCCGACGAATCAACAGAAACAGTTACGGAGGACGAACAAACTGACAAACCTACGGGAGGAAAGATAGTGAGACTTAGTTTCGAGTCTGACAAAAATTTACAATCTGCAGAAGTAACTGAGGACGGTGTTAAAACACACAGAACTAAAAACGACGACGAGGAAAATACTAAATCCATAGAGGAAAGTGACGATACGAAATCATACGACAGTGAAGACCTAAATAAAACACAGATATTACTCAGTGTCCCCGGAGAAACTCCCGAACTAGTAGAAATTCAAGAGCACAATAGGCTCGGTGAACATTTACTCTCAAATAACGGAAATAAATCTCCCGCAAATAATTGGGCCGTAGTAGGATATATTCCAGACCCCAATTACGGGACCAACCAATATTTACTCATATCAAGAGATCTTAGTAGCGAAGTCGATAGTACAGTGCAGAGGCCCCCAATCCCCAACCGCACGAAAAATCTTTTAGAGGCACCGAAGGTGGCACGCGCCGAGGCAGGTAAAGACATCTCCGCTCAAGCGGGCCCGTCAACCGGCAAGCCCGCACCTACACACACCCCGCCAGAGGTATACGGGACACCGTTAAGCACCTCGACACCTCTCGAAGCTACTGAATATAAAACTGCTCTCCCCGACACCCCGAGGAATACCACAAAACAAAACACAATAGTAATGTCAATATTAAAGAAACCGAAAATAATACCCAGAAATTTATTGGAAAATATAGCCCTGTACTTTAAAAATAACGAACCCGCTCCTGGGTGTTCTAAAGATTACCCTAGCGAAAATACGTATAAAAATACAAAACCAGAGACAGAAGTAAAAACAGCAGTAATTGAAGAAATCGAAAAACCGAGTACCAAAATGGGACTATACAACCAAACTCTTTCCTTGAGGGATGCTTTAGCGGTAATCCCTAATTACGACGGGCACACCATGTCACTCGGGTTATTCATTCAAGGATGCAGGGAAGCTTTAGCTATGATGGGACCAGGAGCCGAGCAAAACTTAGTAAAGGCCGTGCGAATAAAAATAATCGGAGAACCACGCAGGACAATACAAGAAAAACAGTTTGAAAATATTTCCGAATTGGAACGATTCCTAAAAGAAATTTACGCGCCTAAACGAAACATTTACCAATTGCAAGGGGAACTAGGATCAATATATCAACTTGAAAAGGAGTCAGTAATTACCTATTCGAACCGCATAAGAGATCTGGGAAAGACAATACTCGAGAACTATGAAGGAAATATCAAACATCCATTAACAGCGGCATTTATTGAAAATACCAAGAAAAGCTTACCCACGTGTTTCTTACACGGATTAAAACCCGAAATTGAACAAAGATTAGTTCCAAATGATGATCTTGATTCATTAATTGGCCAAGCAGTACAAGTTGAAAAGAATTTAGTTTCGCAAGCAATTTTGAGGGGAACCAGTCCAGAGGCACCTAACGCCCGAGGTAGTAAAGCCGAGGGGCGTCGCGGTGTGCATGTAGTGGTAAGCGAGGAACCGGCCTGCCAGTTGTGTGAGAAGAAGGGACACGTCGCCAAAGAATGCGTAAGGAAGGAGACGGCCCACGCGCAGGTAGCCAGCGACCAATCGTACGGAAACGAAATAAAGAACCCGCCCGTTTGCCAGGTGTGCAAGAGGACTGGTCATTCCGCCGATAAATGCTTTAAAATTTTTCCTCCTACTAATAGCAACAAGCCCACCGGTGAAGCCCCGTCATTGACAATATGCCAGGTATGTGACAAACGGGGACATACCGCTGATCGCTGTTATAAAATCTTTCCCCCGGGCAAAAGAGAAGATGAGAAAAATACATTCTGCCAATTATGCAAAAACAGTGGTCATGCAGCTGATAGATGTTCTCGATTGCCCCGCTCTCCTTTCAGACCAGTGCATCCATCGCAGGGACAGGTCCCGCAAAATTTGAGATATCCGGGTCCAAACGAGATAAAATGTCAAATCTGTAAAAAAGAAGGTCATGGAGCTCACATCTGCCCATTCCGTAATAATCATTCACAACCCTTGACCAATAATAGTGCGAACAATCGTCAAAATATCGAAAGCCCGAACAACGCCGCGGAGCCCTCAGGTCTGTGTCATTACTGTAAACAATCCGGGCATTTTATTCGTGATTGCCCCGTCCGACCGAACAATGGACCGAGATATGGAAACCAGGGAAACGACAGAGGTCTCCCCAGCACGAGCGCGATCAGGGAGACCCCGCAAGCGTCGCGCCCAGTACACCATATCACAGGCACCAATCTGAATCAACGGTACGAGTAGTTCGTATATTTAATATTCACGCGAACGATGAAGGCAGCGTTCCTAGTGTGATAATAACAGCCTCGGAATTAACACAGCCTGTCACGTTTATGATCGACACCGGAGCCGGTCCAAATATTGTCAAGGAGCAATTCGTAGACCCTAGTACCCCAATAGACCGGAGAGAGATACTACGGTTGAAAGGAATCACGAGAAACTCCATTTATACGCTCGGTTGCGTCACTCTTCAAATGTTCGGACGCTACGCTACCTTTCACGTAGTAGAATACGATTTTCCAATAAAAGAAGCCGGGATTCTGGGATCTGAATATTTAGATGGAAATAGAGTAAAAATTGATTATGAAAACCGACAATTAGAAATGCAAAGCGTAATTATACCGTTCGCAACACCCGAGACAATGGTTGTTCCTGCAAAATCCACCAAGTTATGCTATGTCAGAGTAAAGAATTTATCTACGAGGGAAGGTTATTTATATCCTATGAATACAGTAAAGGGTGTCGAAATACAAAACGGTTTTGTTAAAAATAATAACGGAAAAGCGTATATTTATATCACCAACAGTAACGAGTGCGCAATAGAATTGCATGTGCCGGTAATGGAGCTAAAATCACGAGAATATTCCAACGAGAATAAACCTAATAAAAAGGAAAGCTACAACGACAAATTAAATTCTGAAGAGACTCCCCTTCATCGAAAAGAAAAACACGAACCCTCATCGGAATTACGGCAATTAAACAAGGGAATCTCCATTGGCAAAGAAATAATTAATCCGGTACTGAAAAAACCGGAAGAGGAAAAAAATAAATTGAAGAAAGATCAACCAAAGGTTGTAAAAACCTGTGAAAATAACGATATTGGGAAAAAGTTGAAATTAGAGTCATCAAACTCAGAGACAGATAGAAACTGTATAAAAGCAATGACAAATTCGGATGAAAAATTAGTTTTAAATAATGCGGAACAAAATAAAAATTATGCGAACGAAACAAGTGAGTTTAGGAAAAATCCAGCGATTAGCAAAGAATCAAGAAATTTCGAAGCTTATCCCTCGAAAACCGTGGTGAAAAGGGAAGACTCTAGAAATTGTGGAAAAATGGAAATTTGTGTTGAAAATAAAAATTGTTCTCTTGCAATTGGGAAACCTGACACCGAGGAACGGGCAGGACCCATTGAAGCTGAAAATTTATGTGATGTCGCATGGACAGTAGGGAAGGAAACCCTCGAGGATGTCGACAGTCACGATTTTATTAAAAATAGAGTCTTTGAAAAGTCACCGGGCGAGAAGATAAGATTGGAAAACGAAATGTTCGAGGAAATTAACACTAACAAAAAAGAAATATATAACGAACAGTCAAGAGAAATAGATACGAGAGTAAAAGTCAGTAAAAATAAAATGGAAAATGAAATTTGTCAACTAATAATCGAGAAATCTGACACCGAAGAACGGGCAGAACCGATTGAGAATATTAATAATATTGAAGATTTCGCAGACACAATGGGGACAGAATCCCTCGAGGGTGTCGAAAATCTGAATCACGTAAAGAAAATGAAGTGTGAAAAGTTATTACGGGAAAAAGAGGAAATTGAAACTGGTAAAAACGAGATAATTAGCTACTCATTAGAACAATTAAATTTGAATCGTGAAATTGCACAAAGCAAAAACCATTACGAATCTGAGGTATTGGAGGAAACAGAGAAAATAATAAGTCGGGTTGAGGAAAGTAACATTGATAAAAAAGTCACAAAAGAAACCGGGAGTCACGCAGGGGCCACGCTCTCACGTGCGCGGCAGGGACCGTCGACCAACGACGAAGACATGGGCCAACCATACTTAAATTTTATAGCGGTCACCTCGGCAGCAGGAGGAGTGAAAGTAGACCCGAACATGAAAAACCAAGAACACGAACTCCCTTCGGAAATTTGGCCCTTAGAGAAAGGAATACTCGTAAAAGAAAATAAACCGATACTAGTAAAGATAAAAACTACACGTCAAGCCAATTTGCAGAGAGTCCCTGAGATCGGTCCGAAGCAAACTAAAGAAAGAAACGAAAAATCAAAAATTGCTCCGAAAACCCACAAGGATCGAAGTGAGCCAGATGAAACTAACGCGAGCAAATTGGATTATTGCCTCCCGAAAATAATGAAAATAAATATGATAGGAATTGAAGAAAATGACTGGGAAACAGGAGGAAAGGTAGAAATTTCTCTCGAAACAGTTACAAAAAAAAGGGGTCCCTCGGGCCTTACGAAGACGCGGGAGCCAGCGACGCCGCTGTCCGCCGTCGAAGAGACAGGGCCGCCCCACTCAGAGTTTATGAGGGTTGGTTCACCCACAGAAAAGGTCAAAATTTGTCCCAGTTTCGCAAACAAGGAGCAAAATGAAATGGAAAGTAAAGAAAATTCATTCGAAATTAAGAGAATCGAGGAAAATGCAGGAGATAAATCAGAGGGAAAACCGGAATTAAAAACACAATTGAACGAAAAAACCGAAATCGAAGAAATTATAGGAAAGAAAAATCAGGAGTCAATAGAGTCAACGAGTAACGCCTCAGTCGTATCACGTGATAATAAAAATGATAAAGAAAGAAACACGATAAAAAAGGCAAATCAAATCGAAGTCCATAATCATTCCAGTATATATTATAAAATAATGAATATCGCATTAATACAGAATTTAAGTAAGGGTAGCAAATGCCAGCTCCCTCTTATCGCAACACAGTGTTGCGTAATGACCGAGGAAATATCAAAGGATCGGTTTGAACAAATAAAACCCTTATTAAGACTTACAGAATTAAACGAAGAGGAGAACAATAGTATAGAATCATTGTTAGAGGAGAGTGCACATTTGTATCAAATCCCAGGAGATTTATTAACTTGCACAACAATATTGCGTCATTGCATCCCAACCACCGACGATTTGCCAATTAATACCAGAGGTTATCGCTGGCCAGAATGCACTAAGGAAGAGATAGGTAAACAAATAGAAGATATGCTTGGCAAAGGAATAATAATTCCCTCAACGTCGCCTTACAACTGTCCGGTATGGGTCGTGCCTAAGAAAGCCGACTCACAAGGCAATAAAAAATGGAGAGTCGTTTTCGACTACCGAGCCCTGAATGAGAAAACCATAGCCGACGCATACCCGATTCCAAATATTAATGATATATTGGATCAACTCGGTGGCGCGCAATATTTTTCCGTATTCGACTTGGCTTCTGGATTTCACCAAATTGAAGTCGCTCCCGAGAATCGACACAAGACCGCCTTTACGACACCACGTGGCCATTACGAGTTTGTGAGGATGCCTTTCGGTCTACGGAACGCCCCTCCTACCTTTCAACGGGCAATGGACCTCACGCTAAGCGGGCTCCTCGGGCAAGGCGTGTTCGTTTACTTAGATGATATCGTTATATACGCCCACAATTTAGACGAACATAAGAAAATATACCGCGAATTAATGAAACGTTTAGAAGCCGCAAATTTTAAATTGCAACCCGACAAATGTGAATTCCTGAAAAAAGAGGTCGCATATTTGGGGCACGTAATCGGGAACCACGGAGTGCGACCCGACCCGAAAAAGTTGGAAGCGGTACGCAACTACCCAGTGCTTAAAAATATCAAGAACATCCGTCAATTTTTGGGATTAACGGGATATTACAGACGATTTATTGAAAATTACGCTAAAATCACCAAACCTCTCACTGCCTTACTAAGAAAGGAAAACGCCTTCGAATGGAAAACCGAACAACAAGAGTCATTTGAATTATTAAAGGAGAAACTGTGCTCCGCTCCCGTATTACAATACCCGGATTTTTCCAAACCTTTTATTCTCACAACGGACGCGTCAGGATACGCTATAGGCAGCATTTTGTCCCAGGGAGAAATTAACCACGACCACCCGTGCGCTTACGCTTCTCGGGCCTTAAGCCAAGTGGAAGAGCGATACGACACATACGAAAAAGAAGCTTTAGCAATTGTATACTCTATACTACATTTCCGCCCTTATCTATATGGCCGACATTTCACTGTAGTGACGGACCATAAACCACTCATGTGGTTCCGAAAAGCGACTGATGGAAATCCGAAAATCCTACGCTGGAGATTAAAATTGGCAGAGTACGAATATGACATAATATATAAAGCAGGGAAAACCAACGTTAACGCCGACGCATTATCGCGAAATCCGGTGGAAACGTCAATTATAGACAACAATATTTTCACGGTACGAAATAACCCGACATGCAGCAATAAAGATAAATTCAGTAAAAATTTAACCGACGCAGAAATCGCGCGGCTATTAGAGGAAGATTCGGACGACGACGCCGCTTGCACCGACGAGGAGGTCGAAGTTACCCCCCCGCATATAGAAATAGAGGAATGCGACTGGGAACACGAACCGCTAGACCCTTGCGAGCCAACGGAAGGGATCGCCCCGGCGACTGCTATGTCTCCGGAGGGTCTGGAAACGGTCGCATCAACAGTGTGTATAAAAAACGGGGTAAATCCGGAAAAAAATAAAAGATTGGAAAACGAACTTAAGAATACTTCACCCGAGACCGAAATAGTCGAACGAACAAAAGACAATGAAATATGTCGCGACGACCAAGAAACGAACGACAAGGCCAGCGAAATACCAGAAATTAGCATAACGGTGAAAAGGAAGAAAAACAACTTAAGGCCCCTCGAAACGAGTGAGTCAGAATCCTCGAGTGACGAAGACAATTTCGAAGACCCCGAAGAAATCGACGCATCACCACCCTCGAAGCTACCTGCATTAATGAGCGGGAGAATAATAGCCAATAACGTTAAGCTGTCCCGCGACTTACTCTATACTCGAAAAGATAATCTGATATTTTTTGTCTCGACCGAAGGAGAACCTGTAGACTCTGGAGCCATAATGTTAAGGGACAGAGATTGCTTCCCCAAGTTGAAAAACTTGACGTTAAATAAAGCACAATCTATTTCAAGAAAACACGGGAGATTTAATTTAGCACTACCAATCACCGATAATTCAGGAGAAGGCCCTACCCTAATTCTTGGAAATATTTCAGAGGTTTTTAAAAGTGCTCGTAATTTAATTGAAAAATTATCTCTACAAATGGTGAGCATCGCTAAATCAAAATATATTTTAAACACGCCTTGGGAAGAAATTGTCGCGCAGCTTCGTTTAAATTTCGCACACAGCGATGTAAAAATTATAATTTGTCAGGGGCTAATTAGGGAACCGCCCCCCGAAGATCGGTATAAAATTATTGAAGAAATGCATTCATCCGCTGTTGGAGGACACAGAGGAGTGGGAAAAACCTATAACAGAATCCGTCATGATTATTATTGGAAAAATTTGAAGGCAGAAATTCAACTCTATATCCAACGTTGTCTACATTGTCAATTAAAAAAATTGGTTAGGACCAAAACTAAAATGCCAATGATTATCACAGATACACCGGCAATAGCCTTCGATAAAATCGCGATGGACATAGTAGGCCCGCTACCTAAGACAGATCTCGATAATGAGTATATCCTTACCATGCAAGATCAATTTACTAAATACTCAGTGGCCATACCATTACCCAACGCAAGAGCAGTAACAATTGCCGAAGCGTTCGTTAAAAGATTTATCTGTTATTTCGGGTCGCCTAAAGCGGTGCTCACCGACCAAGGGAGTAATTTTTTGAGTAACTTCCTGAAACAAATTGCAAAATTATTTAGAATTCGAAAGGTTAGGACTACTGCGTTCCATCCACAGTCTAATGGATCTTTGGAAAGATCTCATCACGCCCTCGGCGAATATTTGAAACAATTCACCTCTAAACAAAAGAATTGGGACGAATGGGTGGAAATGGCCATTTATAATTACAATACTAACGTCCACGAAGGGACAAAACATACGCCTTACGAGATGGTCTTTGGAAAAAGAGCTCGCACTCCCTCCAGTATGCCCCCGTCAGAAATGGAAAAACTCGCGACTTATGACGATTATTTAACGGAAATAGTAACACAAATCCACGAAATTCAGGGAATGGGACGGAAAAATCTAATAAGCGCAAAGGAAAAATCTAAAGAATACCAAGATAAAAAAACAAATCCCATTTCGCTCAAAGTTGGTGAACCAGTATTTTTGCTTAAAGGACCCAAACCAGGCAAACTTGGCGATCATTACACGGGACCACACGAGGTTACAGCAATACTAGCGAAGGGTAACGTACGAATAAAACTTCCGAGAAGGGAATTAGTGGTGCACACTAATCGATTAAAAAAATCAAGGATTGCCGTGGAGTAACCCAAAAAGGGGGAAGGCAAAATTAGCAGAAATAATATTCACAAAAATACGATAACCAATAACAATAAATTAATAATAGAAAAAACGGGGGAGATATAGATATAGGGGAGAAAACACACGTACGCTTACTTAATCAATTTATCGTAAATTTATCAGTTATTTTAAACAAAAAAAAAAAACACACAAGAAAAATTAACCTGGGATAATTTCCCTCAACATATCATAGAAAAATTAATAATGGCAGAAGGGAATAGTGACCACATCTATTGCTTTGAGCAGGTACGACTCGAGAGTTTTGTAAATTGGCGCGTACCCTACCAAGAACCCGGTAAATTAGCAGAGGCAGGCTTCTACTATCTCGGTGCGGAAGATTTAGTTAAGTGTTTTCAATGCGAAAGAATATTGACGAATTGGAAACCGTTTGACGATCCTATAACTGCGCATCGGAAATATGGAGGTGACTGTAAATTTATCAAAGGACTCCCTTGCGGTAATATACCACTCCGAGCCCCAGTCCCAGCCTCGATGGTAATGAGCCCAGTCCACTCCCGATACGAGAATTTCACCGCTCGCGTGCAAAGTTTCTATACCTGGCCTAAGTTTATACCAACGAGAGCCGAGGAAATGGCAAAAGCGGGATTCTTCTACACCGGGGTAGATGACACAATAAAATGCTACCACTGCGATCTCTCGATTAGCCGGTGGCGAGCCTTCGATATTCCATCTCAGCAACATGCGTACTTGCAACCGATTTGCCGTTATTTGCTCTCGGCAATGGACGTTCGCGCAGAAGCCGAAAGCTTTGTACGAATCTCTTTGTGGATGAATACCCCCAGTTCTAAAACACTACCCGTCCCCCACTGCGCTCTATCAAAGGGCACCGGAATTCGCGAAATATTAAAAACCCCGATCCTAAAACGACAGGAGAAACCGAAAGCGGAAAAACCGGGCTCATCGTCAAAAACCATAATCGAGGAAAAAGCGCCGGAAGAGAACACCTAAATAATTCTGTGTACACATTTTGAAGACCTACCACGAACCAACAATAATAAAAAAAAAAAAAAAAAAAAAAAAAAAAAAAGGGGGGGGGGGAGAGAAAGGAAAACTATAATTAACACTTTAATGGCAAGCGGCCCCTGAAACATACAAGAACACAGAACAAAATTAGTAAAAAGAAAACTCGTGGCAAAAAGAAAAATAAAAGAAGACAAATAACAATAAAATAATACCGTAAGCGTTCCATGGTTGACAATTATCACCAGTCAACGAAGTCGCGAGAGGCAAGGATAGATTTCCAATGAGTTCGGAGTCCGCGAACCTGTTGTAGGGGCTAGAAAATATAATACACGCAGTTAAAAATACATTTTAACAATATAAAATTAATAGAAAAAGAAAAAGAGAAAGAAAGAAGAAAGCATGAGAACCATTTTTTCTTTAAAAATTTTTTTTTCTTACCGCTTCGCGATTATCAGATGGGAGACGATAACCGAATAAAACGAGAAAACCCCAGGGATCCTCACCAGGACCCTCGCTAAAAAGAAAAAAAATGAAGACAATAACAACAAATCGAATCAAACAATTACGCAGGAAAAAAGGGGGAAATAAACAATACACACTCGAACTCAGTTGTTCTTCTCAATAAACGTTGCACGCGGACCACGGATCGGACGGCCCTCGCCAGCGGCATATTCTCATCCAAGAAGACCAGAAGATAATTAATCATATCTTGGGTCCATGGTTCCCAGGTCAAAACGGTCAGATAGGCCCCGTTGATGTTATAACACTCCGGGATCCAGAGGGAAACACCACCAACCTCCAAAGTACGTGACAGAGGCTCCATCCCAAACAAACTGCGCAAATTAAAGGCGCCGTCGAAAAAGTCATCCTCCCATCTAAAGAAAAAAATAATAATAAATTTTTTTTATTAATAATAATAATTACAATAATAATAAATATATCGATAATTTATTTTTTCCTGTGCAATCACAATGAACAAAAGAAGCACTCGAACTGTCATTACAAAAAAAAAAAAAAAAAAAAAAAAAATGCAACACTTACACTAGCTCGTTCACGACGCGTTGCAAAGCTCGCGATACGCCGACGACGTCGCCTCGCCACGCGACTCTTCTCCTATCCAATTCACTAAGACGCACAGAATTTTGACACTTCTCCAGTGATTCTAGAGTAACCACGAGATATGCTTTCAAATTCTCTAGCACTGTAGTAATCATTTTTTTTTCCCTCTTTCTCTCTTCCCAACGAATAAAAACGAATTAAAAGAAAGAAAACCGAGAAACGAAGCGCAGAGAAAAAAAATATATCCTCGGAATGGAATAAGCCCAGCGACACAACGATGAGACCAACTCGGAGAAGCAACCACGAATGAGAAAACTGAAAAAAAAAATCGAATCAACTTGAGGACACTGATCCCCACCTAGCCATCAAAAGAGTACGCAATGTGCCACCACAGAATCCAAGAAATCGAGGAAATCTCTAACGCAATCCTATGACTCTGCCCTTTCCCCCTCCCCCTGACGTGCTCACACACCGACCCAGCGACTCGCCCACGTTACGAAGTCCCACCAACAAAAAAGAAAATGAAGAAGAAAATCACACTCTACGGGACGGACTGAAGAACCAGATAACGAAAGCAACGACAAAAATTTAATTACGAAACAATAAAACGAGGTCGAAAAAAAAAAAAAAAAAAAAAATATTTTTTTTGAATAACAAAATCGTGAAAAGGGAGAAAAATATGTATATTCAAAGAAAATAAGAATAACAAAGAATATAATAATAATTATTTTTTTTTCTATATATATAAATAATAACATTATACACATATATAATAATAACTTAATAAACGGATAAGCCAAGAAGAAGGAAGACGACTATTTTCGAATATTTGTGATTTAAGGAAGCAACGATGCACCGCCTGCTGATCCTTCTTTTTCTGGGAGGAGGTCTCGGGTCACCAGAATTCGCTATACGACGTATCAAAAATGAAGCAGGACTATATTACGAGAGATTGCAAGATGTACACTTGGTACTAGATGAATGGAAATTGGTAACGTTCCTCGATCTAGGACCAATCGAGAAACGACGCCCGATTTTTTCGCATTTACCCTTGGACTCAGTGGCGGAAGAATGTTACATAATGTTTGCCGACCAATGTATTTCGATCATCAACAGAGAAGAGATCGAACACAAAACCAATCTAATCGACAAATACCTCGAGTTCATACACAAACTAGACGACAAAACATTCGCCAACAGCGGAAAAATTCCCTTGAGCGATATCGGAGCAACCGACGAGGCGCTACTTGAGAAATTACCCGAAGATGAAGTAGCATTTTACAACGAACAATTTAAAAAATTAGAACTTAGCAAGGACGGAATAATAGGGCTACCAAATAATCGAACGCATATTGTAAAATCGGGATATCGCACAATCGGAAGTCAAATAGACGCAATGGAATTGACTCATAAAAAAATATGGGAAACCACGAGTACTCTAATCTCCAACGCGACTGAAAAATCGATGCAAAAATACAAATTACGCATGCGAGAATGGAGAAACAGCGTAGAGATGATCGTTAATGTTTATCTGACAAGTTTAAAAACAGCCATCGATATAATCCAATTTGCGAAAAAGGGATTATTTCACCCAGAATTGTTGAACCCTGAAATCTTGAGAAAGGTCGCATTAGATTTCGCACAAATTCACTATCCACTGTGGTTTCCGGTGCCGCTCACAGAAGAACCCAAAGCCCTGATGGACATGTCACGATTTACGGTAACCTATCAAGGGGGAAAAATCATCATCATTATGCATATTCCACTCATCGAGCCGAAGAAGTATTCGCTGTACCAAATACACGCTCTTCCGACCCCGCAACCCCTAGGGAATTACACGAGGGTCTCGGTATTTGTCCAACCTAAGGTATCGATGCTGATGCTGTCCTGGGGAAATAATAAATACACAGTCACTTCGGAAGAAGAATTGAGCCACTGCCGACCATACAAAGACTACAAAATATGTGTACCAAGTCAGCCGGTTTACGACATAACGGAATCACCCATCTGCGAAACATTATTAATCACAGGAAATTTGCCATTGATTTACGACACCTGCGACATAAGGTTAGCAAAAGATCAAGTCTCGTTCTGGAGACAACTTAGACACACCAGTCAATGGCTGTTCTCACTACCCGACAGAGAACAAATGGTTATTACATGCGACAATAAAACGCAAACTGTCAGCGTAGCGGGCAAGGGAATTATGCATTTACGCGAAGGATGTACAGCTCACAACGAATATGCTAACTTCTACGGCGTACGCGACCTCGGAATAATTCACGAGCATCACTACATGCCGGCAGTTACCTTGAACATCGGAGAATTATTCCCAGACGTTCAGCAGTACCAGAAAGAATTGAATATGCTCCTGCCCATGGCTTATAGGCCACCCAACATCCACGGCGCTATCGAACCTCGGTACGAACTCACGCTCCGGGAACTGCAGACGCATATCAGTAATTACAAGGAGAGTAAAAAAGAGGACACTAGGAAAACCGGTATCTACAATGGAGTGCTTACCATTTCGGTCTTGGCATCAATAGTAATTGGATGCGGGATCTTTATTGGCACCATAAACATTATACTACTCACACGCGCGTCCGGTACAAACATAGAAGAAGAAGAACAAAGCGTTAGCTATCATCGAGAGGAGAGCCCTCCCCTCGACATACAGTTCAAAGAGGTAATTTACAGTGTACCGGGACAGCCTAGACCCGTAGACGCCGACACCCTGAAAAGACTAAACAAGCATTACATAACGTTTGACAAAACCACTAATACCCCCTTTTTCACCCAAGAAATACACGCATACGCACCTATGCTAAAACCCGAAGAACCCATCTACATGACCATGGCGAACGGGGTTGTATCTTACCCCGCGTCTCGGCCCCCGTCTATCATACCATTACCACCCCCTGAATTTAATTAATAGAAAGGAACATTTTTTCGCTATTTTTTGAACCTCTCGTCAGAAGCCCGTTCATCAACTCCTTAAGAAAAAAAAAAAAAAAAAAAAAAAATAATAAAAGCAAACAAATTTTTTTTTAATAACAAGGGAGTAAAAGCGACTTGATTGCTCCACGAACGCCTTTTTCGCCACGACCAACCAACGTCGCGCTGAAGCGACACCCGACCGGCCCGAGGAAATCAACGACGCGCTGAAGCGATCCACCAACGTCGCGCTGAAGCGACACCCGACCGACCCGAGGAAATCAACGTCGCGCTGGAGCGACCCACCGACCCGTCGCGCTGAAGCGACCCACCGACCCACCGACCGACCGACCGTCCCGCAAGCAGCCGGATCTCACAGTAAAAATATCGCAATAGCAAGTGGACAGAACCACCTTGCTATATTCAGGGATAAAGGAAAGGGAACGCAGATTCCCGTGAATAAAAACTCAACCACAGGTAACAATTAAAATAAAAATAAATTTATTCAGAAGAAACAAATTTTTTGGATCAATACAAAAAAAAACGGGAATAAATCACCGGGCCCTGGTGTCATACACCAGGCGCGCATTCCCGTTCTCGTCGGGTCCGAGACCCGGTGCCTCCCGCACCTGGGAGGGCTCCCCCAGCTCACACCGCACGCAGCGGCCTGTCAGCGGAAGCGGAGACGCGAGGACGTCCCACGTCTCCATTACTGTGCGGGCCCCCGAACGGGTGTCCACGGACACCGATAGATCCGCCACCGGATCCCAGCAATGGTCCCGGCATAAAGCAGGGAACCGTGTCCGCCTATCCAGATCTGAAAAAAAAAAAAAAAAAAAAAAACACAAAAAAAAAAACATTAGAAAACCTGGTCAACGAAAAAAAAAGGGAAAGAGAAAATGGGAAACTTACCCAATACGGCCGGAATATTTGACACCGGACGTGCGGGGGGCGACTCCTTGAGCTCAATCAGATGGGCCATGGAGGGCCGCCTGTCCTCCATCCACCTGATGTCCTCTGCGGACAGAGGGAAATCGACTGAGAGGAAAAAAAAACACAACGAAATTAATAAAAAGAAATAGAGCATGCCCTGATTGAGCAACTGTAAAGACGCCAGCGTGTTTAGAAAGAAGCTGGAGTCTTTGCAGATCTCATCAGGTCACGTTTACAAAATTTTTAAAGAAAAAAAAAATGCGCCCAACTTACCCGCATACCCAGTGATGTACGACGCAGCATCAACAGTGGTCGAGGTTGAAGCCATTTTTCTTTGGGTGTTTTGTTGTCGGTGAAGAAAACAAGAATGACTTTTCTCCAACGCTTTCGTCACGAGGTAAACTCTACGACCTCCCATTTTTTCCCACTTATGGTATTTTCCCCCGTCGAACTCCCACACGCCACTACCCACCGGACAGGTAGAATCAAAAAAAAAAGAGAAGGGTCAAACATCGAAGAAAGGGAAAACCTGAAGCCCGCGACGAAAACACTTGGAATTCGAACGAAAATAAAGCCAGCGGTAAAGGTGTGTTTAACGACGTATTCCAGATGAGTCCGACGGAGAGGGCACTATGGAGCCTAGCGATCTTGTGCCGCCTTCTACTCCCCGCGGACGCCCTGATTGGCTACGACTGCGGAGGAGCCGCCAGCAACATCACCACCTTATCCTTACTGGAAGTAGGAGAATGCAATATTCCTCAACCCGAGGTTAATGTGACTAAAACTTATATACAATTAGTGCAAATTAATCAATACGGGTCGATACATGTTATGCAATGTAAAGTAGAAATTATGCGCACGATAAGAAAATGCGGAATGTTCTCGCATACTATGGACGTACCAAACGGAGAATATGCATACGTCGACGATATATCATTAGATCGTTGCCGTCAGATGCATCGTCAGGGAAACATAAAAATCGGAAATACGGAAATTACGGGAGTCAAAGCAAATTACACCACTACTAGGCCGGTGTCAATCAGCGGCAGTTTAGACTCAGACGGCAATTGCCAAGGAGTTTATTACTCTGACCCTTACGGTAACTGGGATAACGTGATAGTAAAGGGGACAGTAAAAATATCTTTAAGGGATTATACCGCCGAAGTAAACGTCGACGCAAACAAGGTACACTTGCGTTCGGGCGCGAGGTGTAATCTGAATGAAGGACAATGCGACGACGTGGACGGCGGAAATACTTATTGGGACCCGCTTCCGGAGGACACATGTAAAACAAAGAGATACGGATTACTGTACGAAGGAAATGCAGATCAGACGACGGACATACACACCGATTTTAAACAAATAATATATTCCATGACGGAAGGAGAAATAGTATTCGCACTTACCGCGAAAGGCACGACGAACGTCTGCGGATACACTTTAATTCGCACTGAACATCCCAAATTAATTATCGTACCTATAGAAAAAGGAAATCCGTTTATAAAGAAAGAATTTATTTCTGTAAACAATTTAGACCTATTCGCTTATATAAATTCTAAATTCGTGTATGTCGAGAAACACATTCGCACTGAACTCAAGCATATGTATCACGATATATTAACGCAAAAATGCAATCTCGAGCGCCAAGTTCTACAAAACGCTCTCACTATCGCGCGACGATCCCCGGACGAATTCGCGTACAACCTAATGAAAGGGCCCGGGTACATGGCTCTTCCAGCCGGAGAAGTAGTACATATTATTAAATGCATTCCTATCGACGTAAAGATACATCAAACTAAGGAATGTTACGATCAATTACCTGTCTATATCGGAAACAATACATATTACTTTTCACCTAGAACGCACATTTTAACAAAAATGGGATTGCAAGTTACGTGCAATCGTTTGGTATCACCGATGTATATGCTGGACGGCGCGTGGTATAGTATGGGCCCGGACCCCGTGCGCGCTATGCCGCCCGCGGTCATAAAACCTCTCACGGCGCCTACCTGGCAGTACAGAAATCCTCATAGCCTCGCTACTAGCGGGATATACACACAGAAAGACCTCGACGAATTGAGAGACCACATAATGTTCCCCGCAGAACGCCCAGCTATACTAAATTCGGTAGCTCGAGGAATCGTTGGACAACCCACTATCATGCAGGGCGGATCAATTTCCAATTTACTGGACGATGCATCTGTAACGAAAATCATTCAATCCACTTGGGATAAAACCTGGGGATATTTATCAATTTTTGGGAATATTAGCGCAGGGCTAATCGGATTCTTATTGATTTGTCGAATCGTTAAATTAATTTTCGACACCATCATCCACGGATACACACTACACACTGTATACGGATGGTCAATATATCTTTTAGGAGCAATTTGGGATTCGGTCACAAATTTACTTTTGCATTTAAGTCATCGCCCTGGTAATTCTGGGAAAAACAAAAAAACTAATGACGCACCGTTATTTTCGAGCGGAAATGATGAAAAATCAGGCAACGAGAAACCTCGGGCAGAAAAGTCATGTGAATATTCGTTGAATGACGTGGCCGTAATTCACAGTGGACGCGAAATTGAAAATACAGAAACTAATCAAAGAGGCTCCGCTCCTACTTATAATCCTCCGACCAACCAAACATTTACCGATAATTGCTCCCCGCCACAATATAATCCGTACTTTATAAGAAATCAGCTGTCTCAACCCTTGTCTTTCGTTTGGGCCGCTGAAGCCCCAAACGCATCCCAACATATCGTCGCCGCCGCCCCGACAGCGGAGAAGCGCAAGACAAAGAAAGCAAAATCAACGGACCCCATTACTCCCGCTAACCATGAGGAAAGTAATAAAATCTACCCCGACCTGGGACACGACCCTTCCGGTTCAACTAACTATTCCCAAGACAGAAAAAAACCCGACATTCCGTAAAAGAAAAAGTGGAAGGAAATAAATAATGTGACAGAGAGGAAAATAAAAAAAAAAGAGAGAAAAAAAATGTATATACATAGTTCGCGCGGAAAAACAATTAACGAGTAAACATAGAATTTTGTTTATATTTTTCCCTCATATATTAGAGATGAATTTAGTGAAATGTGCGTAATACTTCACGGTACCTTTAATAACAATTAACTCATGAGATTTTAGTTATAGATCGGTGAACTTCATGCTACACATGGAAGAAACTGTCAAAAATAATGCACTAACGAATGCAACTACGAAGGACAGAAACAAAATAAATAAAAATATATAATCTTTAGTTTACAACATGCCTTCTGTGGACCAAAAACCGACGATAAACCCGGTCGACGACCGACGCAAGAAGAAATTACAAAATATCAGGCGCCAACGGACGAGAACGTACTACCCAGCGCTCAGTAATAACAGAGCGAGAGCAACTGCTACAAAAGGGGAATTATCAAAACAATGTGACGTTAGAACCCCGCAAATAAACCCCGAGCTCCAGGACTGGCAGATTAAATCAGCAGAGGGGCCATCCTCAGGAGAACCACCGGCGATCCCCAACGTGACCTGCGGAGACGCATTGGCGATACCTTGGCTAAGCGGGGAAGAGGTCGCCGAAATACTGGGTAATCTCGACTCGGAAATGGAGAAAGGATCGATCAAGTGCACCCAAATAAAAACCACGAATTTGGAACTAAGATCGGATTCGCCGTGCAATGAACAATCAACACTAAACGAAGATGACGAGTCCCTGACGAGCGAAGAGCTCGAATTGATATACACACTCATAACAAATTATGAGTTCAACTACGAGGTAAACGAGATTAAAAATTAGGTCCGCTCACGTACGGTGGAATCGCAAGTACCACCAACAACTGAGTGAGTAAAACATTTTTATCTGTCTGGATTACTATAAGTGTAATTAATAATCTTTTTTGTAATTAATAATAAAATAAGGTCAAATGCTTGGGAAAAGGGGAAAAGAGAGAAAAAGCACACATATATGTAGGACTAATGTACATTAAGAAATTACTACAATTTTTGCACACTAGGAATTATTAATAAAAAAAAAAAATAAAAAAAAAAAATAAAAAATAGATATAATAATAATAATACATTTTTTTTTTATATCCAATAAAAAAAAAAGAGAGAGAAAAAAAAGTAGCACGTATCAGTTCCTTTACTAAAATTATTGGCCCAATACACAGGCATTGGTCATCCTAATTATACCCTCAAGATGAGTCACCTAGTCACCTGAGACTAAGAGGGCTATCACGAAGCACGGGGGAACCGAGGGGAACACCGATGCGGCGACTAGAAGTCTAGCGGCCCGGATACCTGGCATCGAGGAAGCGGTCAACACGCCTCCTTACGAAACCAACCGAGGCAACTCGGTGGAAAAAAAAAGAGAGAGAGAGAACGGTTCCATTTCTCTTTTTTATAAACGGCAACGAAGGCACCCACCGTAAACGCACACGAAGAATTAACTCACGAATGCAATTCGCGAGTAATTCTATTACTAATTATCATGCTGTGCGGGTCAGAAGATAAATCCTCGATAAATAAAAACTGAAGAGGAAACATCAACGGGGATCCATCGCAAATCTACATAAATTTTGCGTGAACCCGCTCTATCACCATCAATGAAGAAGAACTGCACCGTTCAGAGAATATTAAGCGTAAAAAGTATCCGAGTTCGACGAATGGTATCCGCAGCCTCCTATGACTATGGGCCTACGAAGAACAGGTGGAGGCAGCAGCAACTAATTGAGCGGTTGACACCTACGACGAGACCCGAGCGTTCGGCCCGAGAAATACGACCGCCGACAGCAATCCCACGGGCACCATGGACCAACGCGGCGTTCGGAGACTGTCATCGCCACCTGCGCAACTTTAAGACCGTAGTAAAATACCCCCTTAGAATTTTATCTATTGTAGCTATAAAACCGGTGAAAGGGAAAATTTTTTTGTGTCAATCTAAGCTCGTTGCGATACATATATACTTAAGCAGGGCCCCACGATAACACTAGTTTAAACAAAGTAAATTGTTAAGAAGAAAGCAAATTCGTTCAAAAGGTTGTTTATCAGATTTAGATTTCTAAAAAAGTATACGTTATAAAACCATTATGCGAGGGAAACTACTCCCTAGTCACTTTACATTTAGACAAACTAGAACACTCGGAAAACGGGCAAAAGCGCCCATAGGGCGTTAAAGGCTCGTACCAATCGAGTTAGAGTAAGCAAGTATAAAGATATTCACGACGATAGACCACTGAAAGTCCAAGGCAACAATGAGTACTTTCAAATGAACAATCTCAAAAACACTTACACAGACATACATATATATATATATATCTAGTTAAATACCGTTTATGAATTCCAAAGAAATCAAAAAAAAAAAGAATCACCCTTTAACAAAAGGAATGAAAACCTGAAAAAAAAAGGGGGAAAGACAAGGAAAGGGTAGTTCAAACCAATCCAAAAATCCCTATTTGTAATATCGTCAGTGAAAGAACATTGATTAGAACGAATAAATTCCAGAAAGGCGGAAACACCCCACGCCGCCCATAGGCGCACGTTCGATTATTAGTTTTTCACCCTAATAATCGTTTTAAGGGGGGAGGTGTTACGTCAAGCCGTAACTTCATTTTATTTTGACCGATCGAGTCGATAATTTGACTGTAGACCTGTTGAAATCTTAAGCAGAGAAAATTACCCGACTAGTGGAGACGGAGGAAACGATCTTGGTAGATCCCGCAGTTACTATATCTAGACACAAATACCGGTGGGTCAGATGAGGTAAAAGGGTGCGGAAGATGGTACAACAGTGCCCGATTTCCCAAATCTCAGGCCTTTCTAGAAATGTCGCTGACGCCACTCGAGTGAGCGGCGATAGACAAAACTAGTGTCAAGCGAGCGCAACGGTTATCGACCGTCAGTCCAAGGCCCGCGCGACACCTCGCCTCCGATCGATGCTCGATCGCCCGTTACAGCCGAAAACCACCAGGTGTCAGTAAAAATAAAAGAAATCTACTAGATCTTAAGAGTACAAAGATGCTGGGGCACCGCGAAGACGCTCTCCGTCCCACCGAAGCCGACACTCTGACTTTCTCGCATCAAAAGAACTACGAGTTCAATTCTAACAAATAATAATTTGACGAACGAATTATAGTATTTTTTCCGCCTTTCTCGAAGATATAAATGAAAACAATAGATAATGAACAATTAAGGGAAACGAACTAAAGTAATCAACAATTCAAGATAAACTTTGGAATTCAAAAGACGAGCGTCCCACAAAATAAAATATCAAACCTAGAAATATATAAATATATTATCGAAACATACAAGAAAATGTACGAAATAACAAAGTAAGCCTAAGAATTGTAGAATTCGCAAGGATACTTTATTAACATAGAAAGGTGAAGGAATTAGTTAACTATAAAATACAGTTTTGACGTTAAACAATATAACAACGTTATATAAATCTTGGGAAAAATTAAGGGAAACGAATTAAAGTAATCAACAATTCAAGATAAACTTTGAAATTCAAAAGACGTCCGTCCCACAAAATAAAATATTAAACAAAGAAATATATAAATATATTAACGAAACATACAAGAAAATGTATGAAATAACAAAGTAAGCCTAAGAATTGTAGAATTCGCAAGGATACTTTATTAACATAGAAAGGTGAAGGAATTAATTAACTATAAAATACAGTTTTGACGTTTAAACAATATAACAACGTTATATAAATCTTGGGGAAAATGAAGGGAAACGGACATGCATTGCGCAAACCAGGGATTTGAAAAATATATAAAGCAACAGTAATCCTCATTGGAAATAATGTACCAGGATGAGTCTTCAACGTACGAGTCAGAGTCTGTAAATCCTCGGTCGTAAAAATCATAGTGACCTCATTGTATTATTGAGAATTCATTTTCGATCAGACACCAAGACCAGTCAAAACACGCGGAAAAATTTCCTTGAATTTATTTGCTAATGCAACGAACAAAATCTACATTCACGGAGGAACGAATTAACAATGAAACAAAAACGTATCTAAAACCTTCGATCATTCCCACATCAGTTAAGATAAGAGCGCGCCCGAGCAGCGAGATGTGACATGTCCACGTCAGAAAAAAAGCGTAGGAAGCGTGCACCACCTGCGAGCACCTATGAGATTTCGGGGAATACGGAAACACCGCGAGCGAGCGAACGCGCGGACGACGAGGGGTTCGAGACGCAGCATCTCCGGTCCCTCTCGTATGTCCGATGCCTAGGTGCGAGTCTACCTAGCGCATATATGACAGACTTCCAGAAACGAATGCTCTGTAACGAGAATATAGTAGGGACATCTCTGTCCTCCTCGCGACCGTAATAAAACGCGTATACTCCATCCTTTCTTAATCAGCATAAAACACGCGACAAATCGACTAAAGTCTGTGAGAATCTGGCAACAAGGCCCAGGTGTTCGATCTTCTAGCTGGCCAGCGAATCCCGATGGGCGCGCCGTCACCTAGCCCGCGATGAGGTGGATTGAATCACACCTAGCTACTACCCCTACTTAAGTTTTTGTCTATGTGAGACAAAGGAGCAATAGTATAAAAAGACGAAAAAACACCGAACGACAGACAGTGCGCTCCGAAAATTAGTTCTATCTACATCGAACCTCTGCCCGATCGACGTCCGAAACTTTGATTTTGAGGTAACTTCGAATTTTGTCCGACCATGGACTTAGGAAAATTCACCTTGAATTAAATATCGAATTTTATTACTACCGTGGACTTAGAAAAATTTACCTCGAATTTAATATCGAATTTTATTACGACCGTGGACTTAAGAAATTCAGTTCGAATTTAATATCGAATTTTCTTCCAAATCACGGACTTAAGAAATTCAGTTCGAACTTAATATCGCATTTTCTTCGAACCGCGGACTTAAAAGAATTCAATCCTTCGCAACGATTCCGCCACCTATAATCGCATTCTTTGTCCTAACTGGGGATTAAAGAAATCATTGAGCGAATTGAAATTTTATAATTTTGTACGTTTCGGACTCGATTCGGTCATTTTTGTATTCATCGGATTTTTATAATTTTTGTGCGCTGCGGATTGTAAGAACTTTTGTACCCAAGAGCCTTGAATTTTGTACGATACGACCGGAGATCTTTGTGCGACGACTCGTTTATCTTACGTTAACATTTGTCCGTTGAGAAAATTCAGTTGAGCATTTTTCCTTGTTTTACGAATAAATATTCGACGCTTGTACATTAAATTCGGTGTCTCGAGTTTCTTTTCGAACGTGCCCATCCATCTGCATCCTCACCGTCCACAGCAATACAAAAGGGTAAGTGAAATTTTCAATTATATTATAAAACGATAGAACGCGCCTCGTCTCAATTCACCATCGCGTCATATCTCCGTCAAATTCCCTTTAGAGAAGCATTCGCAGCTCGTCCCCGAGTAATTTTCCGAAAGGTTAGACTCGAAACAAGAGCTTGCGCGTTTAGTGTACTACGTCAGGTGTGGTATAGGGAGGATCAATTCTCCTTGACCAGAGTACGGGTAATCACGCTGAACCGCACTAATGCGTGTAAAATTGGCGTTCGAGTAAAATCAACGACACTTTTGACGTAACAGTAGCAATTGTAAATCTGCGCGCGTAGGCTAATGACAAGTAACATTTTCCAATCGATAAACAAATATTAAAAATCAACCCGAAAATTTACCGAAATCTCCGAATACGTGGTCAACTGCGCGCTCTCCGTTAAAACGTGATCGTTGCCTTTGTTACGTCAAAAGTGTCGTTGATTTTACTCGAGCGACAAATTTACACGTATTAGTGCGGTTCAGCGTGATTACCCGTGCTCTGGTCAAGAAGGAAGGCTCCTCCCTATACCACATCTGACGAAGTACACTAAACGCGCAAGCTCTGTTTCGAGTCTAACCTTTCGGAAAATTACTCGGGGACGAGCTGCGAATGCTTCTCCAAAGGGAATTTGACTGAGGTCTGAGATGATGATGATGTGATGATGGCTCGAGACAATGCGCGGATGATATTTCACCGATATAATTAAAAATTTCTGTCAACAGATATTGTAATTTCCGGGGCCTGCAGGGACCGTTGCTCGTATTATTGTCTACCGAATGCCCCCTTTCACCTGAAGTCTCGAAACTCATGACTGAACTATGGGTGCGTTTATGCGAGTAGCGCGAAGTTACGGCCTGACGTAACAGTGGGCAGATCTAATTTTCGGGGCGCACTGTTTACTTGTCGATACCTTTTTGTCTTTTTATATGATTGGGTCCTTTGTCTATCGTTTGATTGAGCGATGGTAGGGGTAGTGCCTACGTGATTTTCGACTCCCTATCTCATGCTAGAGGAGGACACCGCGCCTTGCAGGTCGCGCGTCGCTCGCGCGTGGCTCGCGGCCCCCGCGCCTGTCCCTTGCCCTGGCTCCACATTTACGACTTCCTCTTTCGTCAATGTCTTCTCGATGTTTCGACCAGGTGTTCACGCTCTTCGTTGGTGCGATTTAGTTTCTGCCTTATTTGGACCTCTTCGCTTATAAGTTTTGTAGGTTTGTTATAGAATACATTATCTGATTCCCTGCCGTGTTTTTTAAGTGGTTTCGCCGTGCGACAAGAATAACTTCTTAACAAGATCGCTTTGACCAAGATTTTGAATTTACATAGGAAATCGTACAGACTGTAATTCTCGAATTTGTTGTTAAAAGTTCATCTTCGCTTGTTGTTGCTAATACGCTTTGTTATAAATTTTGTATAAAATTGCAGCTCCATATTCTCGCGGGGACGTATCTTAACTTTCTTAATTATCAAAGATTATGCAACGTCATTTGTATCTTAACTGTGTGAATCCCAATTTTATAAACTGTTAAACCTTTCACCATTTTGTTTATATTAACAAGTATCCTACCGAAGGTTATAATTTTCAAAAGTTATTCATATCTAGGTGTACGAATCCCGATTTTGTAAGCTATTAACCCTTTTAGCATTTTCTTATGTTAACAAATTATCATGGTGAGTTATATAATTCTTAACAGTTGTTCATGGACAATTTAGTCGTTTTTGCCTCCTTATCTTACGGGGCTCCGTCTTTTGAGTTCCAAAGGTTCCTTGAGACATTGATTATTTCGTCTTGTTGCATTCTAATATTCTTTAATCTGTGCATTTACAGGGGTCTTCAAGAAAAGCGGAAGAATGGGTTTAGTTATCTGGCCAGACTATAACTCCATCACGCACAAATCATGATTTCCGAGACGAAAAATGAAACGACGATTTTGGTGGAACGTAAGGCATTCACCCGGTGTTCTCGTAATCTTCTAGCTCTCAGGGCTAAGTAGATTTCTTTTATTTCCCTTTTTTGTGACCACAGGCGGTTTCGGCTGCAACGAGTGATCGAGGATCGTTAAGAGGCGTGGTAACGCAAGGCCCGCGGCTGACGGTCGATAACCGACCCGCCCGGTTGCCTCTAGTTTCGTCTATCGCCGCTCGCTCGAGTGGCGTAGGTGACATTTTCTAGAGAGCTTAGTGTTTTGAAAAATCGGGCCCTGTTGTACCATCATCCGCACTCTTTTACCTCGACTGACCCATCGGTATCTGTTAAGAGATATTGTAGTTTCCGGGGCCTGCAGGGACCGTTGCTCGTATAATTGTTTACCGAATGCCCCTCCTTTCGCCAGAAGTCTCGAAACCCATGACTGAACTAAGAGTTCGTTTGTGCGAATAGCGCGAAGTTACGGCCTGACGTAACACCTTCGACTGTAATTCGTATCGCGAGTATTGAAGTGAACCCGTGCACAAAATCCACTTTAAAGACAGCAAGTTCACCTAATAAATAGAACACAACAACAACAAGGTCAATTTAGAGACTCTAGTGCAACCGACGGCTCCTGTTCGAGCGCTGTAGTGTATAGCTAGATGTAAGAACCCCCGCCGGCGTAGAAGAAGCCCCAACCGTTAGTGTGAGTATGTGTATGGATGGATGAGTGTATATGTCCCGAGACAGAATTAACCTGCAACGTCAGTTATTATTTACTCCGGCTACAATATATTTGGTTATCCCTCATTTACCTTAATTCTGTTCAGTTTTATTTAGATCCCCTAGAAACCCCTTTTACAGGAATCGAGGAGCCGGGCCCGTACGGGACGGAGCAAAGTGGCCCCACAACAAAAATGAAAATACCCCCGTGCTTCACGCGAGGAGTTTGTGACGTGACCTTGCGACGTGCGCTTCACGCACGTTGGCACGTAACAAGTACATAGTTTTTAAGGTACAAAAATATTTATTTCTGATAATTTCCGAAGTTATTTTTCGACACCAGATTCGTGAAGATCATTAAATTCTGGATTCAGAAATATGGTAATTTTTCGATTTCGAGCTATTTTCGCGGAGAATGTGATTTTTAGTCGCTGCATCGAGCAGCTGCATTCGAGTTAAGGGCTTACATACACTTGTAATTTTCAAAAAATCATTTTTTTTGTATTTTCTGAATATACATATATTTGAGCATACACACTCAAAATTTTATGTCAATCAGACGAATATTTTCGAAGTTATAGACACATTTATGAAGGCGCGTTAGGGAGGCGTGTCTCACAGTCGGGGACCGGCGCGCCAGCTCTCTACCTGAGGCGCTGTCCCTTCTTTCCTTGTCTATCCTACTCTCTTTCCTTTGTCATTTTCTATTGTATGTTTCTCAGTTGCCAAAATTTGAAAAGTAGTCGTCAGTCTCAGCAGAGAAGCCTAACAGTAAAGTCGTGTCAGTGTACTTGTGCCTTCGATAATATCGTGAAAATGAAGTCTAACAGAGAACTTAGAAAATCAACGAAAGTGTACAAGTCAAGAGCGAAGAAACGAAGGAATGTTTTCAATCCGAAAACAGCTGAAACGGATGAGTCCAGTTTCAGTGCCTCTGCAAAAAAAATAAGAATGCAGGAGGAAATCTTGGTGCCGCGTGATCCGTCCGTTGAGTACCGAATTTTGAATTTTATTACTGTTTTCGCGGCCATCTCCGAATTTGTGCAGTGCAAAACCTGTAACGGAAATGTGAAATTTGAAACTACTTCTGAACGAGGACTCGGGTTTAAAATTGTTTTGTCGTGCGATCAGTGTCCATCTCGTAGCATAAATTCTAGTCCTTTTATCGAGCATTCTTATGAGATAAATCGGCGTTTTTTGTTTGTCATGAGAGTTCTTGGATTAGGGTTAAAAGGTGCTGCAAAATTTTGTGGATTAATGGACATGCCCGCTTTCCTAACACAGCCCACCTACGATCAAGAGACGCGGTAGCGTCTCGAGACAAGTACATTTACGGCCGATTACCGACGGCGATCGATTTACCGACCGAACCGACCGATGACGACGAGACGCGACAAGACTCTTATACGCGAAACAACTCGTTTTCGGACACACTCGAAAACTTTTCTTTTCTTTTTTTAATATTCAGTAAACGAATATGTTTTAGAGCAATACGTAAATTATGTTCCTTTTACGGTCTATCGATTGCAACCAAAATCGTATTTATAGGGAGACGCACAAGATAGATATTCGAGCTTAATTTTCTCAGCCTCGCCAGAACTGATGTTCAGTGGTCGTCGTCATCGCACACAACATGGCGGCGTCCACAAGCGGACGCGGCCATGTTGTGTGCGATTTTGTAAGCAGACGTCGCTATAACAGATGACGTGCATCTACCCAGAAAGACAAACGTGCTGTAGAAAATATCGTTGCGGCACAGTAGCGCTACATTCACGACAAAACACTGCACGCCTTGACGCCACTATGCAGCTTTCTGCGTCCTCATTAAGCTGCAATCTGACGGCACATAAGCAATTTTTGTGACACGAGAACGTAAAGGTGTAATGTCAATATATCGACAATTTTAAGGTTCGTTGTGTCGTAAAAATTGCAGCATAAATACAACAAGCATTGCGGCAAACTAGTTGCAGTAATGGGTGTTGCAATAACAGCAAAATTGCTGCAGAATAGTAGCACGTTGTGCTGCTATAATGCAGTCAATATGGTATATACGGTGACGTTATGTTTACAGCAATAGTGCAGCATGCCGTAACGGAATTTTGCCGTCAATATTAGAGACCGATATAACGTCAGATTTGCAGCACAATTGCTTCACGCTGTGCTCATTCTATCCGTAGGGGGGAACGGGCCATGGCGGTCCACCTCTCGCGGGCAAGTCCTAGTGGTCCTGTGGATCCTAGCGGGCTATCTAGAAAACCGCGTAAAATTGATAACAAAGTACGTGATTTATAAAGTGAAGTCACTAGTCATGATTGATAGAGAACAATTATTTTAAGCAATTATTTGTTGCCTCATATGCATTGTCTGCGCGAGGTGATCCGCTATATGCTCCGGTGCCCTGCCGTGCAATTTGGACGTCTCATTTCGCGACTGTGTGCCTATATTTTGCCCGCACCGGCGTCACAACGTATCGTAGTTTTGACGGCAAGATGACAGCACAGCGTGACGCAAATCTGCTGGAATTAAGCTGCTAAGCTATGTGGCTAATTTGCTCAAATATACCTGCACTGTATAGCGCAAATATGATGCATCAATGCAACAATGATAGTGCATCAATTTTGCCGTTACTGTGGCTTCATAGCTTTGTGTATTTTTGCCGTCAAATTGCCGTCATAGTAGACCCCAATACCGGCGCTAAAATGCCGTACTAGCATACAGCAATCTTGGTGCTATTCTTTCGGTATTCTAGCGCCATACCATGTTGGCATGGCTGCAGCTTAATGCGGACGCAGAAAGCAGCTTAATGCCGTCATAGCGAGCCCTTGTTTGGTGTTCTGTTGCCGTCATACTGGCGCAAACTCTCTATCTGGGTAACTTCACGGCAGTCACGATCCATCTCTGTCTCTATCTTTCTCTATGTATATCTCTCAAATCTCTTCTCGCACATCAATTATCTTGTAATTGGTTCGAACGATTTTCGTGAAATTTTGTACTCGAGGGTTTTCGAGGTCACTGATTAAGAATCTAACCTCAAAATTCAAAAACTAAGAATGTCAATCCAGTATAGCACACCAAAATACAATAATTAACTAATTGATGCTCATACAAACTGGTATATGGGGGTTTTCGAGGTCGCATTTAGAAATTCAAAGTCGCGGATCCAACATGGCGGATGGAAATTTAAAATTGATTTAACTGGAATGAAATTCGGCACTCGGGGGTTTATGAGATCGCTGATTATGAATCTGTCCTTAAAATTTAAAAAAAAATCGAAAATGGTGAATCAAATATGGCAGTTCAAAATTCAGAATTGTTTGCATCCGGATGACAATTGGCAATCGAGGATTTCAAAGTCAAATTTGAATTTGATCCGCAATTTTGAATTTCTAAATTTTGAGTACAGATTTGTTATGAGCGACCCCGAACTACTGAGTGTCGGTTTTGATTTGAAGTAAATCACTTTTGAATTTTCATCCGCCATATTGGAACCTCCATTTTTAATTTCTGTATTTTGACCACAAATTCACAATCAGCAACCAAAAAAATTCTTAGATGGCATGTTTCATTCAAATCGGAATATTGGTTTTCCCGTGTTTTTGGCACAGATAGTGAAATTTGTCTTGCCGCTCAAGAGAATAATTCTAATCTTGCGGAAACCTATCAATATTAAGGGCTAGGTAATATTGTATTGATGATGTGAACTGGTATTAATGAACAATAAAAAATGTAAAGCCTCGAAAATGAATACTCGTACTTCGTGATTAACATTTTTGCGATAATATCGAAAAATATCTAGTATAAATCGCCAAGGAGAACTTTTGCAAAAAGTAGACAAATACCCCAAAAAAACACCTTGGGTGTAAAAATCTGAGACAAGTAAATTTACATCGGCAAATGTACCTATTCTTACAAAAAGTTGTGAAATAATGAATTTATAAAAGTAAAACCCCTACTATGCAAAAAGTCGTCAAATAATTACCCGCCTCACAACGTCAAGTAAACCCGAAAATGAATAATGATAGTTTAATTAACTCAAAGTTGCATGGGTCAATTTATAAAAATTACTTGTCCGGCCTAAAGTATCGACTGTTGGTGTTGGCGGTCGACGAAACAGTTAATTGTGCGTATTTAGCTAATATACCAGTTGTCATGTTAATTTGATAAGTACAATGGCCGGACGAGCAATTTTTATAAATTGACCCATGCAACTTTGAGTTAATTAAACTATCATTATTCATTTTCGGGTTTACTTGACGTTGTGAGGCGGGTAATTATTTGACGACTTTTTGCATAGTATGGTGTTTTACTTTTATAAATTCATTATTTCTCAACTTTTTGTAAGAATAGGTACATTTGCCGATGTAAATTTACTTGTCTCAGATTTTTACACCCAAGGTGTTTTTTTGGGTTTAATTATGAAGAATATACATTCCTGTGTGAAAACAGCAACCGACAAACTTTTTCAGCATGCTTGCCATGAAGAAAAAGACTTGACTGCTGAACACCAAGGTGACGAAAAATCTGCAAAGCTTACCGTGTCCGGCGATGGAACTTGGACAAAGCGAGGATATACTTCCTTGTATGGAGTGACATCATTGATCGGATATTATTCTGGGAAAGTAATTGATATTCTCGTGAAAAGTGCCTATTGCAAACAATGCGAAACTTGGAAAAGCAAACTTGATAGTGAAGAATATCAATAATGGTATGAAAACCATCAAGATGATTGCAGTTGTAATCATTCAGGTTCTTCTGGAAAAATGGAAGTTGATGCAGTGATCGACCTATTCAAGCGTTCAGTGGAAAAATTCGGAGTGCAGTACAGAAATTACATTGGAGACGGTGATTCTAAAACGTACTCCGGGATTAATGAAAGCTATAACCAACTGGTGTGGAAGATCTCTCCAAAAGTACTTCCAGCCGGATCAAAAACGGTGGAAATGGCTGCATATATAGCTGCTGGCATCTTCAATGAAGGGACAGCTGCCCTTTTATATTATATGAATGCAATGGGCGTCTCACTTGGGTCCAATGCGCATTCATATACAAATAAAGAAGATGCGCAGCGCATTAAGATCTCCGACCTGAGATCACACGAGAGCACCAGAGAGGGAAGAATGGCTCGCAGACAGCATCAATTCGAATTATTAGAAGCTGCCAACGATGCGAACGGATTATTATATGGCCCTGGAATAGATGACTCCATGTAAGTTGAAAAAAAAACAAAATTTACCACATGTAAAACGCTTTTGAAATTTTAAACGCGTTTTTCTCAAAACTATGTTTTCAAAATCGGTGATCAAGATTTCTCCAAAACGGCTGAACCGATCAGTCTCAAATTTTAACACAACCTTTTTAACTAGATTTTTTAGTAATTAATCGAAGATTTTTTTCTCCGATAAATATTTTCCATTTTATAAACAATTTAAGGCTTAAATTTTCGTTCAAAATCGAGTCTTTTATTTTGAGAAGCCGCCATTTTGTCAAAAATTATTTTTTCGCTAATTCCTTCGATTAAATACTAGATAATGTAATATATTAACGAAATTTATTTGGTTTTTTCATTTCAGATAATCCGGTCCAGAGATATCGTGATCACCGCAAAATTGTTTTTTTTTGCGGAGCTCTAGGAGATCGGCGATAGCAACATTCGCGATGATTATTTTTACAAATAAAAAATATGTTAATATATTATGAGGTTATTATAATATGTACACCAATGTTCAAATTAATAAATTGAATAGTCTGCGCGAAAAAAATTCTTGAAAATCCGTCTTTTTAAAGCCTTCTAACTGTATGTAAGCCCTTAACAGAAGGAACTGTAGACTCGAACCGACGCAGCTGACAGCGGCAGATGAGCTCACGGCTGTCAAAGTCCGCCGCTGCTTTTCAAACGTCAGTGAGACACGGAGTACAAAAATGAGGTTTTGTGGCTTAGTGTCACGGCGATTAATAAATGCTGATTGCAATGTAGAGACGCATTAGATACAAATGCATGAGCTCATTTCGTCGAATGGACTGAAAATTCATTCCATGTGTCAATTGTCGCAGAGATGAGGTCAAGAATAAAAGGTAAGGTAAGGTAAGGAATTACAATTGCCCTTAATTAACATGCAAATTGGGATCTTCGATCTGCTCAACTCGCTTTTAAGGAGACCAGTACGCATAATTAAATAATTAAATGGTGACGGGATTAAAGAAATAACATTTCTTACATTGAATCTTGTAAGACATTATTTGTTACGACTGCGATAGCAAAAAATACAGATTTTGTAAGTGAATTATTTTTTGTAACTATTGCAAATGATCTTTGAATGGAAATTTCACTGAAAAAAATGATTTATTTTTTACGTTTGCGCCGCAGTAATTTTTATTTTTATTAAGGTGAAAATCGGATTTTTGTAGAAAAAAAAGTTGTACAATTGCTGCATGATTACATTCTCATGTCTTTTTAGGGGACTCGGATCCTCTAAAAAGTCTTTTGCGAGTGAAAGGCTTGCGGGGCCGTTGGACTTTTGAGATCGCTCGAATGCATTATGGAATTCGAATTGGCGCTGGTGGACTTGCAGAGACGACCCGGACTTCGTTCTTCACACGCATTCAACTGCTAAACGTACTCTTAACATACGCTCGACTTTTTCTCAACTTATTCTCAACTTAGTCTCAACAAGCACCGAATTGAGAGAATATTCGAGAATGTTTTCTTGGAAATGCCGATTGAATTAAGGAATTATTTACTTGTTTAAAAACCAAGTCGTAATAGATTTGCGAAATCGTTGAACCGACAAATAACTTCTTTGGCCGTCCGATCGCATTACGGAATTCAAATTGACGCTGGCGTGCTTGCAGAGGTGACCCGGATTTCGTTCTTCACTCGCCCGAACAGCTAAACGTACTCTTAACATACCCTCAACTTATTCTCAACTTACTCTCAACTTTCTCTCATCTTATTCTCAACTTACTCTCAACTTACTCTCCACTAGCTCCGAACTGTGAGAATATTCGAGAATGTTATCTTCGGGATGCCGATTGAATTGGGGAATGATTCTCAGAATTCGGTGCTTGTTGAGAGTAAGTTGAGAATAAGTTGAGAACAACTTGAGAACGTGTCACACGCCCTCAACTGCTCTCAATAAGTTGAGAGAAGTTGAGGGCGTATGAAGAACGAAGTCCGGGTCACCCCTGCAAGTCCGCTCGTTTCGATTTGAATTTTCTGGTATGATCCGATGATCGAAAAAGTTATTCCAACGATCGACGGCCTTGCAAGTCTGTCCCCATTCGACCACTAAAGCAAAGAGCCATTCACCTATTCAATTGGCATCCCCAAGAGAACTTCCTCGGGCTTTCTTACAATTCGGTGCTAGTGGAGAGCACGTTGAGAAGAAGTTGAGAGAGAGTTAAGATTATGTTGATCGTACGTTAAGCAGTTCCGCCAAGTAAAGAACGAAGCTCAGATCGCCTCTGCAAGTTCGACAGTGTAACTTTATTTTTTTTGTAACACGTGCACGAATCGCGGCACTTTCCATGGCAGTCTTGCGAGCCGAAAGTGGCCGTTTGCATGTCAGTAGCGAATCAGTGGTGAAATGACAGAGTCGCGTATGCGCAATTCGCATTTCGTTCACTTTTGTCCCTTGGGAGTTTCTGTCGTTCACTTTCGTCCCTTGAATCCTAGCCTCACTTTTCAGTGTTTGTCTCGCGCGACTACCATTCCAAGTGCCGCAGATTCGTGCACTCGTTACAAAAAATATGATGTGCAACAAGGGTCGTATTGGCAATTGCGGCTCGTGTGATTGCAGCCCTCGCTTCGCTCGGGCAGCAAACCTCACACTCGTCGCAATCGCCAACTTTCGACCCTTGTTGCACAATATACTATTCTGATGCGATCGGACGATCAAAAACGGTACTCGTCCGTTTGACGATTTCGCATGTCTATCACGACTCGACTATCAAGCAAACGAATCATTTCTCAATTCAGTAAGAACCCCCAAGAGGACATTCTCGAGTATGCTCACAGTTCGGTGCTAGTTGAGAGTAAGTAGAGGGAAAGTTGAGAGAGAGTTAAACGCATGTTAAGGGTATGTTGAGAAAATTCGCGATTGGGATTCAGCTGTTCGGGCAAGTGAAGATCAAAGTCCGGGTCACATCTGCAAGCGCGCCAGCGTCGATTAGTGTTTCATAATGCGGTCGAATGTTCCGAAAAAGTTACTTGTAGGTTCGTCGATTTCGCAAGTCTATCACGACTCGATTAATAAGGAAATGAATCATTCCCGAATTCAATCGGCATCCCGAAGATAACACTCTCGAATATTCTCACAGTTCGGAGCTAGTGGAGAGTAAGTTGAGAGTAAGTTGAGAGTAAGATGAGAGAAAGTTGAGAGTAAGTTGAGAATAAGTTGAGGGTATGTTAAGAGTACGTTTAGCTGTTCGGGCGAGTGAAGATCGAAGTCCGGGTCACCTCTGCAAGCACGCCAGCGTCGATTAGTATTTCATAATGCGGTCGAATGTTCCGAAAAAGTTACTTGTCGGTTCGTCGATTTCTCAAGTCTATCACGACTCGATTACTAAGGAAATGAAATCGAAACAGTTCGGTGCTTGTTGAGAGTAAGTTGAGAATAAGTTGAGAACAAGTTGAGAGAAAGTCGAGAGTATGTTGAGGGTATGTTAAGAGCACGTTTGGCTGTTCGGGCGAATGAAGAACGGTGTTCGAGTGACCTCTGTAAGTCCGTCAGCGTCAATTTGAATTCCGTAATGCGATCGGACGACCAAAGAAGTTATTTGTCGGTTCAACGATTTCGCAAATCTATTACGACTTGGTTTTTAAACAAGTAAATAATTCCTTAATTCCATCGGCATTTCCAAGAAAATATTCTCGAATATTCTCTCAATTCGGTGCTTGTTGAGACTAAGTTGAGAATAAGTTGAGAACAAGCAACCCGGCGCCCCTTCGGGGCGCCGGGTTTCCTGTTGGGGGGCTTCGCCCCCCAAGCCCCCGATTGGGGAGCTCTGCCCCCCAAGCCCCCCGGAAAATGACCCTGCGGAAAAAATGTCCCTTCGGGACATTTTTCCCTGGTGCCATTTTAAGGCACTCACTTGGACGTCGCGCTTTGCGCTCCGTATGGTTTGTACGTCGCGCTTCGCGCTCCGTACGGTTTGGACGTCGCGCTCCGTATAGTTTGAACGTCGTGCTTCGCGCTCCGAACGGTTTAAATATGATTTAAAAAATAATCCTAACAAAATACCGATGCCATATAATCATTTAGGAGTACGCAGCAACTTTCAGAAAAATTGTTTCATTGACTGCGAAGATTGAGACATATACATATATTTCGACCTGAAAAACTGTATTGTGATAGGTTAACACTATTTAAAAATAATCTAAAAAAGTTGCAAAGTAGAACTTTGCACATTGGTTCCTCATTAATTTCCCTATTTCACAAAGCCACCTCTATGAAGAAGCTTATTTATTAACTTTGGCTTCCTCATAGAGGAAGCTTTGTGAAAAAGAGAAATTAATAAGGAACCAATGTGCAAAGTTCTACTTTGCATCTTTTTTTTTATTCGAACAAAAGAAAACTCCGTTACAAACACCGTTACATCTAATTTCGATTATCTCCAAATTTTTGTGTTACTTTCCTAACTTTTGTGGAAGTAATAGCGGAAATCTATATTTTAAAAAATTCAAAATGTCATAAAATCCCAACGACTTTACCGATCATTTCATTTGTTTGTTTCAAGTAGAACATTTCAGTTAATTTGTTTATATTCAATGTGATTTAGGTCAAAATGCGTTTTTTTTTCGTAAAATTCAAAATTCAATCAAATCCGAACCGCTTTAAGGATTTCGTCGAAATGCAAAAGAGAACTCCATTGAAATTGTCTTTAGTTATGAAGAACTATTTAGCTTAATCGTTGATTTTTTACGAAAGTTAGAGAGTGTACGACATTTTTTCGAAAAATTAAATATTTTATATATTCTGTATTCATGTATATATTTTTTCAAAAATCACAACACTTGAAGAGCAGTTACCACTCTACTTGCATGCCAAATTTGACGCACGCACTCAAATTTCGCGCACGCACGCACGCTCGCACGCACGCACACACACACATACGGCCATTTTTTCTAAACCATTTTTCTGGGCGTTTTAGGTGATTCTGAACATACTGACATGAAAATCTCGAAAAAAAAAAAAATTTCACGAAAACAAAGCTTCCTCAATGAGGAAGCAAAAATAATGTAAAAAAGTGCCTTTGCGTTAAAGGAATTTAGGAGTACGCAGCAAGTATCAGAATAATTGTTCTGACGACTGTAAAGATTGAGAACGTTACATACATTTCGGTCTGAAAATCTATATCGTGGTAGTTTAAAACTGTTTTTAAAAAATACCTCTGAGTTAAAGTAAATTAGGAGTACACAGCAAGTTTCAGAATAATTGTTTTATCGACTGCGAAGATTGTGACCTGTGCATACATTTCAAGCTGAAAAAGTGTATCATGGTATGTTAACACTATTTAAAAAAAAAGTACCTCTGCGTTAAAGTAATTTAGGAGTACGCAGAAAATTATAGGAAAATTGTTCTGTCGACTGCGAAGATTGTGACAAGTACATACATTTCAACCTGAAAAATTGTATCGTGGTATGTTAACACTATTTTAAAAAGTACCTCTGCGTTCAATTAATTTAGGAGTACGCAGCAAGGATAAGAAAAATGGTTCTGACAACTGCGAAGATTGATACCTGTACATACATTTCATCCTGAAAAACTATATCGTGGTAGGTTAAAGCTATTTGATAAAAATACCTCTTCGTTAAAGTAAATTAGGAGTACACAGCAAGTTTCAGAAAAATTGTTCTTGCGACTGCGACGGTTGAGACCTGTACATACATTTTGACCTGAAATACTGTATCGTGGTAGGTTAACACTATTAAAAAGTGATCTGAAAAATAATCTAAAAAAAGTGTTTCAGAATTAAGGTAATTCAGAATTATGTGGCAATTTTCAGCCAAATTCATCTGTTGACTGGGAAGAATGGGAGCCGGACACAATTTTAGACTCCAAAATGCCAATTTTCTTGAAATAAACACCTCTATAAAAATAGAGAATAACTTCCATACTTCATGGGCATACTTCACAATGCTAGATTAAGAAATATTCCAAATTTCAACTTGTTCGGTTCATTCAGTCCAGACCCCCTGAGTGATACGGACGTCCGAATAACACAAAATCTAGTCTACGCAGCCAATCATATTTAGTAATGAAATTTCTGTATTCTGTTACACCAAGATTATGTATTTTACTATGTTTAAGAAATCTGCTGTAAAAAAAGTAAATAAATTGAAATTATAGTAACATTTTTCTATAAAAACGTAATTTAGTCGGTGGAGCGCGAATTCAATAGGCACTTTCTGCGTTTCTTCAAAACGTGAGTGCCTAAAAAGTCGAGCGTATGTTAAGAGTACGTTTAGCAGTTGAATGCGTGTGAAGAACGAAGTCCCGGTCGTCTCTGCAAGTCCACCAGCGCCAATTCGAATTCCATAATGCATTCGAGCAATCTCAAAAGTCCAACGGCCCCGCGAGCCTTTCACTCGCAAAAGACTTTTTAGAGGATCCGAGTCCCCTAAAAAGACATGACAATGTAATCACACAGCAATTGCATAACTTTTTTTCTACAAAAATCCGATTTTCACCTTAATAATAATAAAAATTACTGCGGCGCAAACGTAAAAAATAAATAATTTTTTTAAGTGAAATTTCCATTCAAAGATCATTTGCAATAGTTACAAAAAATAATTCACTTACAAAATCTGTATTTTTTGCTGTCGCAGTGGTAACAAATAATTTGTTACAAGATTCAATGTAAGAAATGTTATTTGTTTAATCCCTTCACCATTTAATTATTAAATTATGCATACTGGTCTCCTTAAAAGCGAGTTGAGCAGATCGAAGCTCCCAATTTGCATGCTAATTAAGGGAAATTGTCATTCCTTACCTTACCTTACCTTTTATTCTTGACCTCATCTCTGCGACAATTTACACATGGAAAAAATGTTCAGTCCATTCGACGAATTGAGCTCATGCATTTATATCTAATGCGTCTCTATATTGCAATCAGCATTGATTAATCGTCGTGACACTAAGCCACAAAACCTCACTTTTGTACTCTGTATCTCACTGACGTTTGAAAAGCAGCGGCGAACTTTGACAGCCGCGAGCTCATCTGCCGCCGTCAGCTTCGTCGGTTCGAGTCCGCCGTTCCTTCTGTTAACTCGAATGCGGCTGCTCGATGCAGCGACTTTAAAATTCATATTCTCCGCGAAAGTAGCTCGAAATCGAGAAATTACCATATTACTGAATCCAGAATTTAATAATCTTCACGAATCTGTTGTCAAAAAATAACTTCGGAAATTATCAGAAATAAAAATTGTTGTACCTTAAAAACTATGTACTGTAGTAGCTTTTCCCAAGTCATTTAAAAAAAACAAGCTCTACAAGGCTAAAGTCCGGCGAGCTCTTCCCTTTATTTTCCCATGGGCGCCAGGCGCTTTCGCGCTGGGAAGAACTCGCGTTATTGACGGACCAAGCTGCGTTTGCCGGACTAGCCGCAGCCGTCAAGATTGTAGAGTGGCGGGATTCATGAGTCGGCGATCTCGGGATGGTCAAATAATAAACAATTATTCGCTTCGGATTCAAATCTGCGGGAATTAACAATGCAATTTATGTAAGACTGTAAGAAACAGAGAAAATTCATAAAATTAGGATTCCCGCAACTGCATGTGGTTGAACATAATATAAATTATTTTCGTGTCCGTCGCTCGGCGTCAAACACGCCGGACCTCGCAAGGTCGCGAGTCACCGCGCACGCCGCAGCCCTCGCCACACACACACTCGCACGCTCACCCTCGCGACGGAACGGGAGACGATCGCAAAAATCGGACGCAGGTAACAAACAGAAAATAGAACACAATTATACAGATGCGCATCATCCCCGTTCTCGCACACTGATTCTACTGTTTTACGTCCCGACCGGTAACAAAATATACCAGCCGAGACGGGCGACTTCCCGCGACCGTACGACCGTTCGCGTGGTCGTTTTCACGTGCGCGATTTACCGCAGGACCGTCCGGTCGCGCAGGCCTCTCCCGGCGTGTCTCGCGCTGTCCCGGCTGTCTAATTTTCCCATCCCGAACCTCGTGGGCGGGATGCGGAAATCGGCGCCCGGGCGCGAGGGTCTCAGCCCGGCGGACGACGTGCGAGATACCTGTCGACACGGCGTCGCGTACCTTCGCTTCGTTTTTATATTATTAATTACCGCGGGCTTTGCAAGACCCGCGGTGGCGGTTGGTCAGAAGGACCGGAAAAGGGACGACAAACAAATAAATATTAACGTAACGCCGCGCGGCGGGGCTCACCCGTCAGTAGGAAGGGGCAGGTATAGGGAGACGACACTTCCCCCTCCCCATACCTGCCCCTGTCTGGGCCCCTGGCGCCGGTGCTAGACAGAGGGATGGGGAAGAGTGGGGGTAAATTCTCCGGGTTCTGATTGGTCTAAAAATCCCCACTCCTCCCCATTCCTTCGGAAAAATTTTCCCTGTAATGTTTGAGAGGAGGTGGGAGTAATTAGCATAATTCCCCGAGATTTCATTGGTCTAAAAATCCCCTCTCCTCCCCACTCTTTCGGGAAAATTTTCCCTGTAATGTTTGAGCGGTGGTGGGACTGATTAGCATAATTCCCCGAGCGTGGGTTGGTTGCTAGGTCCCCTCTTCCCCAGCGCCCCACTCCTTCGGGAGAATTTTCCCTGTGTCGTCTTCTCTGAGCGCCGCGACGGCTGTGAGTGGGGGCGTCTGGCGTGGGCCTTGATTCCCCGAGCTCCCCTGGCACCGGTGCTAGACAGAGGGATGGGGAGGAGTGGGGGTAAATTCTCCGAGTTCTGATTGGTCTAAAAATCCCCACTCCTCCCCACTCCTTCGGAAAAATTTTCCCTGTAATGTTTGAGAGGAGGTGGGAGTAATTAGCATAATTCCCCGAGATTTCATTGGTCTAAAAATCAGCTCTCCTCCCCACTCTTTCGAGAAAATTTTCCCTGTAATGTTTGAGCGGTGGTGGGACTGATTAGCATAATTCCCCGAGCGTGGGTTGGTTGCTAGGTTCCCTCTTCCCCAGCGCCCCACTCCATCGGGAGAATTTTCCCTGTGTCGTCTTCTCCAAGCGCCGCGACGGCTGTGAGTGGGGGCGTCTGGCGTGGGCCTTGATTCCCCGAGCGCTGGTTGGCTGTTAAGCCCGTGGAGATGATTTCCCGCGCGCTGATTGGTCGGTTGAGATTTTGTCCACCGCGTCAGATTTTCGAGGTAAAATCGAGCGCGATCGTGCAGCAGCAGCCGTCGGTATTGTAGATTTTTAGCCTACGATCGGTAACTCACGATTTTCGATGGTAAGTTTTCCAGGTGGATAAGTATTACAAATGGTGAAACAGAATTTTCCTACCGGTTTTCGCTGAGTGGTTGATGGTAATTTTGTTCGGGAAGGTAAGTCGTGAAATAAAATTAGATTTTCACATAAGTAATTTTATTAGACCGTTGTACACGAAGACAGAGAAGTTTACAGATACACGATTGTCACGAAAAGAGCCAAAGTATTAAAATTAAAGTACATCTTATAGGTAATTACAATATGATACGATGATGATGATTATGACTGCCGTCGTTGTATGATACAAATGAGAAATTATATAGATTGTCGCGGGGGCTTCGCTTATAAACAGACACAGAACACTCATATTTACAGGGTTTGTCTTCATTGGGTTGTCTCCTGATTTTTCACCGCAAGTACTTTCCGCAGCTCGTGTGTGATAAACGCGGTGCACAATACGGTGAGCTCGAGGAACACGATGCCGAACGTGAGTTCGACAAATTCAGCATCCATGCGATGCTGTACGGCGTCTTTCAAATATTTGAAATTATTTTTTATCAATTCTTTGACGCGTTGTTCGTTGATTTTTTCGTGTGTTTCGTTAGCCGGAATATGCAGCAGTAATTCGGAGCAAAGTACTTCGGCGCACTTCTGAACATGTGCGGTGTTCCTTTGAAGTCGTCTGAAGCGCTCGTCGGTGCACACCATTATCTGCAGCAGCCCGTCGTACGATGGTTTCTGCATCACCACAGCGGGTGAATAATTCTTGCGTTTCTTCTTCGGTGGTTGCTCGGGTTCCAGCTGACTCTCGGTCACCTCATCAACGGGTGTTTCTTCAACACGGCGATCAAACACAATAGATTTCGACCCGTAACTTGTCGTGAAGAGTATCTCGCAGTCCGCGATGTATATCGGTGCCGGAGTACGCCAGCCCGATCCCCAGACGACCTTTTGCCCATCGGCAAAATACTTCGATAAATCGGGAAGATGCGCTTGCAGTAGAGTCCAATCCTTAGCCTCGAAAACAATACCACCAGTCGTGTTATTGTTCTGCAGTTTTACGATCGGATGTATACTTCCATCGGCTCGCGGCTGTAGGCCGACGCTCACCCTCTTCGTCTCGGACTGGTTGAGTCCGTACGTAGTTCCGAGAATTAGGGGTCCTTCGAGGCATTTCTTTTCGATGTCCGACAGCACGCGGTACATGGTTGAAGGTTGCAGATCGCTGTCGCGCTGATTTTCGGATGTGATAGCCTGGCTCATGTTGAACAATAGACCGTGCGGTGAAGCGTCGAGGATAAAAGACTGCGTAATATCGCGTAAACGGTCTTTACTGAAGTCACGGGCCGACTGCCGCTTTCTACTGTCGTAGGGGTGTTTATATATGCGCTTCACGGTGGCCTAGACCCTCGAAATATCACACGTGCTGTCAAAAGGTGGGGGTGATACCGGTTAGCTGCTGTGTACAGGTGTACATATAGCGCTGGATTCACCAGATGTGTGTAAGAAGCGCCAGATTGTTTGCTAACAGATATTTCAGGGTGGCCCGGCGGGTGTGTGTGTGATTTTCCTTCTCAGTCGTAAGAATTTCGAACGGCAGTAAATCGTTGTCTAGCCGAGTGAAAGATAGCTATCGTCGTCTGTTGCGACGAGGCAGTGGTTTGACGCGCCGCAGTCCCACTGTTGTATAAATTAAAGATACAATAGTGTAGGCCCGGAGGTAATAAAAATTGTAATTAATAGCTATCGCTGCGAAAGAGCTTTACGGTGGTCTGTTTGAGGGGGTGATGGTGTCGCTAACCGGCTGTCGCGGGTCGCGTCATTGTCTACGTCAAGGTGTTGGCGTGCCGCCGCGGCTACCTGTATAGATGGTCGAGCGGCGAAGGGTTTTCCGGATGGTAGTACGGAGGGCTGGCTATGGGAAAAGTATCGATGGTTCGGTCGAGGGTCGCTGTCGATCTTTTAGGACATCTCCGCGAGATGCTGTATTGTTTTTATGCTTATTGCGGGTGTTCGAACTTTTTTTACAAGGGTATGCAACGCCAAGGTCATCGCAGTATTTTGCTGACCGTCTGTCTTGCCGTTTTCGATGAGTCAAAAGATCCCTCCCGGGCATTGGCTTAGAGCTTTGGCCAATGTTTACCTTCCAAAGATAGTTTTAGTCTCCTTCCACCTCATTTGCGACACCAAATCTGGTTACGGGAGATGTGGTTAAAAGTATACTGAATTTGGAAAGACAGAGTCTGTTTAATCTGTCTTCAGACGTCACTAGTGACACTTCGCCGCGCATCGTGCAGTCTAACGTCGACTTCCGTGTGTGTGTGTGTGTGTGTGTGTGTGACTGTATCGCAAGTGCGCGTTTGCGAAAATTGTTCGTGTCGTCTTCGCCGAAACTTGTGCTTGTGACGTGAAGCGAGGACAGCCACAGCAGCAGCAAACTTCGAAACTTGCGTGTTTGTGACGTCAAGCGAGGACAACCGCAGCAGCAGCAGCAGCAACTTGTGTGTGTGTTTGTGTGTGTGAAGCGACACATTTTTAAAAATGCAGTGTGACCGGGCTCGCGACCTCATTAAGGCCATCCTTAAAACGGCCAATTTAGTTAAAATTAGGAGTGCGGTGATTGCTCGGCTGTGCACGACGCGTTGGGCGACGGCCGTACGCGCTATGAGCCTCGGCGCCGCTCGGCATGAGTTGCGCTCTATTTTGCGCCGTCTGCCCTTAAGGGTTATCGCTCGGGCGCACGAGCATAACGCGTTTGAGGCGTCGGCGTACGCAATTGTGATTGCGTGCCAGGTTGTGCGCGAGCGCAATCTGCAATTTTGGCCGATCGCAAGAGCGCTTCTCGGGTGTGAGGACGACGCGACGCGCTCGCTATTTAGCCCCGCGCTCGATTCCTCGTTGGAGGAGGAGGAGGAGGAGGCCGTGGCTGACAACACCAGAGACAGGCCCGTCAACGGCGACAACGACGACGACGATGACAACGACGCGGACGACGAGGCAGAAGGTGCGCAAGAGCGTCCCGAGGGTATGGTGGTCGACGCAGCACCCGTGGCTGATAACGCTGCCCCCGCGTCACCCGAGCCAGTGCACGTTGAGCCCGTCGTGGTGATTAGGCGCGCGCCTGTCTATGACAGCCCTGCGTCACCTGATCCCGAACCGATCGAGGCCGACGACGACGACGACGAGGCTCCGCGGCGCCTGCAGGTGCGGCTCCAATTTTACGAGCAGGACCCGAATGGCGTCTGGGTCCTGGACGACAGCGATAGCGACACCGACAGCGACCTAACCGCGGACGTAGAGGACTCGGGCTTCGACAGCGCCGAAGCGGCGGAGCTGTTCGTCGGTGACAGCGACGACGAGGAACAGCAGGTTCCTGGAGAGCGACAGCTCATCGTCGCGGAGCGAGTGGAGGATGTCGCAGGGGTCCCGAACGTCGTGGCTGTCGTGGGAGTCGTTACCAGCAGCACCGACGCTGGCAGTGTGGAGCAGCGGGTTCCGGGAGAGCCCCCAGCACGCGTCAACCTGGACAATGAGGCGACGGTTCCGGAGGCTGAGATCAGCGACAGCGCGACGGAGCCGGACGACCGAATGTCCAGTCCTGGCAACGACGACAACAGCGGGAACAGCGACGACGAAATTGTCGTCATGGGCGAGCTGGTCAACGTGCCGCAAGACGAGCCGAGCAGAGCAGAGCGTAAGTTTTAAATTTTTATTTATGTAAAAAAAAATATATATATAAATATACACGAGCGTACCGGTTTAACTTGCGATTGCGTTAAACCCTAGGTGTACGATCGTGGTTGGGGGTAGCGCGGGACGGAGAACGCGAGCAGCAACAACAACAACAACAGCAGGGTGGAGCAGGCGACCAGGATGGCCCGTTATTGGTAAATAACCAGGCCTTGTCAACCCATCTTGACAATCCTGTCGAACCCGCTCCCAACAGCCCTAACCCGCCGTCTAACGCTCCTTCGACCTCGGACTCCGATGAACGTGGCAACATCGACGAGTCCGTAGATCTCGTGCCAGACTGGCGACCGTACATGCGTATTACCCGTCTAGACTGGCACGATTCTTACGGACAAGTCGGCGAGGGGTCGGACTCGTACGACACGAACGATGACCTCGTTGTTGTCCGCTTTTTGGAGTCGTTTCGCGACTTTCCCGAGGAGTGAATAATAATTCGGGGCCGTGCATTTCAGCAGGTCGCGGCGTTGCGGCAAGCGGTGGCGGAGCAGCAGGCGCGGGAGAATCGGGTGCAGACAGAGCGGCTGCACTTGTACAGCCTCCTGCGCCAGCTCCAGGATCGCCATCGGGAATAACGGCAGCGACAGCGGTGTCATCATCATCATCGTCATCATCATCATCATCATCATCATCTTCATCATCTTCATCTTCATCGTCATCATCATCATCATCATCGTCATCACCGCTGGCAACAGAGGCCTGGATCGCCGAGACGGAGGCCGCCGTACGCCAACCGGTAAGCGAGCAGAGAAATTTTCAAGTAGGCGGCGGCGGAGGCCATGCGGGGCCTGGTAGATTTAATTTAGGTTTAATAAATCAAGTTGACGACGACGGCGACGACAATGATGGCGAAAACGACGACGGTGACAACGTCGATGAGCCTGACAACGGCGGTGCGCGTCTTAGAGTCCCGCTCGGTAGAGATAGCGCGGGAGTCGTTGACGATAACGACGTTGTCGCGGCCGCTGGATATCGTTTTAAAATTTTAGGCGAGCCGCGGTTCCGTGTTTCACCGCGATTTAAGACGACGTGCGTGCAGACCGATGTCGTGCTGGCTTCACCACCGACCGGTATTAATCCAATCTCGTGGATACACAACGCGATTCGAGACATCCACGTGCATTTTATTTCGGGACGCTCGTCGAATGACCTTATAGGCGTGGGGTTTATGGCCGAGGGGATGACCGACGGTATCTTGGGGCTGTCGTTGAGGCCCATATGGCGATTCGAATCTTCGCAATTGTGGGAGCTCTTGTGCAGCGTCAACCAGAGCGCTCGAATCCTGTCGGTGTACGATACGTTGGTTTTCACCGTAACGTATATCGACACGATCACGGGTGCGGGTGGTTTGGCTGAGAAGATCGACAGTAATCGTTCGGTAGTGGCTATCGACAACGCCGACAATTTATGTTTGCCTCGCTCGCTCGTAGAGGCCCGAAGTTTTACGGCTACGAAGTCGTAAACGCAGCTAATCCCGAGAAGGTTATAAAAACCGAGTGTAAGGTGAAGGGCCTGTCTCTGAATTACGGAAATTCTCTAAAGGTAAACTTCCGCTCCATCAGAGAAATGATTGAGTCGGATTTACCGGAGGAAAACCACGAGGCTATAATGCTGAATTGCTCATCAATTCAGAGAACGGTCCTTCACAACGTGATAACCCGAAAAGAGACAAAAACCTGTCGAGTCGTGTGTCGGAAACGTCGTCATGTCACGCACGCGCTATCGCTACCGTTCGGGTATAAAGACTAGCGCCGACTACCCCGTTATTAGGCTCATCCTCGTCGTCCTCGTCGTCGTTGTCGTTATTGTCGTTGTTGTCTGAACATATATATATATATATATATATAAGAATTTTTAATATTAAGTTTTAAATTAGTTTTATATTGTTATAGATGTTAAACATTATATGTGTATGAGTTTGCGTGAGCGTGTGAAGCTGCGAAATTGTATTTTTATATGTATATTAGATATGTATGGATGTGTGTGTGAATCGCCTATTTTCCCACAACATGTTGTGGGAAAATAGAAAAAAATGAAATAAATATATAAACGTTTTTACCTTGAATAAATATTATTTACTTGGACCTCCTTCTCCTCCGCACCTCTCCACCATCTCATCTACCATAATGTTTTTAAATAAATTTTTTTTTTTAATATTTCGCGTTTTTACCAAAATTACTTTCCTTCCCAGCGTTAATTTTTAATATTCGGATCGCCTGCGTCCGCGCTACAGCGAAGCCAGCTGCGCCGTTGGACCTTATGAACGAGAGCACGTGCGCGCGCGCGCGAGAGAGAGAGAGAAAGGTAAGTATCTGATACTGTTGCTGCTGCTGCTGCTGCTGCTGCTGTTGCTGCTGGTGCTGCTGGGGCTGCTGCTGCTGCTGCTGGGACTGCTGAAAGCGATGATGGTGGGGGAGCGCGGTATACAGGCTTATCGCCCTCGCTCGCTCGCTCCTTCAGCTGATTGGAGCGAACGAGGGCCCGCGCGCGCGCTCGCGTATATAAGCTGGACCACCGCGCCCGGCCGCGCACACGTCGTATAAGCTTATAACGACGTGTGTCCGACGCGCCGCCGCCGCCGCCGCCGCCGCCGGGGAACAGCTTGTCGTTGGGGGGCCCAAGTGAGCCAGCGTAGGAGGTAATAGTGACCGTCTGTCGGTAAATCGCACGCGCGCGCTCGATCGATCGATCGTCGAAAATGGACGTTCGTTGGAAACATCCATGGACCTCGTAAATCTGTGGCCCAACCGGTTGTGGTAAAACAGTTTTCGTTCGACGATTTCTACGTAACCTCGAGGCAATGAGTGACACCCGTTTTGCGCGTATACTTTTTTATTACGGGGATAATCTTGACCGTGACACCGAGGCATTGTTTAATCGAGGCTCTACGGCGACCACACCGAAAATCGAATTTCACGAGGGATTACCGCAACCGGAGGATTATTCTCATGACAATGACGCCGCGAAGCTAGTCATTATCGACGATTTGATGCGTGAGTCATCAAACAACACAATCGTCGATTTATTCACAAAAGGCAGTCATCATAAAAATATCAGTGTTATTTTTATAACACAGAATATTTTCCATCAAGGCCACGGACAACGAGATATTTCGCTAAACGCAAATTATATAGTTATTTTTAAAAATCCCCGAGATCGTGCACAAATACAGCATCTCGCGCGACAAGTTTATCCCGAAGATCCACGATTTCTCTCGGAGGCGTATCATGACGCAACAGCACAACCGCACGGCTACCTTCTTCTCGATCTGAAGCAGTCGACACCGGATATTTGCCGTTGCCGTACGACAATATTTCCCGACGACGCACAAATGCAAGTATACGTGCCGAAAAATAAACGATCACGCAGATGACGACGCGTTATTCACGGCGTATTTAGAGCTTTGCGGTTATGTCTATTGTGGTAGTAGCTCGATCGTCGGCAATGCACAAACATCGTGCAGACAACATGGCGAGGCAGCAGCAGCAGCAGCAGCATCGAGCGATGGTAAAGAAGCGCGGTGGAAATCGGCAGTGGCCTGCACGGCTGCCGATCGGTCAACGCCACGCTGCCCTACTCAACGCTCTATGCCATGCGAATAGAGCACAACAAAAAGCCCTACTACGCACGTCCGATGAATCGCTAGTCAAGTGTATTTGTGAATGCGCGTTAAACGTACTACATGGTGTGGTGGAGTTGAAACCAGCGGCAAAAAAACGTTTGGGACGATTTAAACATGTGTTGCAACAACTAGCGCCACCACTACGACACGTGGACTCCCGACGACGACGACGACGAAACAGGGAAAATCAGAATGGTGGTGGAAAAAGACGCGTAGATGGCGTTAGTGGCGCTCGTAAACGACGAAGATTTAACTGGCGCTTGAAAAAACGTATTATGATGCAAAAAGGATGTGGCGCATTTTTGCCCCTTTTATTAGCACCCATTATCACGGGCCTGTTTAGTAGACTGTTTGGCGGCAACGGTGGTGGTGGTGGTTGAAGTGGCTAAAAATTAACAATGGAACACGCAAAGAAAATGGTTTTAGTACCGGCGGAGGAGGTGGTGGTGGCGCCGCCGACAGCGGTGAACGAGCCAATGATCGGTGGCGGCGGCGGCGGCGGCGGCGGCGGCGGCGTTCAAAAATCCGCACAGACTCCGGGCAATCCTATATCACGACTTGATGGTGAACTTGCGAGTATCTTAAACTCGGGAAAATATCCTGATGATGGCGCCAAATGGAAAGCATATCTACAAGTTCTACAACGATATTTGTATCTCGTTGAGACACGGAATGGACCACCAGATCCATCGTTACCTGGAGTAAAAGCAATAGCAGCAGCAGCAGCATCGTCATCGCAACCGGAAAATCACGATTTCAACGTGACTAATATTGTGAACAGCGTGCCGGCAAAACATCAACGTAGAGCTCACGCTTTACTGCTATATATGCGTAATTCACCGCGTGTGTCACAACGAGTCAGCTGGGACAACGAGGGACGTGTGACTATTGACGGAGTGCTCATTCACAATTCGAACATTCTCGATCTTGTTAATGACGTAACACGTGAGAGAAAAGATTTCAAAGCCAACGGCAGGCGTCAGTTTATTCGGAGCCTTCGAGAATGTGCTGTACCACATGAATTTGTCGGAAATAACGAATTATGGGCTATTGATGGCCGGAGTGCTGCTGCTGCTGGTGATGCTGCTACTATTGCCGGTGTAAAACGTCGAAGAAACGATTCAACGCATTATAACAACGATGCCAGCGACGAAGACGACGACGACGACGACGCTGAAGAGAACTACGAACCCAGTGCAAAAAGATCGAAAAATAAGCGGGTGCGACAGTGGTACGAACCACCGATCAGCCCTAAAAACACCGTCGAAGAAAAGTGACCATACCTGCTGCTGCTGCTGCTGCTGCCGACCCCGATCCTCAAGAAATACCTGTGGCGAGTTCGACACCGTTTAGGGCGGCAAGGAGGAGGCAGAAACCTGTTACACCTACAGATCGACGAATTACCGCTGGTGCAAAAGGTATTCTCGAAACTTCTATCACGTTGAAAAGAACACGATCTCGCCCCGGATTTGATTATTGGCTTCGAGCGTAAATACGCGCGCGCGCTCGTGTGCAATATGAAATTCGAAAACTCGTATTATGATCCCGTGCATCCTGCGAGTTACTCCGGTGCACGGCATGTAATAAGTATTAAAAAAAAATAAACCAATCAATGTTTGACTGGTTGAGCCAACAAGACGCCTATACACTACATAAACCCGTGAGACGACAATTCCCACGACTTCACTATAATGTCGACAATATAGACGATGTTTGGGAAGCCGATCTCGTGGATGTGCGATCGATAAAAAATTATAACGATAATGTCGCTTACCTACTCACGGTCATTGATGTGCTAAGCAAATTTGCATGGGTCGAACCGCTACCGGATAAAACTGTGCACTCTGTCACCGAGGCATTTAAACGAATTTTCGAACGCAGCCAGGGTCGCTTACCCGTATACCTGCAGACCGACAAAGGCAAAGAATTTGTCGGTAAAGAATTACAGACTTTTCTACAAAAAGCCGAAATTCGTTTTCGAGTTACACGTAATCCCGATATAAAAGCCGCAATTGTCGAACGATTTAATCGCACACTGAAAGAACGAATGTGGCGCTACTTCACACATCGAAATACACGACGATACATGGATGTATTACAAAAATGTACTTATGCCTATAATCACGCAAGACACTCGTCAATTAAGATGCAACCGGCTGCTGTGACGCTATACAATGCGAATGTCGCACTGGAGAATATGACAAACGCGGCGGTGAAGCAACGAGAAAAAAGACGTCACACTAAGGTTAAATACAACCGCGGCAATTACGTGAGGATTAGTCGAACAAAAGGCACCTTCGAGAAGGGTTACGAGCGAAATTGGAGTGAAGAAATTTTTCAAATCGCGAAAGTCACGACCCGCCAAGGAATACAAATTTACGAACTACGAGATCTCGAGGGAGAATTAATCGATGGATTTTTCTACACCGAGGAAATAACACCTGTGCACGAGAAACGCCTGACTGCAGATCAAGATTTTAAAATCGATCGTATCTTACGGACCAAAGGACAAGGCGCGAAGAAACAACTTTTCGTCAGCTGGGTTGGCTACCCCTCGAAATTTAACTCTTGGATACCTGCGTCCAACGCCTACACCATCGACACCTGACAAACGCCGGGAGCGCACGCTCTAGGCCGCCCGTCGTCACCCCCGCCGCCGCCGCCGCCGCCGCCGCCTCCGCCGCAACCGTCATTATGTACAACGACGAAAACTTTTTACTCGTGTTACCGAGTAATAGTAGTATGCAATACTATCCCGAGAATACGACAACACATTTTATCACACAACTACCTCGTGAAATACAATTAAATGGTCAATGGGCCGTGGGTTTATCGGAAATACATGTGCCCTGTACAATGATGCATTTACAACGCACGGACACGGATCTTGCATGGAACCCTTGTACTAAAGAGGAAGAAGAAGAACTCGAGACCGGTCAAATACCGCATGGCGAATACAAAAGTCACGAGGAACTTACGACAAAGATAAATAATGTGCCGGGCCTACGGGAGAACGGTATAAAAATTGTCGCTGCTGAAACGGCAAATGGTTACATGGCTATTAAGGGTGCAATCTGGACGGAAAAGTGCAGTTCAAAATTAGTAGCGACCAATGCGCTACGCATGAGCGAGAAGGTTCGGCGTATACTGGGCTTCAATATAGACCCAGTGCAATATGACTGGACAGTCGACGAACACTCGTACATACGATTCGTCCGAGGACGTCAACGCGTGGCAGAAATACCCGCGTGCATCTCTAGAGCTCTACCTGAACAGCTCTTTGTCTACACGGATCTCTGTATACCCTATACAGTCGGTGATACTCAGGCCGCTCTATTACGTATAGTAAATTTGTATACAACACATTATACGTATGGTTCGACACAAGTGAAATATTTTTCACCTCCAAATTACATACCACTACTCAACAGCTGTTTTCGCACACTCGAAATAGATATAAGAGATCACCTCAGCAAACCAATCACATTCGAGTACGGGACGCTAACCCTGACGCTTCATTTTAAACGGCTCGCGTAGACTCGTGTGTGAGCGCGTGCTCGCGCCCCGTGCAATGGTGGCCCATTATACGACGCACTACGAAAATCAAGTCGGAGGCGGCAGTCGTATAGGCAACGTGTTTGTCGGCGCACCGTATCAACGAGGGCACGGCATCGGCAGATTCCTCGGCGGACTCTTCAGGAGCGTTCTCCCGCTACTGACACGAGGCGCTCAAGCCATCGGAAAAGAGGCTCTACGCACTGGATTACACGTGATCGAAGATGTGAGCGGCAATCATATACCGTTCAAGGAGTCGTTCAAACGGCGCGCTGCAGAATCGGGAGAAAATTTAGCCCGAAAAGCCAATTAAAAAATCTCTCTACTCATGAACGGCGCGGGGTATAATAGTGCATTCGCGACGCGGACGATGCAGTCGTTAACGGGTCGTGCACGCGCGCGTATCTCGACGAGAAAGCGTGCGACGAAAAGGAAAAGCGGTGCATCATCAACGGCGGCCGCGAAAAAGAAGAGGCGAAAGAAGAAGAAGAGCAGCAGCAGCAGCAGTCGCAAGACGGCGAGGGGTAGAGTGACGAAGAAACGAGGGCGAGGCGGGAGTACTAAAAAAAGGAAAAGACCCAGCGATATCTTCGGTTAAACATGTCTTTTCTGCACTCACACTCGTGTGAATGTATGAAGACGGAGCTGGACTTATTCACCATACCACCGACACAAACGTCCATCGAGTCGTCGCAATATGTCCACTATAAACCCGTCTCCTCGCTCTCGGACGACGGGCCCATCGAGTTCGTTATACCTGGCCACGGTGAGGAATACCTTGACCTAGCCCACACAATGCTCTGTGTAAAACTCAAAGTTTTAGCAAACGCTGACTCACCCTACAAAGTAGCACCTGTTAATAACTTTTTACACAGCCTCTTCAATCAGGTCGACGTGTTTTTCAATCAAAAACTCGTTGCACCGCCCAATAATGCTTACGCATACAGGGCTTATATTGAGACATTGTTGAATTACGGGCCTGCTGCTAAACAATCGCCTCTCACGACCGCCCTGTGGTTCGCCGACGACGCAGGTGGCTTTGACTCACTGCCCGGCACGAAAACCAATAATGGCCAAGAGCTAAGGGCGAAGTATATTAAAGGCGGTAAAACTCTCGATATGATTGGGCATTTACACTGCGACGTTTTTAATCAGGATAAATTTCTACTAAACGGCGTGGAAGTGCGTCTACGACTCGTACGCTCGAAAGACGATTTTTGTCTTATGGAAGCACCAGTACAGGGAATTACGCACAACGTTAGAATAAACGATGTGACTCTGATGGTGCGTCGAGCGAAAATTAATCCTGGTGTGCTTATCGCACACGCAAAAACACTGGCCAAGACAACGGCAAAGTACCCTATAACACGAGTGGAGGTTAAATCATTCACCATGCATAGTGGAATTATCGGTGATACACTGGATAATGTGATACTCGGACAACTACCCAAACGAATCATTCTCGGCTTTGTCTACAATAAAGCATTCAACGGCGACAAGACACTCAACCCCTTCAATTTCCAAAACACCTCGATAAATTATCTATCGCTCTACGTGGACGGCCAGCAGATACCGGGAAAACCACTTCAACCCGAGTTTGGCGGTAACGACACATGGGTTCAGAGCTACCACACTCTCTTCTCCGGCACGGGAATACATTTTCAAAACGAAGGATTGGACATTGATCGCGAAGCATACGCTAGAGGCTATTGTCTCTTTGCCTTTGACTTAACACCCGATTTATCGGCAAACTGCTTCACGCACTGGAATCTCGTGAGACACGGCAGCGTACGAATTGCCCCTCAACTCAACGTTAAACTGCATCGTTTACGCCGAATACGACAACGTTATTGAAATTGATTCAGCCCGTCAAGTCATCACCGATTTTAGTGCCTGAGCACCGGAAAAGATAAAAATCTCGTCCCTACATCGTCGCAGCCGTCGCCGCAACCGCCGACGCCGCCCCCGCCGCTGTCAAGATATTACGGAGAGGGCGCAGCAACCGACTCGTCTCATGAATGGTATTTAAGAGCCTCTACACGCGTATGCTCGACAACAGTTCATCGCTACTTCTCATCATGGACGCTATAGTGGATATTCAGGCCCTTTACGGAAAACAAGGCGAGTTCCTGCCTAAAGAGATTGCCGTGACAACACTACAAGGCGATAATATCGGCCACTGGGTCGTTGAAGCACCATACGGCTTTGGTGATTTACCAAAAGCAATACGAGGCAGCAATAATCAACTGACGTGCTACCATCATGGACTCGAGTGGGTGGACGGTGATACGCCATTGTGGAAAGTTTACGTTAACCTGAGAGCCATGTGTCGCTACGCCATACGCATCTACACGCGCGGAGCACAAAAAGCCGAAATTCTACAAGATATACTTGGACGAGACATTATCAACCTGGAGAATTTCGAGGGACCGAGTTTCAAGAAAATGCCCCCGTACGACACATGGTGCATTTATCACGGCGTCGCGCGGGAGGATAACGTGAGATGTGCGTTAAATAACGTGGGAAAACTAAAACGTTTTCTTCAAACACAGCTTGTCGATACGGCCAATCCAATTTATTCTGAGCCACTTGGATCGGTGCCCCGGAAGAGCCGACCAGATGACACAGATAAAAAAGCCGTGCGCATCACGATGCCCACCGAGTCGGAGATTGCCGCTGCGGGTCAGGGGTATATATCTCAGGTAGCGGCGAAGGGTGTCAACAGTGTCACGCCAAACACCTGTGACGCATCGGTTCCCGCGGACGACGAAATAGTCGCCCTTTTCCGCGCGACGACTCTACGCTCAGCCCCACCACCACCACCACCGCCGAAACGACAGGCAACACCGACCGCCACACGTGGTGGTGGTGGACACCATCATCAGCATCATCATCATCACCAGCATCAACGCCGACGCCGTCCCCACCAGGGACCCGAGAGCGTATATAATGAACAGTCTGGAGGTACTGAAAGCACTACAACACATTCCGGCGCAGACGAAAGGAGTGTTTCCCGCCGATCGTATCCCGAGTCGCTGGTCTAGACCCGCTGCAATCGTCGCCAATACCGACGATCATACCAAACCGGGGACGCACTGGGTTGCCGTGTACGTTGACAACGATGGCCGAGGTATCTTCTTCGACAGCTACGGGCTACCCCCTCTCGTTAACAAACACCATAACCGTATACGTCGAAACACCGCAACCTACGAGTGGAATACAAGAACTCTACAATCAATCAAGTCTCGAGTGTGTGGAGAGTACTGTGTTATGTTTCTTGATTATATGTCTCGGGGCTATAGCCTGGCTATGTTTCTACGTCTATTTTCGGCAGATAAGCTGAAAAATGATAATATTGTACGACGCTACTACAAAAATCTGAAACATGTAAAACGCGAAAAACGTTATGCGAGAAATAGACGATCCAATGTGCTTGAAGGGGCTGGCAATATGTGTAATACAGCGTGTATACAAACCTGTACAGCCCGTTTCGGGTGCCATCTATAAACACCCGAAAAAAAATGAAAAAAATTTACGAGTCGTGACTTATAACAATACCACCACCGGCGCCACCATCCTTCTCCTCCGTCCCCCACCACCACCACCACCACCACCAACATCTGTGGTTCCAGTATAAAAGCAGCCACACATCGCGCTATTAAACACATTTTCGAAAGAACTGTAGTAGCTGTAACACTACAACATGGAGGTCATCAGTGGTACACTCGTCATCGACTGCGGTAAAGATCCATGGGAACTGACGAGAGAGGAACTCGCATACGTGCCCAAACCACTGTTGATACAACACTGGGGCGACTATATCCCCATTCTCTGGGATAAACTACCAACGCATATTCAACTGGATCCCGAGGTTGCATCGTATCAACTCTGTATAGATCACACTGACTTGCCAGATCTATACATGCAAATCGACGGCAATCTTCCGACCAAGAGGGAATGCAAGACCTGCATACAACAAGCTGCTGAGCCACCAGCTGCAGAGCCCGGTGTACCACGGCCCAAACCACGGCTGAGCATTCAAAAAATCTACCACTCGACCGCAGTCTGAACAATTGTAATATTTTCACACACACACACACAAACTATATCATGTGTTTAAAATAAATCTATTTTTCGAGAAAATTCGAATTTTTCATTTCACGACTTACCGACCGTAAATATTTATCATCATCCCGCAAACCTACCATCGAAAACCGTGAGTTACCGATCGTAGGCTAAAAATCTACAATACCGACGGCTGCTGCTGCACGATCGCGCTCGATTTTACCCCGCACACATCTAATATACGTTTAAACATAGAATTTTTGTGTTTACCCCACAACACCTTTGTGTCTAATCTCCAGATTTACACGCTCGCGCAAACCCATACACATCTAATATACAACCTTTTTTAGATGTGTATGGGTTTGCGCAAGCGTGTAAATCTGCGAGATTCGCCACAAGGTGTTGTGGGGAAAACAAAAAATTCTATGTTTAAACGCGTATATTAGCTGTGTACGGGTTTGCGTGACAATACCGACGGCTGCTGCTGCACGATCGCGCTCGATTTTACCTCGAAAATCTGACGCGGTGGACAAAATCTCAACCGACCAATCAGCGCGCGGGAAATCATCTCCACGGGCTTAACAGCCAACCAGCGCTCGGGGTATCAAGGCCCACGCCAGACGCCCCCACTCACAGCAGTCGCGGCGTTGGGCGAGGAGTGGGGCGCTGGGGAAGAGGGGACCTAGCAACCAACCCACGCTCGGGGAATTATGCTAATCAGTCCCACCACCGCTCAAACATTACAGGGAAAATTTTCCCGAAAGAGTGGGGAGGAGAGGGGATTTTTAGACCAATGAAATCTCGGGGAATTATGCTAATTACTCCCACCTCCTCTCAAACATTACAGGGAAAATTTTTCCGAAGGAGTGGGGAGGAGTGGGGATTTTTAGACCAATCAGAACTCGGAGAATTTACCCCCACTCTTCCCCCTCCCTCTGTCTAGCACCGGCGCCAGGGGCCCAGACAGGGGCAGGTATAGGGAGGGGGAAGTGTCGTCTCCCTATACCTGCCCCTTACTACTCCCGTCGCTACAAAATCTTCCGGCGTCGAGTCCAAAGTCCGCGGGATGTTCGGCGGAAAATCGCTGTCGTTGGTCCAATTTCGGGCTCCCGTCGCTACGCTCGGGCTTCACGTGTGCTCGCTCCAGCTCGTCGCTCGACGATTCCTCGGGAAGTGCCCCGAGGTCTCGCTCGCACGCACGCACGGGGCGAATAATCCCCTCTCCGCCTAATTACACTGACCGGCAAGCAGGCGGCCAACTCTGCGCTGCCGGGCAGCCGTTCGATCTCGGCGACGAAGATCGCTCGCGCCACAGTTGGCGTTAGTGGCGCGAGATACGAACGACTCCGCTTCTCTCGGCGGTGGTGGCGGCGGCGGGAAGTCTGACTTACGCCGAGCGTTCAGGGATGTGGCGACAAGGCTGCTGCGGCGTTCCAGCGTTGTTCTCCCTCCCGCGCAGACTCGTCGGTACGGGTTCACCCCGGCGACGGCGTCAATTCCCGGCGATATTACATGGATAATCGGGAAAATAAAATAAAATATTAAGAAAAACAAATAGATTATTAATGATGGCCCTGCGGATCGGTCGTGGAGTCGCCGAGCGGCAGAGCTGGGCGTTGGTTTAAAGGCACGGAATTTTCCCGTGTTACAGTACTTAAGCAGAAAAACGCCATTGCCATCAGAAAGTTCATGAAAAATCATTACAGATCCGCACCTCAAACCAACCAAAGTCCATACGCACTACGAATAAAAAGGGGGTTGCCACCCGGAAATTGTCACCCTGTATAATCATTATTAGGATTTTAAAAAAGGGAATAGTCGCTCTAACTTTCGTAAAAGTTCGATAATGTGGCTAAATAGTTCTTCATAACTGAAGATACGTTCAATGTTGTATGGTATTTAATTTCGGCGAAATCGGTAAAGCGGTTCGGATTTTATTCAATTTTGAAATTTTCGAAAAAAATACTTTTTGCTCTAAATCACGTCGAATCTCAACAAAGGCACCAACATGTTTCACAGTCGAAAAATAACATACAGCCCTGCTACGTACGAAATTTGGTGATGATCGGTAAAGTGGTTCGGATTTTACACCATTTTGAATTTTTCAAAAAATGTAGATTTTCGCTATAACTTCTGCAAAAGTTAAGAAAGTAAGACAAAACTTTGTATCTAATCAAAATTAGGTGTAATTGTGTTTGTAACGGAGTTTTCTTTTGTTCAAAATTTTTAAAAGTTGCAAAGTAGAACTTTGCACATTGCTTCCTCATTAATTTCCTTTGTCCACAACGCTTCCTCTATGAGGGAGCCATAGTGAATAAATAAGCTTCTTCATAGAGGTGGCTTTGTGGAAAAAGAAAATTAATGAGGAAGTAATGTGCAAAGTTCTACTTTGCAACTTTTTTCCTTAAAAAAGGATACGTAGGACTAAAGCGGAAATTTTCGGCTTTAGTAAGGAATTTTTACGGTTTTTTCCATCGACCTTTTTTTCCCCGGCCATTATTTCCTCGCCCATTTATCCCACCGGCCATTTTTTCCGTATATTTTTGCTGTCGTAGAATCCCCGTTTTACGAAAGGCTACACAAATCGGTCATACGTGTTATTTCGAATTACAATTCACCGCCGTTCGCTCACATGGCTACGCAACACCCGTCGCTGCACCCGAAACTCGAAAACTTTTCGTTTTTCTTCTCGTTTCACGAACTTGTCGAGACGGATGAAAAGGCAATTTCTTTTTTAGAAGACATCGGCCTTTTTCCCAGGAAATCATCGACGCCTCCGCGATGTGGAATACCCATGAAGGTACAAAATTCCACCGATAAAAAATTGGGATGGATATGGCGATGTGCGACAAAAGGCAAAAAAGCAAAGGGCTCAAAAGTGTGCCAAGCATCGATTAATCCCTGTGCCGGTACATTTTTTGATGGTTCGAGCTGTCGCATAGACATTAACGAAGTGCTTGCTATCATTCTTGGCTTCGTGTCGAAAATGAAATCAACTGATGTTTTCCGTCATCTGCGTCAATGGCGCTTACACAAAGAAAAGAGCGAGTTGAGCTGGTCAACGGTAATACAGGGTGTCCCATTTTAATCTTACACCCAATTTAACTCGAAAAATAGGGCTTCGATCGAAAAATGAGTTACATGAAAGTTGTACGGTTCGAAGGGTGACGTTTTTCTAAAAAAAGAAATATGGTCCAACATTAAAAATGGCGGAGATACGACGGCCGACATGTTTTTTTTAAATGGAACAATGACTTCTCTTTTCGACTAAAATGTTCGGCATGTTAAAACTAACAACTTTTGTAGAAAACTTTTTTCGATAAAGTCCATAATTCATTTTTGAAGACCATTTTAACGTTATCCAGGATGTACCACGAGGAGGTAGTCTTCAACATCGCATTTACGTGTGCGTCTGCGTGTGCGTCTACATGTGCGTATGCGGGCGTGTGCATGCGTGTGCGTGCGTACAACACTCACAAGGGTTAGGTCTCTGCGGCTCGTCACTTCCGCAGTATTTTTTGACTCCACTTGTAATTCCAAAAATACCTTGCCTTCGACGAATTTTCTAGACATTGGATGTTAAAGTTTTTAACATGATGAATGGTGGAATCTTTGAACATGTTTGAGAAGAGTTCAACGTACACTTACCAGGAGAATTTGGAGTCAAATAATACTGCGGAAGTGACGAGCCGCAGAGACCTAACCCTTGTGAGTGTTGTACGCATGCTCACGCCCACGCACGCACGCGCGCACGCATGCATGCACACGGTCTCACACGCCCGCACATGCACACGCACACAAATGGGATGTTGAAGACTTTACCTCGTGGTACATTCTGGATAACGCTAAAATGGTCTTCCAAAAAATGAATTATGGACTTTATCGAAAAAAGTTTCCTACAAAAGTTGTTAGTTTTAACATGCCGAACATTTTGGTCGAAAAGAAAAGTCATGGTTCCATTTTTAAAAAACATGCCGGTCGTCGTATCTCCGCCATTTTGAATGTTGCAACATATTTATTTAAAAAAAAACGTCCCCCTTCGAATCCTACAACTTTCATATAACTCATTTTTCGATCGGAGCCCTATTTTTCGAGATAAATCGGGTGTAAGATTAAAATGGGACACCCGGTAGATTACTTCAGCTATTGCCGGGAAGTGACTGAAGTAATTGCATCTCACAATCACACGATTCTTGGCGGTGAAGGGAAGACGGTCCAGATAGATGAAACGTTTCTAACGAAGCGTAAATATCTTCGGGGCCGTGTGACCGAACAAATGACGACGACGGTTCTGGGGCTTTATTGTAAGGAGGATAAGGTAGGCCTTTTCTTCTAAGTAAATTCGAAGAGTAAAGCTGACCTGTGGCCTTACATCAACAAGTTCGTGGCGAAGGACACTAGTCGTCTTTGTACAGACAGTGCAAAACAGTACGTGGGGGTGGAGAAGCTGTGCGGTGAACATACTGTTCACTTAGCTACGAACCACAGCATTGGCGAGTATGTCTCTAAAGACAACCCGACAAACACGATTAACGACCTGGAGAATCAGAATAAGTTATTGAAGAAGTCGATTCTCTGCCGCCGATCTCCAAAGCTTCTTCATCAGTATATGACGTTGCATTAATATCGCCAAGAACACTTAGAGAAGAAGTATAAAGATGATCTCGGTTCTCAAATCATGGAATTTCTCATGGACATAAAGAAAGTCTACCCTGGGATCGTCGATGGAGAACGAGTGGCGGGACTCGAATTAGTCGAAATCGATCCTCCTACAGTCGCCTCGAAAGGACTGGAGTCTGTCGTTCCCGCAAAACGTGCACGGATCGAATCGATCGACGAGGAGCTCGAAGATGCTGCCAGTGATACTGACATCGATGACGAAGCCGATCCGGATGAGGCTTGGTAACACACACACGCACACGCGCACACACACACATACACACACAGCGGAGAGAGTTTTGAGTTTATAAAATGTGGCAGTGACGCGCCACGGTTAATAATCTCCGCTAACACACACACATACACACAGGCACGCAAAAAACGGCCCTTTTCAGGGCCAAGGAATACTAATGCAGACAACCACCACGCGGTGTATTTGGGGCAACGCTAATAGTCTGCAGACATGATAAACACTAATGTAAAAATACTTAGGGCCACGGAAATCGTAGTATCCCCAACAGATGTGTTGGGAACATTTGTTTTTATAGATCCAATAAAAAAATGGCGACGTAAGTACAGGAAAGGAAATTGCAGATGTAATAGATATAAGTGACAATACTGCAGGAACACAGGGCCAAGTGGAAACTCGATCGATCACTGACACTTTGGAGACGAGATCTACTTCAGAAGTACATTGTTCTGGGAAAAACCCTGCAGTATTCCGCGACTTTGGCGACGATATACATCTAGACTCGCTATGTTCACGCGACGATGTACATCTAGACTCGCTATGTTCGCGCGACGATGTATATCTAGACTCGCTATGTTCACGCGGCGATGTACATCTAGACTCGCTATGTTCACGCGGCGATGTACATCTGGACTCGGAATATTCACGCGACGATGTGAATCTAGATTTGCCACATGCAGAGTCATGCAATGAGGTCTGTGCAAGCGAAGAGAAACTTGATGATCTGACTATAAACGGTCGACGTATAGTCGATCTGAATTTCTTTTTTGAGCAAATTCGTGAGCTGAGCAGTAAGCATGAAAGCTCTTGCAAATGTCCGTTCACGTTGTTGAGATTACAAAAGTACGTCAATCGCGGTTTGAGGACACAATTGTTCTTTAAATGTAGCGAATGTAATTATACCAGCAGTACCTGGACTGACCGCGACCATGCCGGTACGATGGGAATAAACGAAAGTGCTGTTTGCGCTACAATTAGCACCGGTACAGGATTTAGCTCGCTGCAAGAAGTACTTTCGACCATGGCCATTCCGTGTATGTCCCACGTTACGTTCAGAAAATATAGGGATAAACTGTATGAAAAGTTTCTTGCATGCTCGGAAGAAAAAATGCAAAAGGTCGCAGCACTGGAACGAGACATTGCCATAAACGACGGACACGTTGTAAATGGTATTCCGTACATCAGTGTTATCGCAGACGGGTATTGGGCGAAGCGATCATACCGCGGTGGCAAACATGATTCGCTATCTGGTACGGCGCTTATCATGGGCGCCAATACTAACAAAGTATTATACGTAGGTGTGCGTAATAAATATTGCGCAGTTTGTTCTAAGGCTGAGAAGCTGAACAAGAATCCCAGCCAGCATAATTGCTATAAAAATTGGGGACGCGATCAGAGTTCGACTGCTATGGAAGCTGACATAATTGTCGAAGGTTTCAAGCAGAGCGTCGAAACGCGCGGCCTGATATACAAAACTTTAATTGCCGATGGCGACGCAAGTACGTTTCAATCTATTGGAGACGCAAACCCATACGCTGATCACGGCGTTATAGTTAACAAAATCGAGTGCAGTAATCATTTGTACCGTAATTTGTGTAGAAAGATAAGAGATGCCGCAAAGTCCAAAATCACATCTCACCCTGATAAAGGCGTCATCAACAAAGGACAATTGCAGTCCTATATCATGTGTAGCGCTTTGCGAATGTGCGCACTTATTACAAAGGTACGTGATACTCGCAACGCATCGGCCAATTCGAAAGCGGAGAAAGCAGCGCAACTGCAGAAGGATATTTTTATTATCTTGCGTCACGTTTTCGGTGATCACGCTCATTGTGATGCCTTGCCGATTGAGTGCAAGCCTGACGATGATGAAATAAATTTGATGCCTCAACTTCATAAAACTGGAGTGTATAGCGCTGTATACGAGGCGGTTCGATATTTGAGTTGCCATGCGGACAGTTTGTTGGAAAACGTCACGAATAATGCCGTAGAGTCGGCTAATTCAATAACTAATCAATTGAATTCGGCGAAACGTATTAATCATTGTGCCAGGAATTCGTTTCAAATGTGATGTATCGGCTGTGTGATTCAACACAACACGCAGCAAGTTGTCTCACAGGTTCAGTTGTCCGCTGGAATGGAAGTGCCGACTACAGTTACAAAATTAGAAATGAACGACAAGATCAAGCTGCGACGGACAGGCGCATACAGGGCGAACAGAAGCCCAGGGACAGAAAATGGCATGGCACCGACAAAGACTACGGGCTGTCGGCTAAAAAACCTGATTTAGATGAGAATGAGTACAATATTTGCGTTCAAGTTCGTTTCGAGAACTTAAAAGAACGTCAAAACAACCGGGTGCAAATCGAGCGCCACACTGCATCGCAAAGCAATTGCGAACTTTGGCATCAACTGCAGACAGATTTGATTACTGCATCTAAATTTGGATCGATATGCCGCATGCAGCTGTCAACTTCATGTTGGAAAATGGTCACGAGCATACGTTACCCGAAAGTTCTCGACACAGCGGCTATCCACTTTGGGCTTATCAACGAACAGCAGGCTTTAAAAGCCCTTGAAGAGAAACTGAAGAAGCGAATCTCAGCTTGTGGACTGTTCATCGATCCCGAAATCCCTTTTTTGGGAGCATCACCGGATGGTCTCATCGATGACGATGGTATCGTTAAGATTAAATGTCCGCCTTCAGCCAAAGACATTACTCCGGAAGTGGCCATACAGCAGATTTCGCATCTGCGGTCGATCTTCGATAAAAGGAGCAAGGAATGCATGAACCAGAATCATGTATACTATTGTTACGTCAAAAGTGTCGTGGATTTTACTCGAGCGACAATTTTACACGTATTAGTGCGGTTCAGCGTGATTTACCCGTGCTCTGGTCAAGAAGGAAGGCTCCTCCCTATAACACATCTGACGAAGTACACTAAACGCGCAAGCTCTGTTTCGAGTCTAACCTTTCGGAAAATTACTCGGGGACGAGCTGCGAATGCTTCTCCAAAGGGAATTTGACTGAGGTCTGAGATGATGATGATGTGATGATGGCTCGAGACAATGCGCGTACTAAATTTCACCGATATAATTAAAAATGTCACTTACCCTTTTTGTGTTGAACTGGATGCTGATGTTGCAGATGGGAAGGACACGATCGTAAAGAAACTGTGACACTGAATTTAAGAATGCATCCGTCGAATTTTATTCGTAAAACGAGGAAATTAAATAAACCGATTTTTCTCAACAAAGGATGATGGAAAGCATGTAATTAATCGTGATGATGTTCACAAATATCGGCACCTCGTGGTGTAACAAAATTCAGAGTTCGGATGTACAAGTTTCTCAAAGTACGAAGCGTGCGAAATTATAAAATAAAATACAAAATTAGTCGAAGCCCGAGAATACAAAACTGTAGAGTCTTATTTAAATCTATGAACTAGTAAGTCCCCGTTTAGGACAAAGGTTCGAATTACGAGAAATGACAATCTCACCGAAGAACGGAATGGATCTAAGTCCGCAGACGGATTAAAACTCGATGATGATTGGAACTCGAAATTTTCGAAGTCCGTGATACGATTTTAAATTCGGAGCTGATTTTTCCTAAGTCCGCGATATGATTTAAATTCGGAGCTGATTTTCTTCTAAGTCCGCGATACGATTTAAATTCGGAGGTGATTTTTCCTAAGTCCGCGATATGATTTAAATTCGGAGCTGATTTTCTTCAAAGTCCGCGATACGATTTAAATTCGGAGGTGATTTTTTTCTAAGTCCGCGGTCGATTTAAATGATTTTTCCTAAGTCCGCGGTCGATTTAAATGATTTTTTCTAAGTCCGCGGTCGATTTAAATGATTTTTTTCTAAGTCCGCGGTCGGGCAGAAATTCGTCGTTAATTCGGTTTTAAAGTTTTCAGTCTATGCTCGGGCAGAGATTCGGTGTGGGCAGATCTAATTTTCGGGACGCACTGTTTCTTGTCGATACCTTTTTGTCTTTTTATATGATTGGGTCCTTTGTTTTTTGATTGAGCGATGGTAGGGGTAGTGCCTACGTGATCTTCGACTCCCTATCTCATGCTAGAGGAGGACACCGCACCTTGCAGGTCGCGCGTGGCTCCCGGCCCCCCGCCTGTCCCTTGCCCTGGCTCCAAATTTACGACTTCCTCTTTCGTCAATGTCTTCTCGATGTTTCGACCAGGTGTTCACGCTCTTCGTTGGTGCGATTTAGTTTCTGCCTTATTTGGACCTCTTCGCTTATAAGTTTTGTAGGTTTGTTATAGAATACATTATCTGATTCCCTGCCGTGTTTTTTAAGTGGTTTCGCCGGGCGACAAGAATAACTTCTTAACAAGATCGCTTTGACCAAGATTTTGAATTTACATAGGAAATCGTACAGACTGTAATTCTCGAATTTGTTTTTAAAAGTTCATCTTCGCTTGTTGTTGCTAATACGCGATGTTATAAATTTTGTATAAAATTGCAGCTCCATATTCTCGCGGGGACGTATCTTAACTTTCTTAATTATCAAAGATTATGCAACGTCATTTGTATCTTAACTGTGTGAATCCCAATTTTATAAATTGTTAAACCTTTCACCATTTTGTTTATATTAACAAGTATCCTATCGAAGGTTATAATTTTCAAAAGTTATTCATATCTAGGTGTACGAATCCCGATTTTATAAGCTATTAATCCTTTTACCATTTTCTTATGTTAACAAATTATCCTACCGAATGTTATAACTTTTAAAAGTTATCCGTATTTAAATGTATGAATCCCGATTTTATAAACTATTAATCCTTTTACCATTTTCTTATGTTAACAATTTATCATGGTGAGTTATATAATTCTTAACAGTTGTTCATGGACAATTTAGTCGTTTTTGCCTCCTTATCTTACGGGGCTCGGTCTTTTGAGTTCCAAAGGTTCCTTGAGACATTGATTATTTCATCTTGTTGCATTCTTCTATTCTTTAATCTGTGCATTTACAGGGGTCTTCAAGAAAAGCGGAAGAATAGGTTTAGTTATCTGGCCAGACTATAACTCCATCACGTACAAATCATGATTTCCGAGACGAAAAATGAAACGACGATTTTGGTGGAACGTAGGGCATTCACCCGGTGTTCTCATAATCTTCTAGCTCTCAGGGCTAAGTAGATTTCTTTTATTTCCCTTTTTTGTAACCACAGGCGGGTTCGGCTGCAACGAGTGATCGAGGATCGTTAAGAGGCGTGGTAACGCAAGGCCCGCGGCTGACGGTCGATAACCGACCCGCCCGGTTGCCTCTAGTTTCGTCTATCGCCGCTCGCTCGAGTGGCGTAGGTGACATTTTCTAGAGAGCTTAGTGTTTTGAAAAATCGGGCCCTGTTGTACCTCATCCGCACTCTTTTACCTCGACTGACCCATCGGTATCTGTTAACAGATATTGTAGTTTCCGGGGCCTGCAGGGACCGTTGCTCGTATAATTGTTTACCGAATGCCCCCTTTCGCCAGAAGTCTCGAAATCCATGACTGAACTAAGAGTTCGTTTGTGCGAATAGCGCGAAGTTACGGCCTGACGTAACACCTCCCCCCTTAAAACGATTATTAGGATGAGAGACTAATAATCGAACGTACGCCTATGGGGGTGATGGTGTATTTCCGCCCTTCTTGAATTTACTTGATAATTTTTTTTTGTAATCATTTCATAGCTGTAAATAATCGGTTCGCATGAACTCTTCTCTCTTTTTGCAATTTTCTTTGATGCTATTGTTTTTGATTAAGAGAATCAATTTCTCGTTTTGCCTTTGGAATTCATAAGTAGGTAACCTCTACGAAGGCACGTGTCAGTTTCCTTTTTTTTCTCAATTTCGCTTATTCCAGAGTATTAGGTTTTCCCTGGACTTTCCGTGATCCATCATTGTGTATCTCGTTGTACGTGTTCATATCGTTCCGATTGTCGTGTTTGTGTATTCCCTCGTAAATATTTGCAATTATATTTTAATTAGTATATTCAAAACGCATTATTACTAGTTTTTCCCTACCTATAAGCGTACTGCGAGTAGATTCCCCTTTTCTTCTTTTCTTCTCTCTCCCTTTTTTCTGGAGTTTATTTTTTTCTCTCTTTTTTTTTTGATTTGTTTGTTAATTCAATTAAAGTGTTATCGTTCAAAATGTAACCTAGGTGAGTTTTTTTTCTCCTTATAACAATTAGCCTCTTTTCTTTTTTTTTTTTTTTTACTATGCGGTCCTATGTAAAATTAATCAGAATTAGGTGTGAAATCGCACCTGACCATATACTTAACTAAGGCCCTAATTAATCCGATGTTCTTAAAATTAAACCTACCTAATGCAACATATCTACGCTATGTAGTAACCTAAAAAGGGTGTTTCCTACGGTCTTGAAGTTGCACGGGTGATGATGGTGGCTTCTGGTCACGGGGCGTCTTCTTTGGATTCTCGTCGTAGATGTCGGCAGGTCAATGACTTGTTGGAGATGTCTACCTGCTTTCTTTGTCTAGTCTGCGTCGTCGATAGTAGATTGAAACTCTCGACGTCAGCAGCGAGCGTTTTTTCCTTTGGGCGCGACACTGGGTGTCACGGCGGTTTTGATTAGTCGCGACGAGAAAGTGAAACTTCCGTCTCTCTTTTTCCCATTGGGTTGCCTTTACCAGATGTGTCCGAGAGCGCGATGACCGCGTCTCCGTTGTCAGGTACGAATGGCTTCCGGACTTCGGGCCCCTTGCGTTCGTGTTGCCCGTGCCTCGCGCGTACCTGGGATAGCCCTCTTAGCCTCAGGTGACTAGGTGACTCATCTTGTAATCCCATTATTCAATCGGCATAATGTGGCTTAATCTGGACTATCTAATGGTAACAAACGAATTAAGAGGTGAATTTACACGTACGTCTTATTCGTTCTTTTTTTCGGTTATTATTATTATTTTTTTTTCGTCTCCTTCCTCTTTTTTTTATAGTTCATTTTTTTTTTAATTGATATGTCTATTTGCTCTGTGTTGGTATATTATTATTATTGATTATTATTAATATATATATATATATGTATTTTTTTTCTTTTTCCATTGACACACAAAATAATAACAACATTTTTTTTTTGTTAAATAATGCCCTAGCGTAAGTCATTCGTAATCATCTCTAGATGTTGCCTTTAAGATCATTTTAGATCTAACCCCAGGAAATCGGTTAACTTTAGTTATAACAAGAATAATTTTTACTCACGAGATTGTTGGTGGTACGTACGGTCTTAACCACCTGGGGTGGAAATATTGTTCAGTACCTTTTTTCGTCGTAGACGGAGTTAAGGTAGGTTATGAGTAGATGTGCAAGTTCGAAATCATCATTCGTCACGAAGGTGGCGGTTTTGTTTAGAGTACTTGGTCCCTCGTTTGGTGAGGTGTAACCTGAACCTTGGTTTGTGACATTCGTTGCGGCCCGTACGTCTCCGAGTGTACTCAATATTTCCTCCGTTTTTGAATAAAGATTATTCAATATTTCGGCGACTTCCTCTCCGCTCAGGCAAGGTAGTGGTGGTGCGTCTATAGTGGGTTTAACGGGAGACTGCGAGGCCTCTTCCGGTGCTGGAACCTCGCATGATTCCTTCGTAGAGGGTTGAGGGTCCGGAATTTTCTCCGGGTTTACGTGATCGTCGTGATTTGATGATGCCTTCACAATTGCCATTAAACCTGTTCCTTTGTGACTTCGGAGTACTTTATTTGATGGGGGAACATCTGGACGTGATCTTTTCGTAGGTTTATTACGGTGACTCTCGGTGGGCGAGGGACGCTTCCTTCCTTCGCGCGGGGACATGTTGCAGGCCTAAGATTGTATAGATTCATTTATTATTTGTTATTCTACTATTGGTGCATCGTTCTCCACAATTTTCCGTGTGCATCATGAAGATCATCGCTCTATAATTAAAATTCTTGAATTAATTCTCCAATTACAGGTACAATGAAGCAGCAAGCGTTTTTAGCGAACTAATCTTATCTATGACATTAACATAACCGATTGTAAACATAAGATATATTTTTTTTGTTTTTTTGTTGTTGTTTTGTTTGTATTTTTACTGTTAAATCCAAGATATATATAATTATTTGTTAATTCAAATATCGTTTTTTTCATCATTTTTTCCTTTTCAGATTAATTGTGACTTAGAACACATTTTTTTTATGAACCTCTTTTTTTCCTTTTTAAATTTTTCCTAAAAATTTTTCTTCTGGCTCAATGATCGTTTCCCTCTTTTTCTTCAAAGAATGTTAGGTTGTTTTCTGTCTCTGTTAAGGTCGGGTGGGGAGGGTGAGTCATGTCTCAAATCTGGATACATTTTACTGCTTTCTGCCGTGTTAGCTGCAGTACTGGGGTCCGTGGTTTTCGTGTTCTTTGTCTTGCGTTTTTCGGTTGACGGCGCGGTGGCGATAGTGTGTGGAGCCGCATTGGGCATTCCCGTTGCCCAGACGAAGGATAATGGTTGTGTCAATTGGTTTTTCATAAAGTAAGGGTTATACTGTGGAGGCAAACAATTTTCAGAAAAAGTTTGAAACGTTGGGGGAGTATAGCCGGGAGCGGCTTCGGGCTGATTTGCCTCTCTATTTTCGGGTTCACGTACATTGTACATAACGGCCACATCATTTAATGGATTCTCGTTAGAGTCGTCTCCCTTAGATTTTTTTCGTACTACTTTTTCGCTTTTTCTACCTGGAGCTGACGGTTCTCCGTTGGGTTTCTCGGATTTTCCAGAATTACTTGATCGTCGACTCAAATGTAAGAGCAGATTAGTGACCGAGTCCCAAACTGCTCCTAAAAGATATATAGACCAACCGTATACAGTATGTAATGTATATCCGTGGATAATAGTGTCAAAAACGAGTTTAATAATGCGGCAAATTAATAGAAGTCCAATTAGTCCGGCGCTGATATTTCCGAAAAAGGATAGATATCCCCACGTTTTTTTCCAAGTGGACTGAATAATCTTTGTGACAGATGCATCATCGAGTAAATTAGAGATTGAACCTCCTTGCATGATAGTGGGTTGACCAGATATTCCTCGAGCTACTGAATTTAATATAGCCGGGCGTTCGGCGGGGAACATTATATGGTCCCTTAGCTCGTCGAGATCTTTCTGTGTGTATATGCCACTGGTGGCGAGACTGTGTGGGTTTCTGTATTGCCAGGTAGGCGCCGTGAGCGGTTTTACGACTGCGGGCGGCATGGCACGCACGGGGTCAGGGCCCATACTATACCAAACGCCGTCTAGCATATACATAGGCGATACCAAGCGATTGCACGTGACTTGCAGTCCCATTTTTGTCAAAATATGAGTGCTAGGTGAAAAATAGTATGTATTATTTCCAGTGTAAACTGGTAGTTGATCATAACACTCTTTAGTCTGATGGATTTTTACGTCGATTGGGATGCATTTAATTATGTGTACGACCTCTCCGGCCGGAAGAGCCATATAACCGGGTCCTTTCATTATATTGTAAGCGAATTCGTCGGGCGAGCGCCTAGCGATGGTAAGGGCATTTTGGAGGACCTGACGCTCGAGATTGCATTTTTGCGTTAATATATCGTGGTACATATGTTTGAGTTCCGTACGAATGTGTTTTTCGACATATACGAATTTGGAATTCATGTATGCGAACAAATCTAAATTGTTTACAGAGATCAATTCCTTTTTTATAAATGGATTTCCTCTTTCCGTGGGTACAATAATTAATTTGGGGTGTTCAGTGCGAATTAAAGTGTATCCACAGACGTGCGTCGCGCCCTTGGCGGTAAGTGCGAATACAATTTCCCCTTCGGTCATGGAATATACTATTTGTTTAAAATTAGTGTGTATGTCTGTTGTTTGATCTGCATTTCCTTCGTATAGCAAGCCGTATCTGTCTGTTTTACATGCGTTTTCCGGGAGAGGATCCCAATACGCGTTTCCTCCGTCCACGTCGTCGCATTGTCCTTCGTTTAAATTACACCGTGTGCCCGATCGTAAATGTACTTTGTTGGCGTCAACATTTACTTCGGCCGTATAATCTCTCAAAGATATTTTTACCGTCGCTTTTACTATTACGTTATCCCAATTACCGTAAGGATCGGAGTAATAGACTCCTTGACACTTGCCGTCTGAATCTAGACTACCGCTAATTGACACGGGCCTGGAGGTAGTATGGTTCGCTTTTATTCCAACGATTTCAGTATTTCCGATTTTTATATTTCCCTGGCGATTCATTTGTCGGCAGCGATCTAGTGATATGTCGTCGACATAGGCATATTCACCGTTAGATACGTCCATGGTGTGTGAGAACATTCCGCATTTTTTTATCGTGCGCAGAATTTCGACTTTGCATTGTATTACGTGTATTGACCCGTATTGGTTGATTTGCACTAATTGTATGTAAGTTTTAGTAACATTAACCTCGGGTTGAGGAATATTGCATTCCCCTACTTCCAATAAAGATAAGGTGGTGATGTTGCTTGAGGCTCCTCCGCAGTCGTAGCCAATCAGGGCGTCCGCGGGGAGTAGGAGGCGGTACAGAAGTAGTATTGCTACGCTCCATAGCTCCCTCCTTGTCGGACTCATCTGTAATATGCCGTTAAAGCACACCTTTACCCTTTTCCTCTTTGGCTACCTGGGTTCCGAATATTTTGTCGCGCGCGTTAGCTTTTCTCGCCGTCTATCCCTTCTCTCCATTTTTTCCTGATTCTACCTGTCCAGTGAGTCGTGGCGTGTGGGAGTTTAGTGGGAGAAAAATCGTGATGAGTGGGGAAAAAGGCTGTCGTGACGTTTTCTTCGTTAAGAAAATTTTAAATCAAAGTCACTCTCGTTTCTTTCGTCAGAAAAAGAACAATTCAAGAAAAAATGGCTTCGTCATCCGTTTCGTCCGCTGCGTCCGGAGCTAGCTCCGAATACGACGGTAAGTTGTAGTTTGTGGCATTAATAACCTTGTCATTGTTTGTTTTATTAATATTTGTGTGTGTTTTCTCTCTTTTTTTCAGTGGGATTCGCCGTCTCCGCAGAGGACAAAAAGTGGATTGAAGAAAAGAGGGCGGCCTTGGCTGCCCACATTAAACCGAAGCAGCCGCTCCCCACGCATCCGGGGGCCAGAGTGCCAGCCATCATTGGTAAGTCTCGTTGACAGATTACTGTCTTATTGCTTTTTATTTATTTTTTATTTTTTTTACTTTTGATTAATATTTTTCCTCGTTTTGTTCTATTTTTCCAGATCTCGACCGGCGTCCTCGCTACCCGGGCCTATGCAGGTACCACTGCTGGCATCACGTGGACGAGATCACCGTGGTGCTAAACACATACACCGGGGTCCGAACGTTCCGGGACAATTGGGACGAGATGGCGTCCCCGCTCCCACTGACGGGCCGGTGCGTCCGATGCGAGCTGGGCGAGCCCGCCCAAGTACGTCGCCAGCCCGGATTTGTGGACCGGGACGGAAATGTGCGCTTGGTGTACGACACCCGGGGGCATCGCGACGACCATTATTTAGCCCTCGAGTAGTTTTTAAGTAATGATTTTTATTAATTAACTTTTTTTTTCTTATAAATAATTTTTTTTGTGGTTTGTTTTATTTTTTTATTATCATTAAGCCCTTTTGTATGTATTAGATTTTAGAAATAAAAAAAAATCAATTTAATTTTCGGTGTTCGGGTCAATTTTCTATTCGCCCTTCGATTCCTTGTCTTTTATTTTTAAGTATAGCAAGATGGTTCTGTCCACTTGCCGATGCGGTTTTTCTCTCTTCGTTCCAGGTTGTTGTTTTTTTTCCTTCTCCATAACTGGTCAGTTGGTTCTTGGAGAGTTTTGGTCGGGTTTCGTCGGTCTGGTCGGTCGGTTGGTTCTTGGAGGTTTTTGGTCGGGTTTCGTCGGTCTGATCGTTCGGTTGGTCGGTTTTTCCTCGCGAGGTGAAGCCGCAACAGCGTTCTGCGGGGTGTCCACGGGGGTTACTGCCTCTGAGTGCTCTTGCACTCATTGCTTTGTTGGTGGGTTTTTCTTTCTCTCTCTTTTTTTTTAATTCTCCGAACAGTGATAGTTCGTTGAGAACAAAAGAAAACGCAATAAACTCCCTATTCTTTCCTTCCTTTCTCCCTTTTTTTTAGGAGTTAGCGGCGGTCCGTGACCTGGTCCGTGAGCGGAGGACCCATGAGATGCTCATCTCAACGATGACGGATGTCCCGCCCCCCCTTTTTTTCAGCCTCTCTCTTTTCCTTCTTATGTATTTTTCTTTTCCTCCTTTTTTTTCTTGCACCGCGGAAAATGTTGAAAAATACATTATCCTGGTGTAAACAAATCTCCACAGTATTATAAATGTAGAAATTTCCTTTATTATTTTATCGTCCTCATATTTGCGTATGAAGAGTAATTTATAGATTCGCAAAAAAAATAAAAATCCAAATTCAAATTAAAATTTAATGTATTACTTTACCTTAAAAATGTTGCCCAAGTTTGGAAAAAAACTGAGTTCAGATACTTATAAATTAATACAACGAAATCTGGGAAACATCGCCAAAATTAGTTAAACAAATTTACCACCCAAGTGCACATTGAATGTACGAATTCTGTGGGTGAAAATTGATTTTATATTTTTTTTTCTTTATTTTTTTGTTTTTGTAATTTATGAGGAATGAATTATATAAGGACTTACAATGACCCAAATGGCCGAGCGGTAAAAGACCTGACTCGCAACCATGGGGTTGTGGGTTCGAATCCCGGAGTTAGTTAGTTTTTTTTCTTCTTTTTTTTATATCCAATACATGCATGAAAACTTCCGACACCGGTATATTAATTTTAACACAAGAAAAATCTTTTTTTTTCAGTGTGAGCATACTTTCTCCCTTTTTCTTTCTTCTCTCCTTTTTTTTGTTTTCATTGACAGTCTGGGGGAGGTGCCGGTAACATAGGCGGGGGTTGAGTCATACAGTCGGATAAAACTCCATGGTTCATGGCCATGTAGATCGGTTCCTCTGGGTTTAACATTGGCGTGACCTCGACCTTCCTTTGACTATAAGGGATTGAATTTGTGGGTTCGGTCGCCGATGTGCGTCGGGTTAATCGCCTCAGGGTTTCGGAGTCGACGGGCCTGGGTGTACCCGGGACGCTGTATATTACTTCATTGAATCGCACATTAAATTCTGGGTCTAATGCGCGACGATAGCTGATAGTGTCTTCAGTCGCTACTATCCTTCGTTGTGAGTTACACCACATATGGACCATTAACGTTCCGACTAGTGATGAGAAGAGTAAAATCACGACGACTGGTATCGTGATTATAGCGAATTGGCTCTTTAGCCGAATTATCCTTGCCATTTCTTTCTTTTGCTCTAATTTAAATCCTTCAAGATTTGCTATCAATTCCTTTAGCGTTATTTCGTACCGAAGTCCGTTTGTCTCGCGGACCCATAGAGGTCTGTACACTTGGGGTATTATCGCGTCTAATTCTTTTTTGGTAATCGGTGATGTCAGGGAACAATGATGTAATATTTAACGTGGCTGCCGGTACATATTGGTCCTCGAGGGTGGCTCCGGCTTCTCGCGTGGCTATAAGACTGGTGTAATTAGTGTGCCCAGAGCACCCTTCACGTAGCTGAATAATTCCCCTTCCTGCGATTGGTATCATTTGCGTGTGGTTTCCACAGACGTTCTCCATTCGTTCCCTGTCAGAGAGGTAAAATAACCAGCGGTTGGTCTTTCCAAATCGTTTCCAATGTGGGGCTTGATTTCTAACCAATTTTATGTCGCAAAAACTGTAGATTTGGCGCAGATTTCCAGTGATTATCAATGTTTCGCAAATCGGCGACAGTGTTATGTCGAAGATTGGTTTGACGGGAACGCACACTTTGTAATCCTGATGAGAGCGACAGTTGTTCAGTTCTCCCTTGGAGAACTCCATATATTTCTTATGTTCCCATGACAAAATTATCATTGGCGTTTTCGGTTGTATGAACGCGGCTACTAACGTGTTTTCCCCGAGAAATTGCGTTGTGGGGTAAGGGTGTAGTCTGAACAGAGAGTACGCGCTCGGCTCTATTAAGGGAATGTGCATTATAATTATGATTTTTCCGTCTTGATAACTTAAGGTGATTCGCGACATTCTTATCAGTTCTTCCGGTCCGTCGTTGAGCGCTACGGGGAATGTTAACGACTGGCCAGAGGTGGCGAAATCCTGAGCAACATTTTCCAACGTCTCGGGACTTAATAATTCTGAGTGAAGCAATCCCATTTTTGCAAAATGTATAATGTCGATTATAGTTTTTATGCTGGATAAATAGGCCTCGTGGACCAGTTCCACGCTGTTCTTCCATTCGAGCATACTCAAAACGTAGTCCTCCACAGATTGCTCGGTTAAGCTGCGGTTCGCGTTTAATGTGGCCCATGCTTTATTATTGAGTGTTTCCATCGCTTCTAATTGTTCCCCGATGACGCGATATTCTGATTCCACTATGTGCGTCTGGTCGTTCGTTAGCCTTACCATTCCATCCTTGCTGACATTAGCTTTCTCGAATTCGGTTTCAATAAATTTTGCTATAGTTTCGGGCTTTTCTTCAAATAATGGTTCTCTAGTTATTTTTTCGTTGCTCGAAGATATTCTACGTAGGTCAACGAGAGTTTTCCCCTTTAATTTGTGTAGGAGTTTGAAATTACTCCTTATTAATTTCGCTTTGTATTTCAAATCCTTTTTATTAACGAGTGAGGTGCACAGGTCAAATAAAAACATCCGACATTCTTCCTCCACCGTGTCCAAGGATAGATGCAAAAAATTAGGCCGTCGGTTTTCGATCGGTCTTAAATCGAAGAACGTTACCAATTTCCATTCGTCTCGCGCCAAATACACGTCTTGCAATTTCTCGTAGTATATTCCGGCGTCATTTTTGATATGTTGGATCTCGAATTCCGGCGACCCGAAGCATCCTCTAAATAGGAGCAAGAGCAGCAGATGGTACATTGTTGCTTGCCTTTAATCATAAATATTCAGAAATAATGAGGTCTTTGTCCTCTAGTTCCTTCTCTTTTTATTCGTTTTTTTTATCTTGTTGGAATTTATTTATTTATTTATTTCTTTTTATGTTAATTTCGCGTTAATTTTTCGTGTTAAGTTTCCGTGCTTAATTTTGATTTTGTTTTTCAATATCAGCCGTTTATTGTTTTATCTAGTTGAGTATGAATATGTGTATTTTCACGTGTAGGTATTTTTCGGCTTCCATTATTCGGTTATTCAATCCGTTACGTGTCGTCCGGTCGTGCTTGATCGGTTGGTCTCGGTGCGTAAGTAGGTCAACGAATCGGTGAGTCGGTGCATCGTACCAAGATAGGTGCGGGGAAGGGTTAGGTACTTTCCTAACTTTTTATCCAGGCGGGCGGGTACATTTTGGTAGTTAAGTGGGGATTGATATCCCAGAGTAACTCCGATATTTTTTTTCCTAGTTCATTCATTCGTGATTGTTCCTTAGAGACGATTCCATCGTAGTATCTTTGAAGACATTGTTTTTTTCTTACATCCACCTTTTCTCTTCTCGTTTTATCCTTTTTCAAACAAATAAAATGACTACCGTGGTGTTAGAAAATTTGAAGAGATATCTCGCGATTACCCTGGACTCACTGGGGGATAGTCAAAATTTCTCGAGCCCTTGTGAAAGTGACGGGCGGGGAGTCGTGTGGCGAGGCGATATCATTAGTGTCTCTCGTGGGTTGCAGCGCGTTGTAAATCAGCTGATGTGAGTAAAAATGCGTATATTATTATTATTATTGCCTTTTTCTCTCTCTTTCTTTTTCCTTGTTTTTTTGATTAATTATCGTATTTTTATAGCGTTGTTGATTTTAATTTTACGTGTTCTCCTTTTTTTATAGTTGGGAGGACGATTTTTTTTCTGGCCCATTTAATTTGCGCAATCTGTTCGGGATGGAACCTATGTCGCACCGATTGGAGGTCGGGAGAGCTTCGTTCTGGGTCCCCGAACACTATGATCTTGATGGGGCTTATCTGTCCGTTCGGACCTGGGAACCATGGACCCAAGATATGATTGATTATCTTTTGGTCCTGTTGGATGAGGATACCTCGCTATTGCAGGCCATTCCAACAGTGGTCCATGCGCGGCGTGTGTCGAAGAGACAATGCGAATTTGAGTGAGTTGACTCGATAAACTTCCCTTCGTTTGGTTGTTATATACACAGACAGTTTTCCTCTCTTTTTTTTAAGGAAAAATTATTATTATTATTATTTTTCTTTTGCTTGTCTGCTTTCTAGTGAGGGCCTTGAGGACGATCCTTGGGGACTTCTCCGTTTATTTGGCCATCATTCGTTGTTGGACCATAAAAAAGAGGTGGGGAAAAGATTCCTTGTTCTCTCTCCCCTTTTTTTTGTTTAAATTGCGTCTGAATTGCATTCGTTAATTGAGGGAATTTTTCGCCCCCTTTTTTTTCTAGCTCGTCAAGGGTATTCGGGGACGGCGTAGCCACCGAAGGTAGCCACTCTTCACCCTTTTGGTAGCGGGTAATGTTATTACGAAAATCTTTTTCGAGGTATCAATCGTTGTGGTCGCTATATATCAATTTTTGTTGTTTTGTGGTTTTTTTTTACAACTTTCCGTATTTTTATTTGATTGCAGGAGCTGGAGTTTGCCGATGAATATCCATACATACTCTTTTTTTATTTTCGCGACACAAAACTTGTACTTTGTAAAAAAAATAAAGAGCGAAATTTTACTTGAAACTGTCTTCTCATGTTTTTCATTGTCGAGTTAACTCCGAAGGAAGTTTTTTTTTTAATGGTTTGCAATTTTTCCTATGATAAAAAAAACGCGTTTTGACTTCCTTTCGTGTTAGCTTTTCCCTTATACCATAGTGCATTTCACGGTGTAATCTATTTTGCGCTGACAGTGGTCGCATAATTTCTTGGTTCTGGCGCACTTTGCGCAGCTAGTCGAATGCATACACGGCAAAAACACTACGTTTATTTCCCGGGACTGACAGGTTTGGCATAACTCAGTTTCGGTTACTTCGGACGTGTCGGAATAACTGGACGGTACGGGGGGCGAGTTCGATGCCGCGAGGCCGGGGGTCGGGGGTCGGGGGTCGGTTGATTCGGGTGAATCTCGCTCTTCCGGTCGCGCGTGTAGGGATCGTCCCGTTCAGCGCGGAGGACTTTCGTTTGTAATGACGTTCTTCGCGGGAGGACACCCGTTCGCGGGCGGAGACACCGCGGCTCTGATCTTCTTCTGATACGGGAGTCGAACTACGGCTCGGTGAGAGGCGAGGAGTGCCAATAGTCATGTAAAGGAATTGACAATATGGGAACCATCGGGCGTGCTGTTCCCAGGGATTATCAGTGGGTTTCCAGTTGCGAATTTTTCCTCCGCAGTGGAAACACATGACTTTGGCTTTTGTTCCAGTGTAGAAAAATCCGGCCATCGCAAGAGTATCGGGGTTTAGTATATTTCCGTGTTTTTTCGGCCAACCAATAAAACTGTCCTTTCTTTTCTTATATCCCTCGTAGTGCGGTTCTACCGGGTGTACATATTGTTTCAGAGTACCGAATCCGTCGAGCAGTTCGGGGAGCTCTGGTGTCTCTGCTTGCATGGAGTATGGCGGGACTATACGTGGGTCAATGCCTATGGGCACATTTCCGCACGCGACTCTTCTCACAAATCGACAGTGCTCATGCTCTTTTTGATGTCTGACCATGGGGTCGTCGTTTTCCTCCCACGTAATGATCGTTGTTAAACAATCGAAACAGCTAATCGTATCTTCCCATCCCGTGTAGTAAAATCCTGCGGCGGCGAGAGCCGTGGGATTTATTATATGCAAACTCCATCTCCGAAAACTGTCTAATCGAACCTGTTCGAATCGATATTTTTCGTGTATTGTTAGTACCGACATATTATTATTATTATTATTATTATTATTTTTCTAGTGCACTAACCTTTCCCTGTGGTTAATTAAATTATATATATTTATATATTTTTCACAATTCCTTCAAATGTTGTTATTTTGTTAATATTGGTTACAAAGTCGTATTTATTACTTGTTATAAAATATTTTCGTCCTTGGTCCCTTTATTTATTACTTAAAATTCAACCGGTACTTTACCGCCTTCACTTTTATTTTACTGGCGCAATCTCATGAAGCTATGTGCGGGATTCCAATTTTTCCCGTGTGTTTTCTTTCGTCGTTGAGACATTGTGCTACTTTGTTTTATTGTATGTTCACTATCGTTATTTATTGTTGAATTGTCGTCCGTATTTAAAAGGAAAATTATTATATTCTTTTACTACGACTTTTGCTGTGAGTTCGGTGGTCGTCCCCTTGCTTTCTTTTTCGGGGCAATCGGTATCGTAGTTTCTATCACTTCGCGAACCAAGCCACTTGTTGGTACGGGGTCAGACGGAGAAGGTTCCGGCCTAAAATGAGGGCTGATCATAAACAGAGATACTCTCAAAAAACTTTCTGCTTCTGTTTGAACGTCTGTTGATGATTGTAGATAGCGGCAATTTGCTTGCCGAAAAGCGTGTTGCTGCGACGGCCCGTCGTGACCTCGCCAATTGTTCATCGTGAGATTACAAATGTAGCATTTTACTGTATCGTTTACTCTCGTGTAGAAAAATCCTGCTTTTGCCATTTCTACCGCTCTTATCGGTATACTCGCTGGCCAAGTAGCGAAAGAATGTATGCGAGCCATGAAATTCTCGTATAGTGGGTAGATGGGATTCATCACCGGAGCGATCGTTAACGGGCCTTGGGGCGCCGCTGTTTCGGTGATGGGGACGGGTGTTACGTCAGGCCGTAACTTCGTGCTACTCGCACAAACGCATCCATAGTTCAGTCATGAGTTTCGAGACTTCAGGTGAAAGGGGGCATTCGGTAGACAATAATACGAGCAACGGTCCCTGCAGGCCCCGGAAATTACAAAATCTGTTGACAGATAGCGCTGGGGCAGTCGAGGTAAAAGTCGAGGTAAAAGAGTGCGGATGATGGTACAACAGGGCCCGATTTTTCGGAACACCTAGCTCTCTAGAAAGTGTCACCTACGCCCCTCGAGCGAGCGGGGATAGACGAAACTAGAGGCAGCGGGCGGATCGGTTATCGACCGCCAGCCGCGGGCCTTGCTTGACCACGCCTCTCAACGATCCTCGATCACTCGTTGCAGCCGAGCCCGCCTGTGATCACAAGAAAGGGAAATAAAAGAACTCTACTTAGCCCTGAGAGCTCGAAGATTATTGGGGACACCGGGTGAATGCCCTACGGTCCACCAAAATCGTCGTTGCATTTTTTGCCTCGAAAATCATGATTTGAACATGACGGAATTATAATTTGGCCAAGTAACAAAAACTATTCCTCCGCTTTTCTTGAAGACCCCCGTAAATGCACAGATTAAAAGAATAAGAGGATGCCACGAGACGAGATAATCAATGTCTCAAAGAACCTTTGGAACTCAAAAGACGGAGCCCCGTAAGATAACGAGGCAAAATGATTAAAAAGCCTATGAACAACCGTAAGGAATATAACATTCGACATGAGAATTTGTTAACATAAGAAAACGGTAATTTGTTAACATAAGAAAATGGGGAAAGAATTAATAGTCTATAAAATCGGGACGCATACATTTAAATATGAATAACTTTTAAAGGTTATAATATTCGACATGATAATTTGTTAACATAAGAAAATGGTAAAGGGATTAATAAGTTTATAAAATCGGGATTCATACATTTAAATACGGACAATTTTTGAAAAGTATAACATTTGGAAGTATACTTGTTAAAATAAACAAAAGGGTGAAGGGTTCAACAATTTATAAATTGGGATTCGCACAATTAGAATAATTAAGAAAGTCAAGATACGTCCCCTCGAGAATATGAAGCAGCAATTTTATATAAAATTTGTAATAACACGTATTAGCAACGACAAGCGATGAACTTTCTACAACAAATTCGAGAAATTACAGTCTGTAAAATTCAAATCCGGGTCAATGCGATCTTGTTAAAAATTCAAGGACTCAGACAATGTACTCTATAGCTAACTTATAAGCTTATAAGCGAAGAAGTCCAAATAAGGCAACAACTGAATCGTTTCAACGAAAAGCGTGAACACCTGGGCGAAACATCGAGAAGACGTTGACGAAAGAGGAAGTCGGGAAGGTGGAGTGAGGGCAAGGGACAGGCGCGGGGTCACGAGCCACGCGCGGAGCCGCGCGCGACCTGCGAGGTGCGGTGTCCTCTTCTAAACATGAGCTAGGGAGTCGAAGACCACGTAGACCACTACCCCTACCATCTCTCAATCGAAGGTCCCAATCATATAAAAAGACAAAAGAGAATCGACAAGCAAGCAGTGCGCCCCGAAAATTAGATCTACCCACGTCGAATCTCTGCCCGAGCATAGACCGAAACTTTAAAATCGAATTAACGACGAATTTCTGCCCGACCGCGGACTTAGAAAAAATCATTTAAATCGATCACGGACTTAGAAAAAATCATTTAAATCGACCGCGGACTTAGAAAAAAATCATTTAAATCGATCGCGGACTTAGAAAAAATCATTTAAATCGACCGCGGACTTAGAAAAAAATCAGCTTCGAAATTAAATCATATCGTGGACTTTGAAGAAAATCAGCTTCGAATTTAAATCGTAACGCAGACTTTGAAGAAAATCAGATCCGAATTTAAATCGTAACGCGGACTTAGGAAATCTCGAGCTCCAATCATCATCGAATTTTAATCCGACCGCGGACTTAGATTCATTCCGTTCTTCGCCAAGATTTTCATTTTTCGTAATTCGAACCTTTGTCCTAAACGGGGACTTAGGAGTTCATAGACTTAAATAAGACTACAGTTTTGTATTCTCGGGCATCGACCAATTTTGTATTTTATTTTATAATTTCGCACGCTTCGTATTTCGAGAAATTTGTACATCCGAACTCTGAATTTTGTTACACCGCGAGGTGCCGATTTTTGTGAACATCATCACGATTAATTACATGTTAACACTCTTTGTTGAGAAAAATCGGTTTATTTAATTCCATCGTTTTACGAATAAAATTCGACGGTTGCATTCTCAAATTCAGTGTCACCGTTTCTTTACGATCGTGTCCTTTCCATCTGCAGCATCAGCATCCAGTTCAATACAAAAAGGGTAAGTGAAATTTTTAATTATATCGGTGAAATATCATCCGCGCATTGTCTCGAGCCATCATCACATCATCATCATCTCAGACCTCAGTCAAATTCCCTTTGGAGAAGCATTCGCAGCTCGTCCCCGAGTAATTTTCCGAAAGGTTAGACTCGAAACAGAGCTTGCGCGTTTAGTGTACTTCGTCAGATGTGGTATAGGGAGGAGCCTTCCTTCTTGACCAGAGCACGGGTAATCACGCTGAACCGCACTAATACGTGTAAATTTGTCGCTCGAGTAAAATCAACGACACTTTTGACGTAACACGGGCGGTTGTCCCGCTAAGGCGCTGGGTAGCCTAAAAGGGGGCTCGGGGAGAGGTACGTTACCACACGGGAGTCCTCTGATGAATCTACAATCACTCGAGCATTTCCGATGCACAATTTTGGGATCGTCGTTAGCTCTCCAGTTTCCAATTATTCTTCGACAGCAAAAGCATTTAGTTAAATCCCCTGTACCGAGATAAATAAATCCTGCTGCGGCTAATTTACCCGGATCGAGATTAGCGACACGCCAATTTACAAAGCTTTCAAGTTGTATCTGCTCGAAAGAATAAGCGAAGTTACAACCTCTTATTGCCATGATTTAGGTTAAAAAAAAAGATTATTTTTATTTAATTTTTTTTTATTCTTTTGTTTTATAATTATCATAATTAGCAATTAAAATGATTGATTGTATATGTTGTGTTTTTTTTTCTTCCCCTTTTTTTTATTACTGCGACTCGGGATAGGCGTATATGTACATGTATTTAAATTATTATTATTAGTCCCTTTATTTTATTTATGTTGTGCTTGGAATTATTCTATGGCAATCTTTGATTTTTTTAGTCGATTAGTGTGCACTACTAATTCCTTTCTCGGAAGTTTTATTCGTACGTTACCCTTCGTTAATATCGCCGTGACTTCGTGTGGTCCCGTGTAGTGATCGCCGAGTTTCCCTGGTTTGGGTCCTTTAAGCAAAAATACCGGTTCACCGACTTTAAGCGCGATGGGATTTATTTTTTTATCCTGATATTCTTTAAATTTTTCTGTTGAGTCTATCAAATTTTTCCGTCCCATTCCTTGTATTTCGTGTATTTGTGTTACTAGTTCCGTTAAATAATCGTCGTAAGTCGCGAGTTTTTCCATTTCCGACGGGGGCATACTGGATTGAGTTCGCGCTCTTTTTCCGAATACCATTTCGTACGGCGTGTGTTTTGTTCCTTCGTGAACGTTCGTATTGTAATTAAAGATGGCCATTTCTTCCCATTCATCCCAATTCTTTTGTTTTGTGGTAAATTGTTTCAAGTATTCGCCGAGGGCATGATGGGATCTTTCCAATGATCCGTTGGATTGTGGGTGGAACGCGGTAGTTCTAACCTTTCGAATTTTAAATAAGTTTGCGATTTGTTTTAGGAAATTGCTCAAAAAATTACTGCCTTGATCGGTAAGTACTGCTTTCGGTGACCCGAAATAGCAAATAAATCTTTTAACAAAAGCTTCGGCTATGGTCACAGCTCTTGCATTGGGTAGTGATATTGCCACGGAATATTTAGTTAATTGGTCTTGTATGGTTAGGATGTATTCATTATCGAGATCTGTCTTGGGAAGCGGGCCTACTATATCCATTGCAATTTTATCAAAGGCTATTGCCGGTGTGTCGGTGATAATCATTGGCATTTTAGTTTTTGTTCTGACCAATTTTTTTAATTGGCAATGCAAACAACGTTGAATAAATAGTCGAATTTCTTCCTCTAAATTCTTCCAATAGTAATCGTGGCGAATTCTATTATAGGTTTTGCCAACTCCTCTGTGTCCGCCGACAGCTGAAGAATGCATTTCTTCAATAATTTTGTAACGATCTTCCGGGGGCGGTTCTCTGATTAGTCCCTGGCAAATAATAATTTTTACGTCACTGTGAGCGAAAATTAATCGAAGCTGTGTTACAATGTCCTCCCACGGAACGTTTAAGATGTGACTTGTCTTGGCTATACTGACTATTTGGAGGGACAATTTTTCGATTAAATGTCGAGCGCTCTTAAAAACTTCCACGATATTTCCGAGTATTAGGCTGGGGCCTTCTCCCGATTTATCGGTGATTGGAAGTGCCAAATTAAATCTACCATGTTTTTTGGAAATGGATTGCGCTTTATTCAGCGTTAAATTTTTTAGCTTGGGTAAACAATCTCTATCTTTTAGCATTACAGCTCCGGAGTCTACGGGTTCCCCCTCGGTTGAGACAAAGAATACCAAATTGTCTCTTCGGGTGTAAAGTAGGTCACGGGACAGCTTAACGTTGTTGGCTACTATTCTTCCGGTCGTAGGTGCACGTATCCCCGGGGAAGGCAATAAATTAGCCTCCGAGGTGTCAGAGAGATTGTCTTCGTCGCCCGATGCTTCGGACTCACGATCTTCGAGGGGTCTCGTTTTATGTCTTTTCTTTCTCCTTGATATGCTATCTTCATCGTCGTCGAGTTCGGTCTCGTCGCTAGGCACCTGATTGTCATGCAGAGTTTCCTTTTCCTCGCCTTCATTATTGATTCCAACCTGGAGCGATCGTCTGTCATCTTCGGTATTCGTCACAGAGCCTCTCTGGGTGACTTTTACTATGTCCTCCAGTCCCTTTCCTAATTCTCCATTTCTACGCGGGTTTACCGCGTTTTTTATGCTCGTGGTCGACAGGGCTTCCTCCGGGCTCTCTCGGGTCGTAACAGTTACTGGGTCTGTTTTCGCCGGCGGTTCGTTAGGGTCGAGGGCCTCTAATTCCCAGTTACATTCTTCTATTTCCGTGTAGGGATGTGTGGGTTCGATTTCGTCGTTGGTGTGTGTAATGTCATCGTCCGACTCTTCTTCCAATAATCGTGAAATTTCGGCGTCCGTTAACTTCCGTCTGAATTTGGTTCTGTTGTCATTTATTGGATTAATTCGTATTGTGAAAACGTTGTTGGGTGTAATTGATTTTTCTACTGGGTTTCTTGACAATGCGTCGGCGTTGACATTAGTTTTCCCGGCTTTGTATACTATCTCATATTCGTACTCAGCTCATTTTAGTCTCCAGCGTAAGATTTTCGGATTGCCGTCGGTGGCTTTTCTGAACCACGTAAGCGGTTTATGGTCCGTCACCACGGTAAAACGTCGTCCATATAAATACGGGCGGAAATGCAGTATCGAATATAGAATCGCTAACGCTTCCTTTTCGTACGTGTCGTATCGCTCTTCGACTTGACTTAGAGCTCGCGAGGCGTAGGCACATGGGTGGTCGTGGTTAATTTCTCCCTGAGATAGGATGCTGCCGATAGCGTAGCCTGAGGCGTCCGTTGTGAGAATAAAAGGTTTGGAAAAATCCGGGTATAGTAATACAGGAGCGGAACAGAGTTTTTCTTTTAGTATTTCAAATGATTCTTGTTGTTCGGTTCCCCACTCGAAGGCATTTTCTTTTCGTAATAAAGCTGTGAGAGGCTTAGTGATTTTCGCGTATCCCTCAATAAATCGTCTGTAATATCCCGTTAATCCTAAAAATTGACGGATGTTTTTAATGTTTTTTAGCACAGGATAATTAAGTACTGCTTCTAATTTTTTCGGATCGGGCCGTACTCCGTTATTCCCAATTATGTGGCCCAAATATGCGACTTCCTTTTTCAAAAATTCGCACTTGTCGGGTTGTAATTTAAAATTTGCGGCCTGTAGGCGTTTCATTAATTCGCGATATATTTTTCCATGTTCTTCTAAACTGTTGGCGTATATAACTATATCGTCTAAATAGACGAACACGCCCTGTCCGAGGAGTCCGCTTAGTGTGAGATCCATTGCTCGTTGAAAGGTGGGAGGGGCGTTCCGTAGCCCAAAAGGCATTCTCACGAACTCGTAGTGGCCTCGCGGTGTCGTGAAGGCGGTCTTATGTCTGTCTTCCGGGGCTACCTCTATTTGATGAAAACCCGAGGCTAGATCAAATACAGAGAAATATTGCGCTCCACCGAGTTGATCCAATATGTCATTAATATTGGGAATTGGGTATGCATCGGCTATAGTTTTTTCGTTCAGGGCGCGGTAGTCGAACACAACTCTCCATTTTTTATTACCTTGCGAGTCGGCTTTCTTAGGCACGACCCACACCGGGCAGTTGTGCGGTGAAGTGGACGGTATTATTATTCCTTTGCTAAGCATGTCTTCCATTTGTTTACCTATCTCTTCTTTAGTACATTCGGGCCATCGATAACCTCTACTATTGATCATCCGTCGTTGGGATGCAATGTCGCAATATCGTTGTGCAAGTTAATAAATATCCCGGAATTTGATACAGATGTGCACTTTCTTCCAATAGCGTTTCTATACTGTCCTTTTCTTCTTCGTTCAACTCCGTGAGTCTCAATAATTTTTTTATTTGCTCCAAGCGATTATTAGATATTTCTTTTGTTAATTGTTACGGGAATTCGTTAAGAGGAGATTGAATTTCTCTATATAAGTTATGACTGCTTAACCTTTGTACTAAAGCAACGTCCATAATTTCGTAATGTATGGTTGAGTGTTTGTTGACTTCAATTTGATTTTTCGTTTTGATTTTATACCGTTCTTTACTTGTGGGTAATAGCGCAGTGGCAAGCGGCGGACCCTCCGATGACTTGCCAGGCGTATCTTCATTGTCTCGTGATCTTGAAGTGGCGTTTACGTCACTTATTAATACAGTTAATTTGCGATCCCTTCTTTCAATACGTTTTTCGAGGTCAATTTCTTCATTTATTTTTGCTTTAAAATCTGGTGTTTCTTCCGATTTATTTTCTGCGTTTTCCTGGATTTTATCTATTTCAAGGGTATTTCCCCGATTCATTATTTCATTATGCTCCAATTTTTTAATATCGAGCCTAGCTTTGGCCCCTTCGCGAGCGAGTTGACCCTCATTGATTCTCGGTAGGCCAACCGCGTGTCTTCGGTGGTGGTTGACGTCGTCGCCTGCACCCGTGCCTCCGAAAAATCCGAGTGACACCCTTTTCTCATTGTCTCTGTTTCGTCGGTTTTTTTATTTTTCACTCCTGACCTACAGCCTTCAATTTCTATCATATTTATTTCCATGGTTTTCTGAGGATATTCTTCTGATTTTTTCGTATAAATTTAATTCAATTGACCTTGATCTTCGCGAACTTCCGGATTCATTTCCTTGAATAACTCCTTATTTGCCAGAGGCTTTGCATCGTTAACTCGATTATTAAATTGATTATTCATTATTTCGTTCTTACTAGTTTCATTCCTGGGTTTTCTTTCCTTTTCTAATAATTTTTCACGATCTGAGATTTCTATAAAACTGACTTTTTCGACATCCTCGAGGGATTCTGCCCCTACTGTACATGCGAAATTTATGGTATTCTTAACATTTCTTTGAATCATTCCTGCCCGTTTTCCGGTGTCAGGTATCTCGATTGGTAACTGGCAACCACTATTTTTACTTTCATTTTTACTCGATTCATTTCTAATATCTGGTTTTCCTGATTGACAATTGTTTACTTCATCTTTACTGGGATTGGTTTCCTTGAGCGTTTCTTTTTTTAATTCTATCTCTTTACCCGGTAATTGTTCGAAGACTCGATTTTCTACAAGATCGTGACTGTCGACATCCTCGAGGGATTCTGCCCCTACTGTCCATGCGACATCACACAAATTTTCAACTTCAATGGGTCCTGCCCTTTCCTCGGTGTCAGGTTTCCCTATTGCAAGAGAACAAACTTTAATTTCATCATAATTTTCCGTATTTCCACAAATTTTCGAGTCATCTACTTTTATCAGGGGCTGTGAAGGATAAAAATCAAAACTTCTTGGTTTTCCACTAGTTTCTGGGTTCTTCGTGTAATTCATTGTCTGGGCTTCATAATATTTATTTCTCTTTGTATCATTTTTCATTTCGCTTTTCTTTTCGTTTATTTGATTCGGGCTAATCTCGTGAGTTTCTTTCCTAGGGACTTGCGATTTCGTTTCTAATTCACTGCGTGTCGTATTTTTTTCCGGGGATATTTCTCTTTTTGGTGGCGATAGTTCTGATGCGGTTCCGCGTCCTTTCTTTGAATTGAGAGAAGTGTCTTCTGAACTTGATTCGATTTCGTAACTCTTATTTTTGCTCAATTTATTTTCGTTGTAATATTCTCGGGATTCTAATTCCATTACAGGCACATGCAATTCAACGGCCCAATTATTACTGTTGGTGATGTAAATATATGCTTTCCCGTTATTGTTTTTAACAAAGCCATCTTGTATTTCCACGCCTTTTACTGTACTCATTGGAGGTAAATAACCTTCCCTCATGGACAAATTTTTTACTCTTACGTAACACAACTTGGTAGATTTAGCAGGGACGACCATGGTCTCAGGTGTCGCGAATGGTATTATTACGTTTTGCATCTCTAATTGCCGATTTTCATAGTCAATTTTTACTCTATTTCCATCTAAATAATCGGATCCTAAAATTCCGGCTTCTTTTATCGGAAAATCATAACCGACAACATGGAAGGTAGCATAGCGTCCGAATATTTGAATCGTGACGCAACCGTGCGTATAGATGGAATTTTTAGTGATTCCCTTTAGTTGGAGTATCTCTCCCTGATCTATCGGGGTACTGGGGTCCAAGAATTGTTCCTTGATAATATTTGGTCCGGCTCCGGAGTCGATCATGAGCAAAACGGGTCGTATTAATTCGGGAGCTGTCGTCATTACACTGGGCACGCTGCCTTCGTTGCTCAAGTCAATATTAAATATTCGAATTACTCGTGCGCTCGACTCGCTCTGCTGGCTGCGATACGGTGGATTGAGCGCTCGGCCTGCGTAGTCTCCCTCACCGCGCTCTTGCTCGGGGGACCATTGTCGTTTCCCTGGTTCCCATATCTCGGTCCGTTGTTCGGACGAACGGGACAATCGCGAATAAAACGCCCAAGTTGCTTGCAATAATGACACGGCCCTGAAGGATCTGCGGCGTTACTGGGTCGTTCCATATATTGACGATTATTACTAGCATTATTGGTCAGCGGTTGCGAGTGATTATTACGAAATGGACAAATATGAGCTCCGTGGCCTTCTTTTTTGCAAATTTGACATCTTACTTCGTTCGGACCCGGGTATCTCAGATTTTGCGGGACTTGTACTTGCGCCGGATGCACAGGTCTGAAAGACGAAGAGGGCAATCGCGAACATTTATCGGCTGCATGGCCGTTGTTTTTGCACAACTGGCAAAATGTGTTTTTTTCATCTTCTCTTTTTCCCGGGGGAAAAATTTTATAGCATCGATCGGCGGTGTGCCCACGTTTGTTACATACCTGGCAAATTGTTAATGCAGGGGCTTCAGTGTTGGGTTTGCTGTTGTTTAAAGGAGGAAAAATTTTAAAACATTTGTCGGCTGAATGGCCGGTCTTCGTGCACACCTGGCATACGGGTGGGTTCTTTATCTCTTTTCCGTACGATTGGTCGCGTGCTACATGCGTTTGGGCCGTCTCTTTCCTCACGCACTCCTTGGCGACGTGACCCCTCTTCTCGCACAACTGGCACGTCGGCTCTTCGCTCACTACTACATGCACGCCGCGCCGCCCCTCGGTTTTACTAGCCTCGGCCTTAGGTGTCTCCGGCATGGCGCCTCTCAAGATTGCCTGTGAGACTAAATTTTTCTCGATCTGCACCGGCTGCCTAATTAAGTAGTCAAAATCATTGTTCGGAGCTAAACGTTGTTCGATTTCAGGTTTTAATCCGTGTAGAAAACAAGTAGGCAGACTTTTCCTGGTGTTTTCAATAAATGCTGCTGTCGGCTGGTGATTGATATTTCCTTCATAATTTTCGAGTATTGCCTTTCCCAGATCTCTTATGCGATTCGCGTAGGTTATTACTGATTCTTTGTCGAGTTGATATATTGATCCTAATTCCCCTTGAAGTTGATAAATATTACGTTTGGGTGCGTAGATTTCTTTAAGAAATTGTTCCAACTCAGAAATGGTATCAACATTTTTCTCTTGTATTGTTCTGCGGGGTTCTCCGATTATTTTTATCCGCACGGCTTTCACTAGATTTACTTCGGCGCCTGGTCCCATCATAGCCAAGGCTTCCCTACATCCCTGAATGAATAAACCGAGTGACATGGTGTGCCCATCATAATTAGGGATTACCGCTAAGGCATCCCTCAGTGAAAGGGTTTGATTGTGTAATCCCATTTTGTAAATGGGATTTTCGGATTCTTCAGTTATGCCTGTTTTTGGTTTTGTCCCTGGTTCCGTGTTAGTGGGTTTATCTGCGTTCTCGTTGGGATGATCTTTAGAACACCCGGGAGCGGGTTCCTTATTTCGGGAAAAATGCGATAGACTTAATAATAAATTCCTTGGTACGATTTTCGGTTTTTTCAATATTGATTTTAACGCGCGGTTTTGGTTTTTCGTATTCTTCGGGGTGTCGGAGAGAGCAGTTTTATATTCGGTAGCTTCGAGAGGCGTTGAAGTGCTTAAAGGTGTTCCAAATAATCCCGGTGAGGTGTTCGGGAGTGCGTGATTTCCGGTTGATGGGCCCGCGCGACCAGGGGGATTTTTACCTGCCTCGGCGCGTGCCACTTGTAATGACTCGAGGGGGACTTCTGAACGGTCGGGGACCGAGGGCGGTCTCTCTGTTGTTTCACCTTCGTTACTACGATCGCTGGATATAAGTAAATATTGGTTGGTCCTGTGAATGGGGTCTGGAATATATCCTACTAGGGCCCAATTATTTCCAGGGGATTTATTTTCTGTGTTCGAGGATATTTGTCTGCTGACTGTAATGTTTTCTTGCGTCTGTGTTATTTCGGAAATCTCTTCGGGTAATCCGAACAACACTTTGAACGCGACAAAGCGACTCGAGGCGAACCAAGGCGAACCCTATCGCACGTTTGTTTATTGCCGAATAAACACACGCCGTGGGATACTGGATGACTCAACCAGGGTGACAACTAAGACAAGGGAGCTCTGTCTTAGCGCGCAGATGTCACCAAAGGGCGGCTGGCCCTTCATCGATTCAGCGATCCACGGGCATTCTAAGCCGATACGTCGAAGAGAGCAGTCGCACTCTCACTACCAAACATTTCTATATCTTTTATATTTTGTATCACTACGCGACTTTTAACTTGTATAATTAATAAACGCACACGAAAAGTATTTAACAGCTTCAGAAGTGGGATCTGAGCTCGGAAATACCGCGTTCTTTTCGCAGTCGAAATTTTCGAACTGTTTTGCAATTTGTGTCAACGTGCTACACTTAGCAAACTGTGACATTTTCGTGTGTGTGGTGTAGTGAGCAATTGTTGTGAAAATACACCCAACGTATTATAGTGTTGTGTGTGACACTGTTGACTAAATAATGTCAGGACGTTCGCGACGAAACCGTCATCACTCTCGGTCGAGATCTCGTTCGAGAGGACGTTCGCATTATACTCCGGAGCGACGAAGTCGTGCTAGACATCGTAGTAGAGAGTCAGGATCGCGAGCGAGACGTGAACGATCTCGTGAAAGAGAATATGGACGTCGTGAAATGAATACACCTGTAGTGACGCAGTCACCCAGCACCAGTGGTTCTTCGAATTGGCAGGAAGCGTTTCACAAACTTGTCGAGACCGTCAGCATTGCAGTGGAACGACCAATGTCACGAATGTCAGGAGGTTTCGATGGAAAGAGATCGATTCCAGAATTTGACCCCGGTGCGAAGAATCAAACAATCGAAGTTTGGATCCAAAAGGTGGAAGAATTGAAGGCGATTCATAGATGGAATGAAACAACGGTTACCAGTTTTGCGTTGGAGAATCTTCGCGGAATTGCGAAGACGTGGTATGAAGGTCTATCTTCGATCAATTATACGTGGACGGAGTGGAAGGAGAAACTCGTGACAGCGTTTACGGATCACACAGAACTGCCAGATAGACTCACTGCCATGTTAGCTCGAACAAAAACCAAAAATGAGTCGATGATGACGTCTTTCTTTGAGAAATTGGCACTCGTGGACGTTTGCAACATCAAAGGCAAAGACGCCGCCGCGTGTATTGCACAAGGAATCCCCAATTATTCACTCCGAATGACGATTAAGCGCAACGATTTCGAGACACCGGAGGATTTGCGCATCTTCTTAAGTAAAACGGAAGATAGTGAGATTCGAAGTGATAAACCTGTGTTTAAAAAGGGGAACGATCGTGTCGAAAATTATCATTCTCACGTCAAGTCTCATTCGACAAATAAGGCAGGCGTGGACGAAAAATTTAAGTCACGCAACCAGGCGGAGAGTTTTCAAAATAAACTCGCCACAGTTCGATGTTTCAAGTGCAATGGCATGGGTCACATGGCAAGGAAGTGTCCGGGCACAAAAACGCAAACTAGCGAGAAAAAGATTTTAAGCATCGGTACACCGTAACAGGCAAAGTCAGCACGGTTCATCGAAGCTGAAGTTGACGGTGTTCAACTACGCGCGTACGTCGACGCTGGCAGCGAGTGCGTCATCCTACGGAAAGCTGAGGCCGATAAGTTACATCTGGGACTTCGGCAGACGAGTGACGTTCTTCGAGGATTTGGAGGGAGCGCTGTGCGGCCGTTTGGAGTCGCCAAGGCCAATCTGAAGATTGACCTGGCCGAGGGGTCGGTCGATGTACACGTGGTTCCGAACGAGGTCCAGGACGTCCCGCTGATAGTAGGACAACCTTTCCTCGATCTACCAGGCATCACGGTGGTGCAGAGAGATGGCAGTCTACGGATCTTCGAGAAGTCCGTGGCAACACTACCAGGCATGGACCAGTTACCACCGCAGAAGCTGGCATTGTGGGCTGCAGAGACGACCGTCATCCCATCAGGCCAGGCTGCAGATGTCAAGGTGGTGGTGAGCGATGAAAATACTGGTGACTTATACGTAGAGCTCAGCGTACGAGGCGAAGCAGGTAGAGAGCATTGCATCCCAAGATGTGTTTTGAGTACAACGAGAGGGTTGTTACCAGTCGTAAATTTATCAGACGGTTGCTTGGTGATCCCTGGGAAAAGAATCATTGCTAGGGCATTTCAGGCTAAGGAGGAGTCCTTTGTTGATCGTAGAGTTCGAGAAATGTGTGCGATAAAGAAAACTGCACTCGAAAAGCTGCCGAGAGATCAAATAAAAATTGATTCAAGTGTGTCTGACACAGTCAAAGAAAAGTTGTTTGATATGTTGGACACGTATCGAGATTGTTTTGCACTTGATGTAGCAGAGTTAGGGAAAACAGAAGCAGCCAAAATTCGTATCGAATTGACAAATGATTCTATCGTGACGTATAGACCTTATCGTCTATCGTATCCAGAGCGCGAAAAAGTTCGAGAAATTATAAATGATTTGAAGAGTAACGAGATAATTCGCGACTCAAACTCTCCATTCTCGAGCCCGATTCTTCTAGTTCGCAAAAAGAATGGCGAGACTAGAATGTGCGTGGACTATAGAGCTCTGTATGCTATTACGAAGAAAGATAGATATCCGTTGCCATTAATCGAGGATCAGCTAAATTGTCTTCAGGGAAACGCGTGTTTTACGAGTTTAGATCTAGCGTCGGGTTATTATCAGATACCAGTCGCGGAAGAATCAATCGAGAAAACATCGTTTGTCACGCCGGATGGACAGTATGAGTTTCTTCGAATGCCGTTTGGACTCGCAAATGCACCTTCCGTGTTCCAACGAATGATTAGTCGGATTGTAAGTCCTCTTAAGGAACAAATTTCAGTGCTAGCGTATATGGATGATATTTTAATTCCATCAAAAGACGTAGAATCTGGATAGACGCGTTGGAATTAGTTTTGCGGGAATTGAGAAAAGCTAATTTGACACTCAAACTGAGCAAGTGCGCATTTCTAGAAAAGAAAATCGATTATCTGGGGTATGAAGTAACACCGCAGGGGATTCGACCAGGGCTCCATAAAATCGAAGCCGTTTCAAATTTTAAGGTACCTGGTAATGTCCACAATTTGAGACAATTTATTGGTTTGGCTAGCTATTTCCGAAAATTTGTGCAAGATTTTGCTACACTTGCAAGACCATTGACGGAGCTAACAAAAAAACTGTGGTTTGGCGTTGGGGAACCGAACAGCAACAAGCATTTGATTGTATAAAGCAAAGACTCGTATCGAGGCCCGTGTTAGCTTTATATAAACAAAACGCTGAGACTGAGCTGCACACAGACGCGAGCCAGTTGGGACTAGGCGGGATTATGTTACAAAAACAGACTGACGACACTCTAAAACCAATCGGTTATTTCAGTCGTCAAACTACAAAGGAGGAACAGAGGTACCATTCTTACGAGCTCGAGACACTTGCAGTGGTGACTAGTCTGCAGAGATTTCGTGTTTATTTACTGGGGATCAGATTTAAAATCATCAGTGATTGTAGCGCTTTGCGAGCAACTTTCGTTAAAAGAGATTTGTTACCGCGAGTAGCAAGATGGTGGATTCAACTCCAAGAATACAATTGTTCTCTTGAATATCGAGCAGGAGTAAAAATGCCACATGTTGACGCGCTCAGTCGCAATCCAGAGAGTTTCGAGGATAATTACGAGGAAATAAATGACGTGGGATTGCTACATATCGAACTAGGAGATTGGTTGTTAACCGCGCAGTTGCAAGATTCCCGATTAGCATACGTTCATGAAGTACTCAATAGAGAGGCTAAAGATAAAGAAGAACGGGATATCAAACGTGATTATGTGTTGAAGGAGAACCGCGTGTTTCGTAAAACCGTCAACGGCCAGAGATGGGCCGCACCGCGATCAGCACGGCGACGAATTTTAAAGCTGTGTCACGACGACGTAGGGCACTTCGGGATGGAAAAGACCTTGAATAAGTTGCAGGCAGATTATTGGTTCCCGTCGATGAGAAGTTATACCAAACGGTATATTTCTGCGTGTTTAGATTGTTTATATAACAAGGAACCAGCCGGCAAAAAGCCAGGTCATTTGCATTCCATCGAAAAAGTAGCAGAGCCAATGCATACTGTGCACATTGACCATTTGGGTCCGTTCGTTCGCAGTTCATCGGGTAACTCGTATTTGCACGTAGTCGTGGATTCTTTTACAAAATTTGTATTTGCAAAAGCGATGAAAAATACGAGAGCGGTCGCGGTTGAGAGACATTTGACGACGATTAGCGAAACATTTGGTGTTCCTAAACGTATTATCAGTGACCGAGGTAGTGCGTACACTAGCCAGAGATTTAAAGAATATTGCAAGGCGAGGGGTGTGCAGCACGTGTTGACAGCTGTAGTGACACCACGAACGAATGGTCAGGTTGAGCGCTACAATAGAACTATACTCGGTACATTGTCAGCTAGTTTAACCGACGAAAGGAAATGGGACCAAGTCCTAGGAACCGTGATTTGGGGATTAAATAATACTATTAATAAATCAACAGGCAAATCTTCATCAGAGTTGCTACTCGGCTATAGACCCCGGAATGCAGCTGAAGCAAAAATTGTGCATGGTATAGGAGAATCAACTTACGAAAATCATCGGGAGAAAATTCGTAAAGAGGCTGAGGCTGAAATTCAGCGTAATCAAAAAGAACAGGAGATACGATACAACAAGAAAAGGGCTCCACCGAAGCAGTTTAGTAGCAATGAAATAATCGCAACAAGGCGTCTGATAAATAGTAATGAGGGCTCTAGTAAGAAACTGCTGCCGAAGTTCGCTGGGCCGTATAAGGTCGTCAAGGTATACGATCGCGATCGATATTGTATCGAAGATATCAAGGGTGCTCATCGGACCCAGAAGCCATACAGTGGCGAGGTGCCCGGCGATAAGCTGAAACGCTGGTGCACGAGAATCAGCGAGACTGACTCTGATAGTAACGAGGATGAGGATCCTCAAGTATTGGAAACACAGGGTACGCATTTGCATATGAGGTAAAGTCGTTGGGTCGTGGCTAGGTGGGGTGCTGGTGTGCTGGGCGTTTCGGCGCTGTGTCTGGATGTGCGGGTTTTGTTGATAGTCGGGTGATCGTTAGATACGATCGAGTGGTCATTGATTCCGGACTGACGGGATGATCCATACTCGACTGGCTCTGGGAGCGTGTTATGTAACAATTATGCTGAGGGACTGTGACATCGTGGATTCGATGGTGCGCTGCTGCGGCGGTCCGCATATTGTGAAATAATGAACAAACCACATTCAGACGATAACAGTATTGCCAGTACGGGTGGGTGAGGCCATCAAGCCTAGCCGTCGACAACGAGCATGGTAGGCCAGTGATGACTGGTATTGCATGAAATAAGAAAAAGGAATTTTGCTTGGAATGTTATACATGAGCATGTATATATAAATATATATATGGTGTGAAGTTGTATACTAATGAACTGAAATAACACAAATAACTCCTGACCAAAAAGCATCTCTGGGTATAAACGGTTAAATTGCAAACCCTCCAATGTTGCTCTTTGCTTCTCAGAAGAACACCGACGAGTAACACGCAGTATGACGACGAAGAATAATCGTGAAGACGGCGCGGTACCTTCACGAGGACGTGAAAACATCAGGATGGCCGACTGAACGCGACAAACGACTCGAGGTGAACCAAGGCGAACCCTATCGCACGTTTGTTTATTGCCGAATAAACACACGCCGTGGGATACTGGATGACTCAACCAGGGTGACTAGCTAAGACAAGGGAGCTCTGTCTTAGCGCGCTGATGTCACCAAAGGGCGGCTGGCCCTTCATCGATCCAGCGATCCACGGGCATTCTAAGCCGATACGTCGAAGAGAGCAGTCGCACTCTCACTACCAAACATTTCTATATCTTTTATATTTTGTATCACTACGCGACTTTTAACTTGTATAATTAATAAACGCACACGAAAAGTATTTAACAACTTGTGTTTTATTTAAATCTTCACTATCAACTGATTTTGTGTCGTCACTCTCGTCTACTGATTTTGTATTTTCCCCGTCGTCGGTTTCGATTCTATAAGTTCTCACACCGTCTTCAGTTATTTCCGCGGATTGTAAATTTTTGTCCGATTCGCAACTAATTCTCACTGTTTTTCCTCCTGTGTGTTCGGGGATTTGTTCGTCTTCCGTAACTGTCTCTGTTGATTCGTCCGATTCTGATTCAGAGGTTTTCTCCGTGTCAGCGATTCCTGGAAAGTCGGGGCCGGTTTCTTCGAATGGTCTTTTACCTGCTGTCTCGGGGATTTCGTGGGTTTCGGTCACTGTGTTAAGGGTATTAGTATTGCCTCCTGTTGTACGTCGACTTCGTTCGCAGGGATATGTAATCAATATTTTATCGTCTAACGGAAGGTTTTTAGAACGAGTCCCGTGCATTTATAATTTTTTTTTATGAGCGAGTTCTACGGATGTAATTATATTTGATTTTTGCTTCCTCATAGAGGAAGCTTTGTTTTCATGAAAATTTTTTTTTTCGAGATTTTCATGCCAGTATGCTTAGAATCACCTAAAATGTCGAGAAAAGTGGTTTAGAAAAAATGTCCGTATGTATGTGTGTGTGTGTGTGTGTGCTGGGCCTCGAAAATTCAATCGCCTCTCACTCAGAAACCGTTCGAGCGATCTGGCTCAAATTTGGAACGCAAGTAGAGTAGTTGCCCCTCTTCCAATGGCAAGATTTTTGATAACATATATACAGTCATTAAGATTTTATGTAGTTTTCAATTTGTTGAAAAAAGGGCGTGGTCGCTCTAACTTTCGTAAAAGTTCGACGATTTGGCTAAATAGTTCTTCATAATGGAAGATACGTTCAATGTTGTATGGTATTGAATTTCGACAAAAGCGGTAAAGCGATTCAGATTTTATACAATTTTGAAATTTTCGAAAAAAAAAAATTTAGCTCTAAATCACGTCGAATTTTAACAAATGATCCGAATTGTTGAATAGTGGAAAAACAACATACAGCCCTGCTACATACGAAATTTGGTGATGATCGGTAAAGTCGTTCGGATTTTACACTATTTTTAATTTTTCAAAAAATTTAGATTTTCGCGATAACTTCCGCAAAAGTTAAGAAAGTAAGATAAAACTTTGTATCTAATGAAAATGAGATGTAACGGTGTTTGTGACGGATTTTTCTTTTGTTAAAATAAAAAAAAGTTGCAAAGTAGAACTTTGCACATTGCTTCCGCATTAATTTTCGTTTTTCACAAAGCTTCCTCTATGAGGAAGCCAAAATGTTAAATAAACAAGCTTCTTCGTAGAGGTGACATTGTGAAAAACGAAATTTAATGAGGAAGCAATGTGCAAAGTTCTACTTTGCAACTTTTTTTATATGTTTTTGCTCTCTTCTTGTTGACCTTTGGTTTAATCTGACATGAATGTGCGCACCACTGAATTATTATTCGAAATATGTTTTGTACCCAGTCGCTCAACATTTATAGATGGGAAGGATTTGATCTCTTGTTGTTTCTAATCTGTTATCGGAGAAATCGGACTTGCAGGAGAGCAGTAAATCTCGGTGTAAGTCGTGTCAATGTTATCTTGGAGGAATTCACTATGAGTTACCACAGTCTGGGGTCTGAAGCCCATATGGAGGATATAACTGGTGGTGTTGGTGTGGGGATGTCAATTGGAATCAATTTGTGTTCTTTACAAAAATAATCTTCGATTCGTTTTACTTTGCGTTCTCCGGAATGAATCAACTGTAGTTTTGTTACTTGATATTTTTTTCGACCACGACGTTTCCTTGCCATATACGGAAAAGGGGGTTGTGGTAGGAAACTAAGAGTGAAACCTCTGTAATCACCTGCCTTAGCCTTAGATTCGATTTCGTTGTTCTATTTCTCAAAAAAAAGTTTCCGTTGAAGGTTTCCGTTTTACTTACGAAGCAACGAGATTTGTTCAATAATTATTCAAAGGATTGTAAAAGGTCGTGGGATATGTGTCTGAGTAAGAGGAGCCAGTAAGTTCAGTTGGTGAGAGAAGTACCTTAAGTCCGTCGGGTCTGGGGCGTCGATCTGGCCAGGTAGAATAATTTTACTTTCTATTCGTTTTTTGAGCTTGGTATTTTCCTGAGGGATCTTCTCAGTTGAGGTTTTGATACCGAGTTCTTTTTCCGGTTGATTTTTTTCAAAGAAAGTTTTTTCAAAAATTGTTCTTTTATAATTATATTAATAAGTTCTTGAGTGACGGCTTCTAATTCAACAATATTCATGTGAAGCTCTACTATTTTTTCCAAAGTGTCCATGTAATATATTGTAACGGGACGGCACAGCCCCCACCACGAAACGGCCAAATCGCCGAGATTTGTGGAGCGGGCGAGCCACAATCCCGCTACCGAGGAGTCGAGCGCCCGCTGTGCCCCACTCCGACTCCCCAAATCGTCACACGGGCCGCACGGCGGCTTGCTCGACCGGGTATATAACCCGGCCCCAGTCGCTCCTCGGGACGTTTATTCCCGCATCACTCTCCGAGTAATACCTATAACCTTTAGTCTACATTTCGCGAATTCGAAACATTCCTCTGAGCAAAGCTCAGGCTCACCTAGTTTTAGCTTTATTCCTAGTGATAAATAATTCCTTAAAAACCCTCGTATTTGCAATTAATAATCCACCTCGATACTGCATCGACCTGGATTATTTCGCATCATCTGCTCTGCCTCCTTGTGGCCTCGATATTGCATCGACCCCTCAAGGAAGCGAGTAATTAATTACGCCTTCACTTTCAGCCGTGTCTGAGTGCAGTGGACGCGTGTGCCTCGATACCGCATCGACCCACACGCCTCCCGATTCAGTACCGCGACTTCGCGTTTATCCCGAGTAGCCTCGTTATTGCAACGACCCTACTACGGGGAGACAATCGCGTGAAGCAATCGTCCCCTCACCGCGTGGTCCTCGCCACTCGTTCTCACGCCTCGACATCGCGTTGACCCGTGAGGCGAGTGCATAACGGCTACGGTCACACCCGCGGGTTGATTTTGGGAAACGCGTCAATCCGCGCGCCAATACGCTGACGCTGCGATCTCGGCCTCGACACTGCGTCGACCCCGCGACGGCAGCGTTCCACCTATCGCGACACCTCCACCGTCTTAGCACGCGGGCCTCGCCACTGCGGCGATCCCCTCGGTCTGAGACGGAGAAGAGAGAGAGATAGACACGGGATTCCCTTCGCGATCTAAGGTTCCACGAATCCGGGGCATAATACGCGGAATTCGAGTGAGCGTCGAGACATCGCGCGCGGCAACAGTCTCGGCGCGCAAGACGCAGAAAAACTGTAAACAGACTCGCGCAGCTCGACGCCAAGCCTCGAACGTCGCCGGCCGCGTGCGACGCGCGCACACACACCTCTACCGTGGAGCCTTATTTACACCCATCGTATCCCGCAACCTTCTCTCCCACACTCCTACATCCTCACAATACACACCACGCCAAGCCGATGATGAGACGGCCGCTGCTTTGACGCCCGCGAGAAAGATAATACTTTCTTCACTCGGGCATTGCAGTGCTATCTGAGGTTTTTTACAATCCTCAGCCTACCTCCGGCCCCGTGCACGAACATCCCCCGCGACCCTTCGCAGATTTGCATCCCAGAAAACGTTTCAATATTGAGTAGTTGTTACAAAATTTCAAAGTGAAATCATTGTAAATCGCAAAATGGTTCAGGCCTGTCAAATTATTTAAAGAAGCACTCTTAAGATCCCGGACGAGCCCCCAAAAATTTGTTACGTCAAAAGTGTGGTGGATTTTACTCGAGCGACAATTTTACAAGTATTAGTGCGGTTCAGCGTGATTTACCCGTGCTCTGGTCAAGAAGGAAGGCTCCTCCCTATACCACATCTGACGAAGTACACTAAACGCGCAAGCACTGTTTCGAGTCTAACCTTTCGGAAAATTACTCGGGGACGAGCTGCGAATGCTTCTCCAAAGGGAATTTGACTCAGGTCTGAGATGATGATGATGTGATGATGGCTCGAGACAATGCGCGTACTAAATTTCACCGATATAATTAAAAATGTCACTTACCCTTTTTGTGTTGAACTGGATGCTGATGTTGCAGATGGGAAGGACACGATTCTAAAGAAACTGTGACACTGAATTTAGGAATGCAACCGTCGAATTTTATTCGTAAAACGAGGAAATTAAATAAACCGATTTTTCTCAACAAAGGATGGTAACATGTAATTAATCGTGGTGATGTTCACAAATATCGGCACCTCGTGGTGTAACAAAATTCAGAGTTCGGATGTACAAGTTTCTCAAAGTACGAAGCGTGCGAAATTATAAAATAAAATACAAAATTAGTCGAAGCCCGAGAATACAAAACTGTAGAGTCTTATTTAAGTCTATGAACTCCTAAGTCCCCGTTTAGGACAAAGGTTCGAATTACGAGAAATTAAAATCTCAGCGAAGAACGGAATGGATCTAAGTCCGCAGACGGATTAAAACTCGATGATGATTGGAACTCGAAATTTTCTAAGTCCGTGATACGATTTTAAATTCGGAGCTGATTTTCTTATAAGTCCGCGATACGATTTAAATTCGGAGGTGATTTTTTTCTAAGTCCGCGGTCGATTTAAATGATTTTTTCTAAGTCCGCGGTCGATTTAAATGATTTTTTTCTAAGTCCGCGGTCGATTTAAATGATTTTTTCTAAGTTCGCGGTCAATTTAAATGATTTTTTTCTAAGTCCGCGGTCGGGCAGAAATTCGTCGTTAATTCGATTTTAAAGTTTTCAGTCTATGCTCGGGCAGAGATTCGGTGTGGGCAGATCTAATTTTCGGGACGCACTGTTTCTTGTCGATACGTTTTTGTCTTTTTATATGATTGGGTCCTTTGTCTATTGATTGAGCGATGGTAGGGGTAGTGCCTACGTGATCTTCGACTCCCTATCTCATGCTAGAGGAGGACACCGCACCTTGCAGGTCGCGCGTGGCTCGCGCGTGGCTCCCGGCCCCCGCGCCTGTCCCTTGCCCTGGCTCCAAATTTACGACTTCCTCTTTCGTCAATGTCTTCTCGATGTTTCGACCAGGTGTTCACGCTCTTCGTTGATGCCATTTAGTTTCTGCCTTATTTGGACCTCTTCGCTTATAAGTTTTGTAGGTTTGTTATAGAATACATTATCTGATTCCCTGCCGTGTTTTTTAAGTGGTTTCGCCGGGCGACAAGAATAACTTCTTAACAAGATCGCTTTGACCAAGATTTTGAATTTACATAGGAAATCGTACAGACTGTAATTCTCGAATTTGTTGTTAAAAGTTCATCTTCGCTTGTTGTTGCTAATACGAGTTGTTATAAATTTTGTATAAAATTGCAGCTCCATATTCTCGCGAGGACGTATCTTAACTTTCTTAATTATCAAAGATTATGCAACGTCATTTGTATCTTAACTGTGTGAATCCCAATTTTATAAACTGTTAAACCTTTCACCATTTTGTTTATATTAACAAGTATCCTATCTAAGGTTATAATTTTCAAAAGTTATTCATATCTAGGTGTACGAATCCCGATTTTATAAGCTATTAATCCTTTTACCATTTTCTTATGTTAACAAATTATCCTACCGAATGTTATAACTTTTAAAAGTTATCCGTATTTAAATGTATGAATCCCGATTTTATAAACTATTAATCCTTTTACCATTTTCTTATGTTAACAAATTATCATGGTGAGTTATATAATTCTTAACAGTTGTTCATGGACAATTTAGTCGTTTTTGCCTCCTTATCTTACGGGGCTCCGTCTTTTGAGTTCCAAAGGTTCCTTGAGACATTGATTATTTCGTCTTGTTGCATTCTTCTATTCTTTAATCTGTGCATTTACAGGGGTCTTCAAGAAAAGCGGAAGAATAGGTTTAGTTATCTGGCCAGACTATAACTCCATCACGTACAAATCATGATTTCCGAGACGAAAAATGTTACGACGATTTTGGTGGAACGTAGGGCATTCACCCGGTGTTCTCATAATCTTCTAGCTCTCAGGGCTAAGTAGATTTCTTTTATTTCCCTTTTTTGTAACCACAGGCGGGTTCGGCTGCAACGAGTGATCGAGGATCGTTAAGAGGCGTGGTAACGCAAGGCCCGCGGCTGACGGTCGATAACCGACCCGCCCGGTTGCCTCTAGTTTCGTCTATCGCCGCTCGCTCGAGTGGCGTAGGTGACATTTTCTAGAGAGCTTAGTGTTTTGAAAAATCGGGAGTAGTAAGGGGCAGGTATAGGGAGACGACACTTCCCCCTCCCCATACCTGCCCCTGTCTGGGCCCCTGGCGCCGGTGCTAGACAGAGGGAGGGGGAAGAGTGGGGGTAAATTCTCCGAGTTCTGATTGGTCTAAAAATCCCCACTCCTCCCCACTCCTTCGGAAAAATTTTCCCTGTAATGTTTGAGAGGAGGTGGGAGTAATTAGCATAATTCCCCGAGATTTCATTGGTCTAAAAATCCCCTCTCCTCCCCACTCTTTCGGGAAAATTTTCCCTGTAATGTTTGAGCGGTGGTGGGACTGATTAGCATAATTCCCCGAGCGTGGGTTGGTTGCTAGGTCCCCTCTTCCCCAGCGCCCCACTCCTTCGGGAGAATTTTCCCTGTGTCGTCTTCTCCGAGCGCCGCGACTGCTGTGAGTGGGGACGTCTGGCGTGGGCCTTGATTCCCCGAGCGCTGGTTGGCTGTTAAGCCCGTGGAGATGATTTCCCGCGCGCTGATTGGTCGGTTGAGATTTTGTCCACCGCGTCAGATTTTCGAGGGAAAATCGAGCGCGATCGTGCAGCAGCAGCCGTCGGTATTGTAGATTTTTAGCCTACGATCGGTAACTCACGATTTTCGATGGTAAGTTTTCCAGGTGGATAAGTATTACAAATGGTGAAACAGAATTTTCCTGCCGGTTTTCGCTGAGTGGTTGATGGTAATTTTGTTCGGGAAGGTAAGTCATGAAATAAAATTAGATTTTCACATAAGTAATTTTATTAGACCGTTGTACACGAAGACAGAGAAGTTTACAGATACACGATTGTCACGAAAAGAGCCAAAGTATTAAAATTAAAGTACATCTTATAGGTAATTACAATATGATACGATGATGATGATTATGACTGCCGTCGTTGTATGATACAAATGAGAAATTATATAGATTGTCGCGGGGGCTTCGCTTATAAACAGACACAGAACACTCATATTTACAGGGTTTGTCTTCATTGGGTTGTCTCCTGATTTTTCACCGCAAGTACTTTCCGCAGCTCGTGTGTGATAAACGCGGTGCACAATACGGTGAGCTCGAGGAACACGATGCCGAACGTGAGTTCGACAAATTCAGCATCCATGCGATGCTGTACGGCGTCTTTCAAAGATTTGAAATTATTTTTTATCAATTCTTTGACGCGTTGTTCGTTGATTTTTTCGTGTGTTTCGTTAGCCGGAATATGCAGCAGTAATTCGGAGCAAAGTACTTCGGCGCACTTCTGAACATGTGCGGTGTTCCTTTGAAGTCGTCTGAAGCGCTCGTCGGTGCACACCATTATCTGCAGCAGCCCGTCGTACGATGGTTTCTGCATCACCACAGCGGGTGAATAATTCTTGCGTTTCTTCTTCGGCGGTTGCTCGGGTTCAAGCTGACTCTCGGTCACCTCATCAACGGGTGTTTCTTCAACACGGCGATCAAACACAATAGATTTCGACCCGTAACTTGTCGTGAAGAGTATCTCGCAGTCCGCGATGTATATCGGTGCCGGAGTGCGCCAGCCCGATCCCCAGACGACCTTTTGACCATCGGCAAAATACTTCGATAAATCGGGAAGATGCGCTTGCAGTAGAGTCCAATCCTTAGCCTCGAAAACAATACCACCAGTCGTGTTATTGTTCTGCAGTTTTACGATCGGATGTATACTTCCATCGGCTCGCGGCTGTAGGCCGACGCTCACCCTCTTCGTCTCGGACTGGTTGAGTCCGTACGTAGTTCCGAGAATTAGGGGTCCTTCGAGGCGTTTCTTTTCGATGTCCGACAGCACGCGGTACATGGTTGAAGTCTGCAGATCGCTGACGCGCTGATCTTCGGATGTGATACCCTGACTCATGTTGAACAATAGGCCGTGCGGTGAAGCGTCGAGGATAAAAGGCTGCGTAATATCGCGTAAACGGTCTTTACTGAAGTCACGGGCCGACTGCCGCTTTCTAGTAATGTAGGGGTGTTTATATATGCGCTTCACGGTGGCCTAGACCCACGACCCTCGATATGTCACACGTGTTGTCAAAGGGTGGGGGCGAGACCGGTTAGTTGTTGTGTACAGGTGTAAATATAGCGCTGGATTCACCAGATGTGTGTAAGAAGAAACAGATTGCTTGTTAACAGATATTTCAGGGTGGTCCGATTGGTGTGTGTGTGTATGACACCTGTTCAGATTTTCCTTAGTCGTAGGAATTTTGAACGGTGGGAAATCGTTGTCTACCGATGGGGGAGATAGCGATCTGTCGCCACGAGGCAATGGTTTGACGTGCTATAGTCCTGCTGTTGTATAAATTAAAGATAAAATAGTGTAGGTCTGGAGGTAATAAAACTTGTAATGGATAGCTATCGATGCCAAAGGGATTCACGGTGGTCTGTTTAAGGGGTTGTGGTGTCGCTAACCGGCTGTCGCGTGTCGTGTCATTGTCTACGTCGAGGTGTTGGGGTTTTTCGCGGCTACCTGTATAGACAGCACGGTCAGCGAAGGGTTTTCCAGGGGGTACCGTGGCGGGCGACTATGGGGAAAGTATCGATGGCTCCACCGAAGGTCGCTGTCGATCTTTTAGGACATCTCCGCGAGATGCTGTATTGTTTTATGCTGATTGTGGGTGTTCGAACTTTTTTTACAAGGGGTGTGGAACGCCATGGTCATCTCGGCATTTTGCTGACATTGGCTTAGAGCTTTGGCCAATGTTTACCTTCCAAAGCCAGTTTAAGCCTCCTTCCACCTCATTTGCGACGCTAAATTTGTTTGTGAAGGTGTGGTTAGAAGTATGGTGAATTTGGAAAGACAGAGTCTGTTTAATCGGTCTTCAGACTTCACCAGCGACACTTTGCCGCGCATTGTGCTCACCAACTCTGTCTCCAGTTTTGTTTTGAGTTCTCGTTAAGTGTCAAGTCAGCCTTAGCGGACTTTGTGCTGCTTCAGTGAAGTGTTGTTCATTTACTGTTTGTGACAGAACAGTAACAGTGCGTGCGTGTGATCGTGTTAGCGTTTTATTAGAAAGCGATTTATTAAAAATAAAATGCAGTGTGACCGTGCTCGCGATTTAATCAAAGCCGTGCTTAAAACGGTGGGCTTAGTTAAAATCAGGAGCCCTGTGATTGCGCGTAAATGTACGCTTCTTTGGGCTAGACATCTTCGTGTTATGTGCCTCCGTGACGTGCAACGACAGTTTCGCTCGATTCTGCGACGGTTGCCAATGCGCGTTATTGCTCGAGCGCATGAGCATAATGCTTTTGAAGCATCGGCGTACGCCGTGATTATTGCGTGCGAGGTTGTCCGCGAGCGCAACCTCGACCGTATGCCCGTCGCAGGAGCGCTTATGAGCGCCGAATTCAGTGCACGGCAGGCGTTGTTCAGCCCTGCTTACGAATCATCGGAGGAGACAGAGGCGGAGGACAACGATGACGTTGACAACGGAGGCGACGACGAGGCTCGAATGCCCGTGGAGGATGCACCCGCGGACATTGCGCTACCTGCGTCACCCGAGCCAGCGGCCAGGCGTGCGCCGCAAATCTTTAACGAGGCTGAGGCTGCGGTGATCGGTGCCGAGCCCCAGCAGGTCGTGTACCCTGAGGGCATCTGGGAGCGGCTGCTGCTGGACGAGAGCGACAGCGACAGCGCCGTGACCGCCGACATCGCTGATTCGGGATTCGGCTCCGAGGAAATGATTGTCGACGGTGATGAGGAGGCGAATCAGCTGGTTCCTGGACCCGGGGTGCTCGTCGTCGAGGAGCGCGAGAACGATCACGCTGTTCCTGACGTCAACGAGGTCATCATCGTCGAGCCCGCGAACGAGCATCGTGGCCCGTGTGTGCAAGACGCCGACGACGAGAACGACGACGACGACGACGCCGACGACGACGACGACGACGACGACGACAACGACGACGCCGACGACGACGACGACGACGACGATGACGACGACGACGACGTCGAGGGACCCCACGGCAGCGACGTCGACGACGAGGGAAACTCCGACGCGGAGACCCTTTTCATGGGAGGGCTCAACGTGGCTCCGCAGGAGCAGAGTCGCAACGACCGTGAGTACTCAATAATCTATTCATATATATATATAAAAATGCTCTTTTGAACACACGGTTTAACATGCGATTGCATTAAACCGTAGGTGTTCGGTTGTGGCTCGGGGTCGAGGGTGGCGCTGAATGGCAACAGCAACAGCAGCATCAGCAAAGGGGTGGAGACGGCTATGTGGATGACCAAGCGGTAAATAGCTCGGTCTTGTCATTACATCTTGACAATCCCGTAGAATCCGCTCCCGACAACCTCGAAAACCCGATCGCTCTATCGTCAGACGAGCACGAGACCGTCGACGGCTCTATAGACGTCGTACCAGACTGGCGACCATATCTGTTGGTTAATCGCCCGGACTGGTACGATTCCTATGGGCAAGTCGGGGAGGAGTCCGACTCGTGCGACGAGGACGACGATCTTATTGCGTTGCGAATCCTCGAATCGTCGCGTGGAATTCCAGAGGAATAATCCAAATCCTGTCGGTATTCAGGTCGACCTGCGTCACAGGCCTGTGGAGCAGCAGCAGCAGCAACAGCAGCATCAACAGCAGCAGCAGCAGCAGGCTCAAGAAGCCCAGCCACAGGTGGCGCGGCTGCACCTTTACAGCTTCCTGCGTCAACTGCAGAATCGACGTCGGGGGTAGAGGTAGCCTCAGCATCAGCAGCATCATCGTCATCATCATCATCATCATCATCATCATCATCATCATCATCATCATCATCATCATCATCATCATCATCATCATCACCGTCATCATCAGCGCAACCCTCACCAGCAACAGCGGCCTGGATCACCGAGACGGAGGCCGCCGTACGACAATTGGTGAGCGAACAGCGTAAATTTCAGATAGGCGGCGGCCATGCGGGGCCTAGTAGGTTAAATTTAGATGTAGGCCGAATTGACGACGACTACGACGATGGCAATAACGACAACGACGACGGCGACAACGTCGATGAGCCTCGCGGCCCGGGCGGTAGAGGAAGCGCGAGTGTCGTTGACGATAACGACGTTGTCGCGCCCGCGGGATATCGCTTTAGAATTTTAGGTCAACCGACGGTCTTTGTTTCGCCGCGCTTCAAAACAACTAGCGTACAGACCGATGTCGTGTTGGCTTCACCACCGGCCGGTATTAACCCGATCTCGTGGGTGCACAATGCGATTCGCGATATTCACGCACATTTTATTTCGGGTCGTGCGTCGAATGATATGATAGGCGTAGGATTCATGGCCGAGGGGATGACCGATGGTATCGCGGGGCTATCTTTGAGGCCCATATGGCGCTTTGATTATTCGCAATTGTGGGAACTTCTTTGTAACGTCAACCAGAGCGCCCGAATCCTTTCGGTTTACGACACGCTCGTTTTCACAGTGACGTACGTTGAAATGGTTAAGGGCGCTGGAAGCTTGGCTGAGAAAATCGACAAAAATCGTTCGGTAGTGGCTATCGACAACGAGGACAATTTGTGTTTCCCTCGATCGCTCGTGGTGGCCCTTGCTAATTCTCGGCGCAAACACGAGCGCACGGCAGAAGCTAAAAATTTTTATGACCGAATACGTCATAAAAAATCGAAGCTTCAGAGGTGCGAGGCAAACAAACTTGTCAGCGAGGCGAACGTCACGGTGCCAGTGACGGGGTGCGGGCTACCTGAGATCGAAGCGTTCCAGCAGCACTTTATGGCTTCGAAAGTCGCTATAGTGGTGTACGACTGGGCGTCTCTGGGTAGCGGGGTCGAGCCGATTTTCGACGGTCAAAAACAATTTCAAAGCACACAGGCGCAAACAGTTTCAAATATCGCGTATTTTAATGAAGAAAGTCATTACAGCCCGATAACGAATCTTTTAGCTGCAGGCGGTACGAGGAATTATTGCATACCGTGTAATTCTTCGTACCGTCATTTACACCAGCACAAGTGCACGAGCACTTGCCCACGCTGCTACTCATCGCCGCCGTGCGTGGTCAGATCTACGGACGATGACTGCGGCGACGACGGCGATAAGTGGGAGTGCGAGGAATGCAATCGGTTCTTTCTCAGCGCTGTTTGCTTTGAAAATCATTTGAAGCCGCGCGAAAGTCGACTCAAAACGCCGCACACCGATCGCAAAACCGTGTGTCAAACGGTTCGCTTTTGTCGACAATGCTCCAAGCTCGTTGATACCACAAAGCGCGCTCACGATTGCGGGAAATCATTTTGCAAGCTGTGCCGTACTCCGCATGGGTACAATGAGCACTGCTACATGCAGCCTCTGGCCCCACGAAAGATCGCGTCAGACGCAAAGCCGCAGACCTTATTTATTTTCTACGATTTCGAGACACGCCAGGACGAGCCGTATACTGCAGCGCCGGGTGACGATAGGCGTGAGCACATCGTGACACTCTGCGTTGCACAACAGCTGTGCGAGGTGTGTCTCGAGACCGTCGAAGATGTGGAGTTCAACGACCCCTGTGTATGGTGCGGTGTTCGAAAACACGTCTTTCGAAGATCGCCCGTCGAGGAGTTGGTGAATCTGGCCGTACGTCGCTCGACAGCGTTCCGGAAAATAGTCTGCATCGCACACAATGCCAAGGCCTTCGACGCGCAATTCGTATTGCGTCATGTGGTCGAGAGTTGTAGCGATCTCGGGCTCCCGGAATTAATTCTCACGGGTAACGCGATCATTTCAATGCGGCTCGGACGCACTGCTTTTATTGACAGCCTGAATTACTTTCACATGCGTCTCAGTGCTCTTTCTGGTGCCTTTGGTTTCGCGGATAAAATGAGCAAGGGTTACTTCCCGCACCTTTTTAATACGCAAGCCAACCAAGGCTACCGAGGTGCTCTACCTGCACCCGAGTTCTACTCGCCTGACACAATGAGTCCGCTTGAGCGAGAGGAATTTTACGCCTGGTACACCGCGAGAGCAGCGACCGGTGAAGATTTTGACTTCTCTGCAGAAATTGAAAAATATTGCTCGCTCGACGTCGATATTCTCCGGCGCGCCTGCAAGGAATTCCGGAGAATCTTCATTGAAGCGGGCAATGTTTGTCCATTCACAGAGGCGGCGACAATCGCATCGGCCTGCTCCAAGGTGTTTAGGCGCAACTTCCTCAAACCCAATACAATCGGACTCATTCCGAACGGAGGGTATAGGCTCGCGGAACAGCACTCGAGACAGGCCAACGCGTGGCTTCTGTGGGTCGAGAATTGTCTGGGGCACGAGATCGTTCACGCGACTAGGGGTCGAGAATTTCGGCTACCTGAGGGCCCACTCGTTGACGGCTACCTGCAGCTCGGTGACGATCGTTTTGTGTTCCAATTTCACGGGTGTTATTGGCACGGCTGTCCTCGATGTTTTCCCGACAATCGCACGTTAAAGTCGCGTGCCAATGTGGAGACATATGAGGCCCGCTATGAGCGCACCCTTGTGATTGACGCAAAAATTCGTGCATCAGGCTATCAGCTCGAAACGATGTGGGAATGCGAATTCGCGGCGTTGCGTCAATCAAACCCGGCAATAAACGAATGTCTGCTTAACCATCCGCGTTTGCAGACGGAAACGTTGAATCCTCGCGATGGGTTTTACGGCGGTCGTACAGGTAACACTGTGACTGTGTACGACGCAGCGCCAAACGAGCGAATCAATTATATCGATATCTGCTCGCTGTATCCGTACATCTCAAAGGTTGGTCGCTTCCCGAAGGGCCACCCAAAGATATACGTGGATACAGAGTGCGAACGATTGTTGAATGGCTCGCTTGACGCCTTAGGCACGACGGTCAACGGGCTGATCAAGTGCACAGTGTTACCTCCTCGGGGCCTCTTCCACCCTGTGCTACCTGTTCGCATGCACGGAAAGCTACTGTTTCCTCTGTGCCGTACCTGCACCGAGGAAAGAGCGCAGACAGCGTGTTCTCACGAGGACACGGCTGACCGCTCGTTCACAGGTACATGCGTCGTGGACGAGGTGCGAAAGGCCATCGAGATGGGTTACATGGTGGAAAAAATCTCGATCATCTGGGCCTACGAGATGACTCAGTATGACCCCGTAACACGCGAGGGGGGCCTCTTTGTCGAATACATTAATACGTTTTTACGTATTAAACAAGAGGCTAGCGGCTGGCCCGCAGAGTGCACGGATGAGAAATCTAAGGCACACTACGTCGAGGAGTACGAGCGTGCCGAGGGTATACGCCTCGACTGCGAGAAAATCGCAAAGAATCCAGGACTGCGGGCCGTAGCAAAGCTCTGCCTAAATTCGTTTTGGGGAAAATTTGGGCAGAGGTCTAACTTGACGCAGACAACGGTCGTCAATAGCCGCGAGCAATTGTTGCTGCTTCTCGGCGACAATGACAAAGAGGTCCATCGTCTATTGCCGGTTAACGATCGTGTAATGTACGCGAATTGGTCGTGTATCGACGAGGCCGTGGTACCCTCTGCACAAACTAGTGTGGTTATCGCGGCGTACACGACAGCTCAGGCTCGCCTAAAACTTTACAGCTATCTCGAGCGGCTGGGAAGACGCGTGCTGTATTACGACACCGACTCGGTGATTTTTGTCAGCACCGGTGAAGCAGGTGAATGGGTACCACCGCTCGGAAACCTTCTCGGGGATATGACAAGCGAGCTGAAGGAGCCAACCGACTTTATAAAGTCGTTTGTGTCCGGTGGGCCAAAGTTTTATGGCTACGAGGTCGTGAACGCAGTTAACCCCGAGAAGGTTATACAAACCGAGTGTAAGGTGAAGGGTCTGTCTCTAAATTACGGAAATTCCCTAAAGGTAAACCTCCGCTCGATCAGAGAAATGATTGAGTCGGAGTTACCGGAGGAAAACCACGAGGCTATAAAGCTGAATTTCTCGTCAATTCAGAGAACGGCTCTTCACAATGTGATAACTCGAAAAGAGACAAAAACCTGCCGAGTCGTGTGTCGGAAACGTCGTCATATCACGCACGCGCTATCGCTACCGTTCGGGTACAAAGACTAGCGCCGACAACACCGTTATTAGGCTCACCCTCGTCGCCCTCGTCGTTGTCGTTATTGTCGTTGTTGTTGTCTGAACATATATATATATATACATAATAATTTGTAATATTACGTTTTAAATTAGTTTTATATTGTTATAGATGTTAAATATTATATGTGTATGAGTTTGCGTAAGCGTGTGAATCTATGAAATTGTATTTTTATATGTATATTAGATGTGTATGGGTTTGTGTGTGTGTGTGTACATCGCCTATTTTCCCACAACATGTTGTGGGAAAATAGAAAAAAATGAAAAATATATAAACGTTTTTACCTTGAATAAATATTATTGTCTTGTACCTCCTTCTCCTCCGCACCTCTCCACCATCTCATCTACCATAATGTTTTTAAATAAAAAAAATGTAAAATATTTCACGTTTTTACCAAAATTACTTTCCTTCCCAGCGTTAATTTTTAATATTCGGAGCGCCTGCGTCCGCGCTACAGCGAAGCCAGCTGCGCCGTTGGACCTTATGAACGAGAGCACGTGCGCGCGCGCGCGAGAGAGAGAGAGAGAAAGGTAAGTATCTGATACTGTTGCTGCTGCTGCTGCTGCTGCTGCTGGTGCTGCTGCTGCTGCTGCTGTTGCTGCTGGGGCTGCTGGGGCTGCTGCTGCTGCTGCTGGGACTGCTGAAAGCGATGATGGTGGGGGAGCGCGGTATACGGCTTATCGCCCTCGCTCGCTCGCTCCTTCAGCTGATTGGAGCGAACGAGGGCCCGCGCGCGCGCTCGCGTATATAAGCTGGACCACCGCGCCCGGCCGCGCACACGTCGTATAAGCTTATAACGACGTGTGTCCGACGCGCCGCCGCCGCCGCCGCCGCCGCCGCCGGGGAACAGCTTGTCGTTGGGGGGCCCAAGTGAGCCAGCGTAGCAGGTAATAGTGACCGTCAGTCGGTAAATCGCACGCGCGCGCTCGATCGATCGATCGTCGAAAATGGACGTTCGTTGGAAACATCCATGGACTTCGTTAATCTGTGGCCCAACCGGTTGTGGTAAAACAGTTTTCGTTCGACGATTTCTACGTAACCTCGAGGCAATGAGTGACACCCGTTTTGCGCGTATACTTTTTTATTACGGGGATAATCTTGACCGTGACACCGAGGCATTGTTTAATCGAGGCTCTACGGCGACCACACCGAAAATCGAATTTCACGAGGGATTACCGCAACCGGAGGATTATTCTCATGACAATGACGCCGCGAAGCTAGTCATTATCGACGATTTGATGCGTGAGTCATCAAACAACACAATCGTCGATTTATTCACAAAAGGCAGTCATCATAAAAATATCAGTGTTATTTTTATAACACAGAATATTTTCCATCAAGGCCACGGACAACGAGATATTTCGCTAAACGCAAATTATATAGTTATTTTTAAAAATCCCCGAGATCGTGCACAAATACAGCATCTCGCGCGACAAGTTTATCCCGAAGATCCACGATTTCTCTCGGAGGCGTATCATGACGCAACAGCACAACCGCACGGCTACCTTCTTCTCGATCTTAAGCAGTCGACACCGGATATTTGCCGTTGCCGTACGACAATATTTCCCGACGACGCACAAATGCAAGTATACGTGCCGAAAAATAAACGATCACGCAGATGACGACGCGTTATTCACGGCGTTTTTAGAGCTTTGCGGTTATGTCTATTGTGGTAGTAGCTCGATCGTCGGCAATGCGCAAACATCGTGCAGACAACATGGCGAGGCAGCAGCAGCAGCAGCAGCAGCAGCATCGAGCGATGGTAAAGAAGCGCGGTGGAAATCGGCAGTGGCCTGCACGGCTGCCGATCGGTCAACGCCACGCGGCCCTACTCAACGCTCTATGCCATGCGAATAGAGCACAACAAAAAGCCCTACTACGCACGTCCGATGAATCGCTAGTCAAGTGTATTTGTGAATGCGCGTTAAACGTACTACATGGTGTGGTGGAGTTGAAACCAGCGGCAAAAAAACGTTTGGGACGATTTAAACATGTGTTGCGACAACTAGCGCCACCACTACGACACGTGGACTCCCGACGACGAAACGGGGAAAATCAGAATGGTGGCGGAAAAAGACGCGGAGATGGCGTTAGTGGCGCTCGTAAACGCCGAAGATTTAACTGGCGCTTGAAAAAACGTATTATGATGCAAAAAGGATGTGGCGCATTTTTGCCCCTTTTATTAGCACCCATTATCACGGGCCTGTTTAGTAGACTGTTTGGCGGCAACGGTGGTGGTTGAAGCGGCTAAAAAATTAACAATGGAACACGCAAAGAAAATGGTTTTAGTACCGGCGGAGGAGGTGGTGGTGGCGCCGCCGACAGCAGCGAACGAACCAATGATCGGCGGCGGCGGCGGCGGCGTTCAAAAATCCGCACAGACTCCGGGCAATCCTATATCACGACTTGATGGTGAACTTGCGAGTATCTTAAACTCGGGAAAATATCCTGATGATGGCGCCAAATGGAAAGCATATCTACAAGTTCTACAACGATATTTGTATATCGTTGAGACACGGAATGGACCACCAGATCCATCGTTACCTGGAGTAAAAGCAATAGCAGCAGCAGCAGCATCGTCATCGCAACCGGAAAATCACGATTTCAACGTGACTAATATTGTGAACAGCGTGCCGGCAAAACATCAACGTAGAGCTCACGCTTTACTGCTATATATGCGTAATTCACCGCGTGTGTCACAACGAGTCAGCTGGGACAACGAGGGACGTGTGACTATTGACGGAGTGCTCATTCACAATTCGAACATTCTCGATCTTGTTAATGACGCAACACGTGAGAGAAAAGATTTCAAAGCCAACGGCAGGCGTCAGTTTATTCGGAGCCTTCGAGAATGTGCTGTACCACATGAATTTGTCGGAAATAATTAATTATGGGCTATTGGTGGCCGGAGTGCTGCTGCTGCTGCTGGTGATGCTGCTACTATCGCCGGTGTAAAACGTCGAAGAAACGATTCAACGCATTATAACAACGATGCCAGCGACGAAGACGACGACGACGACGACGCTGAAGAGAACTACGAACCCAGTGCAAAAAGATCGAAAAATAAGCGGGTGCGACAGTGGTACGAACCACCGATCAGCCGTAAACACCGTCGAAGAAAAGTGACCATACCTGTTGCTGCTGCGGCTGCTGCTGCCGACCCCGATCCTCGAGAGATACCTGTGGCGAGTTCGACACCGTTTAGGGCAGCAAGGAGGAGGCAGAAACCTGTTACACCTACAGATCGACGAATTACCGCTGGCGCAAAACGTATTCTCGAAACTTCTATCACGGGAAAAAGAACACGATCTCGCCCCGGATTTGATTATTGGCTTCGAGCGTAAATACGCGCGCGCGCTCGTGTGCAATATGAAATTCGAAAACTCGTATTATGATCCCGTGCATCCTGCGAGTTACTCCGGTGCACGGCATGTAATAAGTATTAAAAAAAAATAAACCAATCAATGTTTATGACTGGTTGAGCCAACAAGACGCCTATACACTACATAAACCCGTGAGACGACAATTCCCACGACTTCACTATAATGTCGACCATATAGACGATGTTTGGGAAGCCGATCTCGTGGATGTGCGATCGATAAAAAATTATAACGATAATGTCGCTTACCTACTCACGGTCATTGATGTGCTAAGCAAATTTGCATGGGTCGAACCGCTACCGGATAAAACTGTGCACTCTGTCACCGAGGCATTTAAACGAATTTTCGAACGCAGCCAGGGTCGCTTACCCGTATACCTGCAGACCGACAAAGGCAAAGAATTTGTCGGTAAAGAATTACAGACTTTTCTACAAAAAGCCGAAATTCGTTTTCGAGTTACACGTAATCCCGATATAAAAGCCGCAATTGTCGAACGATTTAATCGCACACTGAAAGAACGAATGTGGCGCTACTTCACACATCGAAATACACGACGATACATGGATGTATTACAAAAATGTACTTATGCCTATAATCACGCAAGACACTCGTCAATTAAGATGCAACCGGCTGCTGTGACGCTATACAATGCGAATGTCGCACTGGAGAATATGACAAACGCGGCGGTGAAGCAACGAGAAAAAAGACGTCACACTAAGGTTAAATACAACCGCGGCAATTACGTGAGGATTAGTCGAACAAAAGGCACCTTCGAGAAGGGTTACGAGCGAAATTGGAGTGAAGAAATTTTTCAAATCGCGAAAGTCACGACCCGCCAAGGAATACAAATTTACGAACTACGAGATCTCGAGGGAGAATTAATCGATGGATTTTTCTACACCGAGGAAATAACACCTGTGCACGAGAAACGCCTGACTGCAGATCAAGATTTTAAAATCGATCGTATCTTACGGACCAAAGGACAAGGCGCGAAGAAACAACTTTTCGTCAGCTGGGTTGGCTACCCCTCGAAATTTAACTCTTGGATACCTGCGTCCAACGCCTACACCATCGACACCTGACAAACGCCGGGAGCGCACGCTCTAGGCCGCCCGTCGTCACCCCCGCCGCCGCCGCCGCCGCCGCCGCCTCCGCCGCAACCGTCATTATGTACAACGACGAAAACTTTTTACTCGTGTTACCGAGTAATAGTAGTATGCAATACTATCCCGAGAATACGACAACACATTTTATCACACAACTACCTCGTGAAATACAATTAAATGGTCAATGGGCCGTGGGTTTATCGGAAATACATGTGCCCTGTACAATGATGCATTTACAACGCACGGACACGGATCTTGCATGGAACCCTTGTACTAAAGAGGAAGAAGAAGAACTCGAGACCGGTCAAATACCGCATGGCGAATACAAAAGTCACGAGGAACTTACGACAAAGATAAATAATGTGCCGGGCCTACGGGAGAACGGTATAAAAATTGTCGCTGCTGAAACGGCAAATGGTTACATGGCTATTAAGGGTGCAATCTGGACGGAAAAGTGCAGTTCAAAATTAGTAGCGACCAATGCGCTACGCATGAGCGAGAAGGTTCGGCGTATACTGGGCTTCAATATAGACCCAGTGCAATATGACTGGACAGTCGACGAACACTCGTACATACGATTCGTCCGAGGACGTCAACGCGTGGCAGAAATACCCGCGTGCATCTCTAGAGCTCTACCTGAACAGCTCTTTGTCTACACGGATCTCTGTATACCCTATACAGTCGGTGATACTCAGGCCGCTCTATTACGTATAGTAAATTTGTATACAACACATTATACGTATGGTTCGACACAAGTGAAATATTTTTCACCTCCAAATTACATACCACTACTCAACAGCTGTTTTCGCACACTCGAAATAGATATAAGAGATCACCTCAGCAAACCAATCACATTCGAGTACGGGACGCTAACCCTGACGCTTCATTTTAAACGGCTCGCGTAGACTCGTGTGTGAGCGCGTGCTCGCGCCCCGTGCAATGGTGGCCCATTATACGACGCACTACGAAAATCAAGTCGGAGGCGGCAGTCGTATAGGCAACGTGTTTGTCGGCGCACCGTATCAACGAGGGCACGGCATCGGCAGATTCCTCGGCGGACTCTTCAGGAGCGTTCTCCCGCTACTGACACGAGGCGCTCAAGCCATCGGAAAAGAGGCTCTACGCACTGGATTACACGTGATCGAAGATGTGAGCGGCAATCATATACCGTTCAAGGAGTCGTTCAAACGGCGCGCTGCAGAATCGGGAGAAAATTTAGCCCGAAAAGCCAATTAAAAAATCTCTCTACTCATGAACGGCGCGGGGTATAATAGTGCATTCGCGACGCGGACGATGCAGTCGTTAACGGGTCGTGCACGCGCGCGTATCTCGACGAGAAAGCGTGCGACGAAAAGGAAAAGCGGTGCATCATCAACGGCGGCCGCGAAAAAGAAGAGGCGAAAGAAGAAGAAGAGCAGCAGCAGCAGCAGTCGCAAGACGGCGAGGGGTAGAGTGACGAAGAAACGAGGGCGAGGCGGGAGTACTAAAAAAAGGAAAAGACCCAGCGATATCTTCGGTTAAACATGTCTTTTCTGCACTCACACTCGTGTGAATGTATGAAGACGGAGCTGGACTTATTCACCATACCACCGACACAAACGTCCATCGAGTCGTCGCAATATGTCCACTATAAACCCGTCTCCTCGCTCTCGGACGACGGGCCCATCGAGTTCGTTATACCTGGCCACGGTGAGGAATACCTTGACCTAGCCCACACAATGCTCTGTGTAAAACTCAAAGTTTTAGCAAACGCTGACTCACCCTACAAAGTAGCACCTGTTAATAACTTTTTACACAGCCTCTTCAATCAGGTCGACGTGTTTTTCAATCAAAAACTCGTTGCACCGCCCAATAATGCTTACGCATACAGGGCTTATATTGAGACATTGTTGAATTACGGGCCTGCTGCTAAACAATCGCCTCTCACGACCGCCCTGTGGTTCGCCGACGACGCAGGTGGCTTTGACTCACTGCCCGGCACGAAAACCAATAATGGCCAAGAGCTAAGGGCGAAGTATATTAAAGGCGGTAAAACTCTCGATATGATTGGGCATTTACACTGCGACGTTTTTAATCAGGATAAATTTCTACTAAACGGCGTGGAAGTGCGTCTACGACTCGTACGCTCGAAAGACGATTTTTGTCTTATGGAAGCACCAGTACAGGGAATTACGCACAACGTTAGAATAAACGATGTGACTCTGATGGTGCGTCGAGCGAAAATTAATCCTGGTGTGCTTATCGCACACGCAAAAACACTGGCCAAGACAACGGCAAAGTACCCTATAACACGAGTGGAGGTTAAATCATTCACCATGCATAGTGGAATTATCGGTGATACACTGGATAATGTGATACTCGGACAACTACCCAAACGAATCATTCTCGGCTTTGTCTACAATAAAGCATTCAACGGCGACAAGACACTCAACCCCTTCAATTTCCAAAACACCTCGATAAATTATCTATCGCTCTACGTGGACGGCCAGCAGATACCGGGAAAACCACTTCAACCCGAGTTTGGCGGTAACGACACATGGGTTCAGAGCTACCACACTCTCTTCTCCGGCACGGGAATACATTTTCAAAACGAAGGATTGGACATTGATCGCGAAGCATACGCTAGAGGCTATTGTCTCTTTGCCTTTGACTTAACACCCGATTTATCGGCAAACTGCTTCACGCACTGGAATCTCGTGAGACACGGCAGCGTACGAATTGCCCCTCAACTCAACGTTAAACTGCATCGTTTACGCCGAATACGACAACGTTATTGAAATTGATTCAGCCCGTCAAGTCATCACCGATTTTAGTGCCTGAGCACCGGAAAAGATAAAAATCTCGTCCCTACATCGTCGCAGCCGTCGCCGCAACCGCCGACGCCGCCCCCGCCGCTGTCAAGATATTACGGAGAGGGCGCAGCAACCGACTCGTCTCATGAATGGTATTTAAGAGCCTCTACACGCGTATGCTCGACAACAGTTCATCGCTACTTCTCATCATGGACGCTATAGTGGATATTCAGGCCCTTTACGGAAAACAAGGCGAGTTCCTGCCTAAAGAGATTGCCGTGACAACACTACAAGGCGATAATATCGGCCACTGGGTCGTTGAAGCACCATACGGCTTTGGTGATTTACCAAAAGCAATACGAGGCAGCAATAATCAACTGACGTGCTACCATCATGGACTCGAGTGGGTGGACGGTGATACGCCATTGTGGAAAGTTTACGTTAACCTGAGAGCCATGTGTCGCTACGCCATACGCATCTACACGCGCGGAGCACAAAAAGCCGAAATTCTACAAGATATACTTGGACGAGACATTATCAACCTGGAGAATTTCGAGGGACCGAGTTTCAAGAAAATGCCCCCGTACGACACATGGTGCATTTATCACGGCGTCGCGCGGGAGGATAACGTGAGATGTGCGTTAAATAACGTGGGAAAACTAAAACGTTTTCTTCAAACACAGCTTGTCGATACGGCCAATCCAATTTATTCTGAGCCACTTGGATCGGTGCCCCGGAAGAGCCGACCAGATGACACAGATAAAAAAGCCGTGCGCATCACGATGCCCACCGAGTCGGAGATTGCCGCTGCGGGTCAGGGGTATATATCTCAGGTAGCGGCGAAGGGTGTCAACAGTGTCACGCCAAACACCTGTGACGCATCGGTTCCCGCGGACGACGAAATAGTCGCCCTTTTCCGCGCGACGACTCTACGCTCAGCCCCACCACCACCACCACCGCCGAAACGACAGGCAACACCGACCGCCACACGTGGTGGTGGTGGACACCATCATCAGCATCATCATCATCACCAGCATCAACGCCGACGCCGTCCCCACCAGGGACCCGAGAGCGTATATAATGAACAGTCTGGAGGTACTGAAAGCACTACAACACATTCCGGCGCAGACGAAAGGAGTGTTTCCCGCCGATCGTATCCCGAGTCGCTGGTCTAGACCCGCTGCAATCGTCGCCAATACCGACGATCATACCAAACCGGGGACGCACTGGGTTGCCGTGTACGTTGACAACGATGGCCGAGGTATCTTCTTCGACAGCTACGGGCTACCCCCTCTCGTTAACAAACACCATAACCGTATACGTCGAAACACCGCAACCTACGAGTGGAATACAAGAACTCTACAATCAATCAAGTCTCGAGTGTGTGGAGAGTACTGTGTTATGTTTCTTGATTATATGTCTCGGGGCTATAGCCTGGCTATGTTTCTACGTCTATTTTCGGCAGATAAGCTGAAAAATGATAATATTGTACGACGCTACTACAAAAATCTGAAACATGTAAAACGCGAAAAACGTTATGCGAGAAATAGACGATCCAATGTGCTTGAAGGGGCTGGCAATATGTGTAATACAGCGTGTATACAAACCTGTACAGCCCGTTTCGGGTGCCATCTATAAACACCCGAAAAAAAATGAAAAAAATTTACGAGTCGTGACTTATAACAATACCACCACCGGCGCCACCATCCCTCTCCTCCGTCCCCCACCACCACCACCACCACCACCAACACATGTGGTTCCAGTATAAAAGCAGCCGCTATTAAACACATTTTCGAAAGAACTGTAGTAGCTGTAACACTACAACATGGAGGTCATCAGTGGTACACTCGTCATCGACTGCGGTAAAGATCCATGGGAACTGACGAGAGAGGAACTCGCATACGTGCCCAAACCACTGTTGATACAACACTGGGGCGACTATATCCCCATTCTCTGGGATAAACTACCAACGCATATTCAACTGGATCCCGAGGTTGCATCGTATCAACTCTGTATAGATCACACTGACTTGCCAGATCTATACATGCAAATCGACGGCAATCTTCCGACCAAGAGGGAATGCAAGACCTGCATACAACAAGCTGCTGAGCCACCAGCTGCAGAGCCCGGTGTACCACGGCCCAAACCACGGCTGAGCATTCCAAAAATCTACCACTCGACCGCAGTCTGAACAATTGTAATATTTTCACACACACACACACAAACTATATCATGTGTTTAAAATAAATCTATTTTTCGAGAAAATTCGAATTTTTCATTTCACGACTTACCGACCGTAAATATTTACCATCATCCCGCAAACCTACCATCGAAAACCGTGAGTTACCGATCGTAGGCTAAAAATCTACAATACCGACGGCTGCTGCTGCACGATCGCGCTCGATTTTACCCCGCACACATCTAATATACGTTTAAACATAGAATTTTTGTGTTTACCCCACAACACCTTTGTGTCTAATCTCCAGATTTACACGCTCGCGCAAACCCATACACATCTAATATACAACCTTTTTTAGATGTGTATGGGTTTGCGCGAGCGTGTAAATCTGCGAGATTCGCCACAAGGTGTTGTGGGGAAAACAAAAAATTCTATGTTTAAACGCGTATATTAGCTGTGTACGGGTTTGCGTGACAATACCGACGGCTGCTGCTGCACGATCGCGCTCGATTTTACCTCGAAAATCTGACGCGGTGGACAAAATCTCAACCGACCAATCAGCGCGCGGGAAATCATCTCCACGGGCTTAACAGCCAACCAGCGCTCGGGGAATCAAGGCCCACGCCAGACGCCCCCACTCACAGCAGTCGCGGCGCTCGGAGAAGACGACACAGGGAAAATTCTCCCGAAGGAGTGGGGCGCTGGGGAAGAGGGGACCTAGCAACCAACCCACGCTCGGGGAATTATGCTAATTAGTCCCACCACCGCTCAAACATTACAGGGAAAATTTTCCCGAAAGAGTGGGGAGGAGAGGGGATTTTTAGACCAATGAAATCTCGGGGAATTATGCTAATTACTACCACCTCCTCTCAAACATTACAGGGAAAATTTTTCCGAAGGAGTGGGGATTTTTAGACCAATCAGAACTCGGAGAATTTACCCCCACTCTTCCCCCTCCCTCTGTCTAGCACCGGCGCCAGGGGCCCAGACAGGGGCAGGTATGGGGAGGGGGAAGTGTCGTCTCCCTATACCTGCCCCTTACTACTATCGGGCCCTGTTGTACCATCATCCGCACTCTTTTACCTCGACTGACCCATCGGTATCTGTTAACAGATATTGTAGTTTCCGGGGCCTGCAGGGACCGTTGCTCGTATAATTGTTTACCGAATGCCTCCTTTCGCCAGAAGTCTCGAAACCCATGACTGAACTAAGAGTTCGTTTGTGCGAATAGCGCGAAGTTACGGCCTGACGTAACACTATTATCAAGTGCAGGGTTAGCTTCACGTTACCAGAAGAGACTATTGCATCTTCGCTATTTGGACTTCGGTGGACGTCAAGTACGTTAAAGTTATTAGAGATGACTCGTTTTGGGGCTCCAAAATGGAACCGCTTCTGCCACGATTCTATGTGAATTGTTTACTACCAGAAATCGTACATAGTCGGCGGAATAGAAATATGCCAATTAAGGAGCCCGAGTATACTTTACGCGCAAAAGCGAGTGCAAACTCAAAGAAGGACGGAACGAACAAGCGCACGCAGGAACGTGAACCGGTCGAAGTGGTCGTGGGCCCGACAATGCAAGTCTCTCAAGACGTACAGGTATTTCGTACGAAAAAAGCGCGCTCTGCCCCCGGCTGGGTAACAATTGATGTGAGTGGCGAATTGGAACCGTCGCAGGAAGATAGAGGCGTGCTGGAGGTAGTACGTCAAAACATAACTCCGCAAGAAGTTATAGATGACATACTACCGCCTACAAACTTGCTCAATGACACAAGCATTGATTTATTTCAAACAATCGTGCAAGAAAACTCAGATTTCTGCTTTCACATCACTAGTTACTTTGCATATCATACATTTATCGAGCCATGCAGTTCTGATAACGATATGCACATTATTGGTGGTAATGCTACCAGACATTGGTGTTGTGTTCATTACAATGGTTCCAACGTTATGATTTATGATAGTTTGGGCAGGCCTGAGTACGATCTTTTGCATGATGAGGAGAAAAGGTATCTGTGCAAACGTTATCCTCATATTCGAGTGGATGATGTCGTTGTTCAGCCTGTCACTAGACAACCTGATCTGTACACATGCGGGGTTTACGCTGCAGCGTTCGCAACTACTATAGCTTTAGGAGGCGACCCTGCCCAACTAGTGTACTCGGGCGATGCACAGAAAATGAGAGCGCATTTAGTAACAATTATTGCGACTCGAAAATTGTCTGCATTTCCAATGGCGTAAGCGTATGTCCACATTCTAGCTGGCATTTTGTTATTAAAAGATGCATTATTGGTACGTTAGAATACCCTATAAATGGGTTTCTAATTTGTTATCAATAGATAAAAGACGATTGTCGTCAAACACATCCTCCCAGAACGCGCGGGAAATGTGCTCATATTTGCGTGAGCGGGTAAGTGAGGGTGGGCGTTCCTTCGCGTTTCTAAAAACGCTGGAAACGTTTTGGATTATTTGTCATTGCATACCGGATGAACTGCATGCCCGAACGTGACGGAAACGTGCTCATACATTTGTGTGAGTTTTAGACTATTTGGAATGGTAGCCAATGTCAGCATTTTTTGTCAGCTAAGGCCAAGCTTTTCCAAGGAAAGCAGCAAAAATGTAAATATTTGCCCATCTCAATCGGTACAGTTTATTTTTACTCCTTTCAGGGACTTCGGATCACCCAGTTCATAAAAATAGCAAATTGCCTCCTACTGAAGTAGCAACATCACCATGATGTTGAAATTGGCATCTTTGGAATGCAAAAAAATCAAATTAAAAAATTATTCTCATGAGACCGAAAGGTCGCACTGGATAAAACAGTTATAACGATTAAAGGGATGAAACATACATTTTCGGCACCCCTACAGAGGCTTGAAAACTTTATATTTTTGTAAATATTCCAGTTTCGACAGTGCATGACATTTTTTTCGGCAATGCTATTTCTTTTATTAATACAAATCGTACAAAAAATCACGTACCTCCCCGGACCTCCGGAACGGGGGTAAAAATTCTCTTTAGCCACCCGTATGTATCGACTTTGCTAACGGTGTAACCGGGATTTTTACCGCCCGGTTACCTTCGCCCTATCTCTCCGCTCATGCCGCCGCGAGAGCCGTTGAGCGCCAGTCAATTTTTAATTTCAACGCGGAATTGACGAACCGCAACCGTAAACCAAGAGGTCGGAACCAAAAACGTAGGTAGGGCGGCGACGGAAGCGGAGAGAACGGTCACGGTAACCGCGGGTCGCTCAGTATGCAGGTGGAGGAGAGAGGGCGTGGATGGCCAAGGGACAGACGGGCTCGCGTAAACCAATAAATCGCAACGCAATCAATTAATAATTATAGAGAAGTTTAATGAAATCTGGGTTGCGTACAGGCGGGGGCCCTTCCGGCCAACTTAAATGCGGAACTAACGACCGAGACGGCGCGAGAGCGCTAAGCGGGCGAGAGCACGAGAACGGGAAAATGGCAGGACCGAGGTAACGCGAGAGCAGAGCCGAACATGGACGAAGGCGGGCGCGAGGCGTCGCGATAACGCGCAGTGACACGTAGCAGGAATTCGGTAGCGTTACAATCAGCGATAACAGCCATAGTCGCCACGGTAACGTGCGGTAACCTAGCCGAGATCAACGGTAGCATGTGAACAGCAAGTCGGCGGCGCGGCCGCAGCCGCGCCGCGCGCGAGAGCTCTAGCGCGAGGCTTACCCGTTGAGAGGCGAGAACGGAATCGCGTTGCGCGAGGCGAAGCCGTGCCGCGAGCCGCGCGCAGCGCGCTCTCGGGACTTCCCCCACGCGACCTCCGAGCTGCGGTCGCCGCACAACGGCGAGCGTACGGCTCAACGTGAAAACGTTGGTCGCGAGCCGGAACGCTAAACTAATATTCCCGAGTCGATGTGCACTCGGGGAAAATCGCGAAAAATGCATCGCGGTGGTTTTCGGACCAGCTTGCTCTCTGGGCTGAGTAGAGAGCGTGACAAACGTAACAACGAAACCCGGAAGAACGAAAGAAACGGTAGCGCTAAATATTATGCGATCGCGGCAATCCGTCGTGGTCGAACGATCGCGAGTTCGCCACGGCGGCCTTCCACCCGAAATTAATACGGAGACGACATGCGTCTCTACTCAGCCTCGACAAAGGAGCGTCGGAATTGCACCGAACCTGTGCAATGTTTGGCCGATGCACCTTAAGGGGACCCACCGGGTTCGCCGGGTGGCCGCTGCGTTGGCCCTGATCCGCGGCGTTCCCGGTGAGCTAACCACGAGATCGCGACTTATTTTCTATTAACGGGAACTCGAACGGTAACGTGACTTGAACGAGGTAATTTAACGATAACGTAATTTATACAATGAAGTCCAAGGATGTCGGGCTCGAAACAGAGATTTCAGGCGGTAACGTAACTTAAATGACGGAGTCGGACGGTAGCGTAATTCGCAGTCGGAATTCGGACGATAGCGGAATCTTCAAATACAGATTCGAACGGTAGCAAACGTTAGCGAGAGCCGCCGTCGTCGAGAGCTCGGGTGCGCGGCATAAATAAGGGGGCGGTCGAAACGCGCTGTGACCTCTACGGCGACAACAATCCGCGGTCCGTCTTGGTTCTTCTGTGGCTGTGATATTGGGGCAGAGATTCTCGAGAAACTCTGTCACAACGGAAAAAAGGTCTCTTGGCGACTAGCTAGATCGATTCAGAATCCTCTCGAACGGATTTGTAGTGTGGTCTGTAATGGTAGGTTTTTTTACCCCCGCGGCCACCGTGGCCCCATGGGCATTGTTATGTATACCCAGTGCGACCTTTCGGTCTCATTAGAATAAATCATTTCTTGTTTTTCATTTTCGTTGTTTTCCAAAGGTGGAAACTTCAACATCATACATTGTCAGCCTCGATTAGCGTGCCACAACAGCACGATTGCAGTTCTCGAGCTCTCCGACCGATTCGAGCGCTCGCCTCCCGTGCGGTCGTGTCGGCTCGTAGCGAGGGTATTGGTGCGCTACGCAATCCAATCAGCGTCGTTGGCGCGACGACGATGCCTCGTGCCTCGCAAGGCCGTCTCATGGCTGCATACTCCGCGGACGTGAGCGGTGATCGACACATGCGCGTAGTGTTTAGAGCCCTCGGTGTTCAGGCACGGGGAACCCCGCGTGTCGCGGGCGACCCAACCTCCGCAGTGCCCCGAGCGCCATCATCGCAGGCCGCTACACTAGACAGTTTCCTGTTCGCTTGCACTGACGACGGTGTAAACAATCGGAAAAAACATCGAAATCTCCCGCGTTTTTAGTACATAAGCAGTAGTTTTATTATAAATTGTATATAAGTAGTAGTAATAGTAAGTAAATAGTATATAAGCAGTAGTTTTATTTAAAATTGTACATAAGTAGTAGTAAAAGGATGTCAATAATTTTTTAGCTTAGTACGTAAGTAATCTATAAGCAGTAGTTTAGTAGTAGTTTTTTAAAATAAATTGTACATAAGTAGTAGTAATAAGAAGTCAATGATATTTAATCTTAGTACGTAAGTAGTTTATAAGGAGTAGTTTAGTAATAGTTTTTTTTAATAAATTGTACATAAGTAGTAGTAATAGGAAGTCAGTGATATTTAACCTTAGTACGTAAGTAGTTTATAAGGGGTAGTAATAGTAAGACAATAATATTTAAGGTTAGTACGTAAGTAATTTGTAAGCTCTGGTATGTATATAGATATATCAGTTTAGTATGTAAGTAGACGTAAGAGAAAGAATGAAAATGAAAAATGTAAAAAACCATTTTACATGTACGGAGGAGGCCGCTGCCGGCATCGATGGCATCGCCGGTTGGTACCCCTGCCGTGCCATCGGGGCCATGTAAATGGGCGTGACCGTGGCAGGCGCGGGAGCAGAAACCGGCGCAGGAGCAGCGTACGTATTAAAAGCAGTGGCGACGGCTTCTTTTATTTGGTAAAAAGACAAAAGACAAAAATATTGTTATTCACAACGACAACATTTTTATAATTTGTGATTCTATGTTTGATTTTCTTCCCTCTTCCATCGTTTTTTGTTTTTTTGGCGCCGGCTGCCGTTGTTGCTGCTGCTGCCGCGCATTTTTTCGTTGGTACCACTAAGCTGGCCCCCCTTGCCGTCTCGTGCCCGGCCCCTGCGCAGAAGAAGCCGCCCCGTGATGCCCGGCGCCCGCGCATTTGCAGTCTGGAGAGGCAACTAGGGGGCCTCCGACTTCTCCTCGAGTTGCCTCTTCAAATCGTAGTTTATTGCAAGTTGTTCCATTGCCACTGCCCGCTAATAGCGCGCATTTTGGGAAAGCTCTTCAATTTGTTGCTGCGAGGGCGGCGGCGGCTGCTGCTGCTGCGGAGGCAGCCACTGCTGCTGCGGAGGCAGCCACTGCTGCTGCTGAGGCAGCCACTGCTGCTGCTGAGGCAGCCACTGCTGCTGCTGAGGCAGCCACTGCTGCTGCTGCCACAGTTGCGGATCCCTAGTTTTTTAAATATAAATATAATGGGTTGTACATTTAGATTTTAAATTGTGTTTATTGTTTCAAAATTGTAACTAAAAAATAAATTGTTGTGCAAACTTTAATTCTTGAAGTAATGGGGACTTACAACACTGGGTGCTGCTGCTGCTGCGGGGGCGGCAGTTGTTGCTGCGGCAGCACATGCTGCAGCTGCTGCTTCGCCTGCGGCAGCTGTTGTTGCTGCGGCAGCTGCTGCTGCTGCTCGTGCACGGGCGGCGGCGGCTGCTGCTGCTCCTGCACGGGCGGCGGCTGCTGATGCTGCTGCGCCGGTTGCTGCCGTGGCACTGGCAATGGCGGAAACTCCGCCGCGTCGAGCGTGTCGGCGTGCCGGGACCGCGATCTGCGCGTTCGCGGCGACATTGGTGGCGGCGGAGAAACCAATTTCCTTGGTTTGCCTGAAAAAGGAATCGTTATATTTTGCACGTTTAAAACGTATTCAATTAATGCATTAAGGTTTTAAGGTAGTACGAGCGGTAACGTCCCGCCAATCGTGAGTTTCAAAGAATATATCGAACACTTCTCGATGGGATAAAAACCTGAAAAAAATTAAGCACGTCGAAAGTACTGAAAAGATTTATTTTGCATAATAATAATTTCTAAATGTTATTAACAAATTAATGAAAAAATGAATTGTTCAACAACTTGGCCGACAAAGCAACTTTGTTTTCGGATGGAAATTGTTAATTCTTTTTCTGAATACGTATGCATTTTTTCAGAATGTTGTCTAATTTTTTTAAATGCGTTCTTCGCCCCTCATTTTTCTTTAAAAAAATGCAATTTTGAAAAATTAGACATAATTCTGGAGAAATTCGTACGTATTTGGAAAAATTCATGAATCATTTTCATCAGAAAAAAAGTTGCAAAGTAGAACTTTGCACATTGCTTCCTCATTAATTTTCGTTTTTCACAAAGCCACCTCTATGAAGAAGCTTGTTTATTTAACATTTTGGCTTCCTCATAGAGGAAGCTTTGTGAAAAACGAAAATTAATGTGGAAGCAATGTGCAAAGTTCTACTTTGCAACTTTTTTTATTTGAACAAAAGAAAACTCCGTCACAAATATCGTTACATCTCATTTTCATTAGATACTAAGTTTTGTCCTAGTTTCTTAACTTTTGCGGTAGTTATCGCGAAAATCTAAATTTTTTGAAAAATTCAAAATGGTGTAAAATCCGAACGACTTTACCGATCATCAACAAATTTCGTACGTAGCAGGGCTGTATGTTGTTTTTCGACTGTGGAACATTTCGGTTCTTTTGTTAAGATTCGACGTGATTTAGAGCAAAATTTATTTTTTTCGTAAAATTCAAAATTCAGTAAAATCCGAACCGCTTTACCGATTTCGTCGAAATTCAATACCATACAACATTGAACGTATCTTCCATTATGAAGAACTATTTAGCCAAATCGTCGAACTTTTACGAAAGTTAGAGCGACCACGCCCTTTTTTCAACAAATTAAAAACTACATAAAATCTTAATGACTGTATATATGTTATCAAAAATCTCGCCATTGGAAGAGGGGCAACTACTCTACTTGCGTGCCAAATTTGAGCCAGATCGCTCGAACGGTTTCTGAGTGAGAGGCGATTGAATTTTCGAGGCCCAGCACACACACACACACACACACACACACACACACACACACACACACACACACACACACACACACACACACACACACACACACACACACACACACACACACACACACACACACACACACACACACACACACACACACACACACACACACACACACACACACACACACACACACACACACACACACACACACACACACACACACACACACACACACACACACACACACACACACACACACACACACACACACACACACACACACACACACACACACACACACACACACACACACACACACACACACACACACACACACACACACACACACACACACACACACACACACACACACACACACACACACACACACACACACACACACACACACACACACACACACACACACACACACACACACACACACACACACACACACACACACACACACACACACACACACACACACACACACACACACACACACACACACACACACACACACACACACACACACACACACACACACACACACACACACACACACACACACACACACACACACACACACACACACACACACACACACACACACACACACACACACACACACACACACACACACACACACACACACACACACACACACACACACACACACACACACACACACACACACACACACACACACACACACACACACACACACACACACACACACACACACACACACACACACACACACACACACACACACACACACACACACACACACACACACACACACACACACACACACACACACACACACACACACACACACACACACACACACACACACACACACACACACACACACACACACACACACACACACACACACACACACACACACACACACACACACACACACACACACACACACACACACACACACACACACACACACACACACACACACACACACACACACACACACACACACACACACACACACACACACACACACACACACACACACACACACACACACACACACACACACACACACACACACACACACACACACACACACACACACACACACACACACACACACACACACACACACACACACACACACACACACACACACACACACACACACACACACACACACACACACACACACACACACACACACACACACACACACACACACACACACACACACACACACACACACACACACACACACACACACACACACACACACACACACACACACACACACACACACACACACACACACACACACACACACACACACACACACACACACACACACACACACACACACACACACACATACATACGGACATTTTTTCTAAACCACTTTTCTCGACATTTTAGGTGATTCTAAGCATACTGGCATGAAAATCTCGAAAAAATTTTTTTTCATGAAAACAAAGCTTCCTCTATGAGGAAGCAAAAAGAGTTGGGTTACCGGGTAAATGGTTGAACAATTGATTTTCACATTTATTTGTTAATAATATTTTGGAATTATTATTATGCAAAATGAACCTTTTCGATACCTTCAACGTGCTTGATTTTTTTCAGATTTTTATCCCATTGAGAAGCGTGCGAAATATTCTCTGACAAACGTCAGAGAACCGCCTGATGTGCCCGCACCGTTCTCTGAACGGAAATGTGCCCGCACCGTTCTCTGAACAGTGCGGGCACATTCGGTCGCAATAACTGCACGTGTGTCGACACGCCGTGTAGCTCTCTCGAGCGGTACGGCGTACCGAAATCGTCGAGGCACAGTGCCGGATTCGGCACGCTGTGCCACCGAAGTGCCATCACAATGCCGCACATTCGATCGCACGTTATTGACACACATTGTGCCGACACGACGTGCCGTGCTAGCCGCTACCGTGCCGCCACGCTCAAATGCAAGTGTCACGTCCCGCGTTTCGATTTCATTTTTTCGGTCGCTTACACTACGATACGTTTATAATTTCACTTTTTCCGTCGCTTACACGACGATATCGTTTTTCGCGCACGAGGTTCCGGCGTCGAGTTCGGTTTAGTCAGGCCGCCGCATCCAGAGTGCAACTGGACACCGAGATGCGGCGGACGTGACAAAACGAATCAATCTGAGACCGATCCCCGCGGCGCATACTGTCGTCATGTGTGAACGCTGATTGTGCGGATCGCGTTCGGATGCCGTCGGCCCGCTCATCGGCCGACGGCAATTCGACTGTCGGACTGCAAGCAAAGAGCGGCCGTGTGAGAATGCTGATTTCGCGGATCGCCCCGCTCGTGGGCCGACGGCAATTCGACTGCCGGACTGCAAGCGAAGAGCGGCCGTGTGAGAATGCTGATTTCGCGAATTGTCCCACTCATCGGCCGACGGCAATTCGACTGTCGGACGACGAGCGGAAGACAGTCTCCTGCTATCATCTCAACTGAGAAGTTGGAAATCGGCTCCGCTAATAGCGCCTGCATAGCAGCAATAATTCTCACGTAGAATTCAAGTCCGGAACCGTTTGTAGAACCGGTCTACTTTGAATCTCTTGAGTTGCTCGCGCCGCGGTGGTCAGTCTTATTAGCGTTAATTTTAAGACGTTCCGAACTCCGCCACGAACAATCAGTCGTGTATTTCTAGTGTTTGTGTGTGTGTGTGAAGCTGAGAAGCAAACCACCGATTGTACGTGTGCGACGCGATCATTGTAAGCGAATGGGTGAGAGTGAGTCTAAGCATTAGAATTAAGAATTGTTTCCTGAATCGCACCATTCATAATTTTATCCATATCTCGTTATTTAATATTTTTAGCCAATTATTCTGTCGCTATTGGTTTTTTGTGTTCTGGGTATTCTCCATATTCTTTTTGTTGTATCATTATCAGCTGTCAATATACCCACCTTATACCAGATTTCCTCTTATCAATTTATTTCACGACCATTTCCCCTCTCGATTATAGGCTCGAGGAACGCCCTGTATAGGGCGACGGATAGTCAACCCACCAACAAAATAAATATAAACTCCTGCGCTTCACGCAGGGGGTTAGAAGTCGCGCTGCGAAACCGCTCGGCACGTGACATACTAACTGGTGTCAGAAGTGGGATCTGTCACATTCCTTGAGCTTTAAACCGAGCTCTCTTTTCCTTTCGCGATTTCCCCATGGTTTGTAGGGAGTATATCTGGGACGGCGCGGAAACCCTAGACGCCCCAGTACTAGCGGCAGGCGCCGGGAATATCCTGGTAGACCTTTCCGCAGGGTACAATCTCGTGCGGCTAAGCGCACTTGCGTTGAACGCCGAGATTGTGGGATACGCCGCCGTCATACCTCTAGCGAACGGCACCGAGGTCGTGTGGTTAGGAACGGTGACGATTCACGGGAGACCGTTTCACGTAATCGTGGACCCTTCTTTCGATTTTGACGTGGTAATTGGAAGTCTTTAAACCGTCCTCTACTCCGAAAATTCCTTATAAGTTTTTTTTTCCTCCCCCGGTTTTGACTTGTTCTGTTTTTTTTCCCATTTATTTTATTATTATCATTTCTCGAAGTAGAGGCAATCATGGCTAACGCGGAACACGACACATCGGCCGAAATTTTGGCCAATGTAACGGCTATGGTCGAGAATTTGGATATACAAAACAATTTTTCCAACATCCCCACGTTCGATGGAAAGAATATGCCCTTGCGGGATTTCCTGCAAGACGTGCAGAACACATCCGCGTTCATTCCTGCCGCGGCGGAAACCCAATTCGTCAGCGCGGTAATATCGTTCCTCCGGGGTGATGCGCGAAATTGCGTCTACGGGGAGACGATTCAAACGGTCGCACAGTTGATCAAACTGCTGAACGAGCGACTCGCCCGAGGGAAAAATTATGACTATTACTCGCGAACGCTTAACGCGATCAGGATGAAAAGGGATCAAACGGTGGGTCAATTTTATGACCAAATCAGGATCTTGTTGAGCGGGGGTAGAACCGCATTTAGATCTCAGTTCAACGCGGAGCCTCCGGAGCCGGAACGCGATCCACTTCATCAAATCGCACTCAGCTCTTTCATCGACGGATTGCCCACGACGATAGTCTCGGCGGTAGCATTACGCGAGCCCAGTACACTGGAGGCCGCGTTTAAGATCGCGGAGAAACTTACGCTACACGAGTCGCGCGCCAAATCACGCGATTACGCTAGAGATGATTCGGCGCAGGTCCTTTTCACCCCCACGGCATAGCGATCTCCCTCGCCAAGTCCATCTCGGAACTGGCCGCCTCCGCGAAACCAAAACTGGACGCCGGCGGCCGGCCGAAGTTGGTCCCCGCCGGCTGGCCGCAGCTGGTCGCCGTCGGCGGACCGGGGCTGGTCGCGAACGGGAAGTCCAGAGCGTCCGGGGGATCCCCCCCCCCCCCCGGAACCCTAAAAAGACCAACAGATTACAGGGATTCGCGACCGAGTCGCAAGCAGGCTCGACGCGGCTGCGGACGCAGATTTTGTTGCACCGCCGACAGGCGCTGTTTATGCTGCCCGTGCTGTCCGTGGGCCGCAGGAACGGTTTCCGGCGGCCCGCGGCAAAGGTGCGGCCGCGAGAGTTGCTGCAGCGCGGCTAGACGCTGTCTGTGCTGCCCGTGTTGCCCTTGGGGGCAATGCACGCCGTCGGCGGCGACGTGATTCAGCGGGCCTTTAAACTCGCCAGAGGCTCGCCGGGCGAATTCGCCGGCGAGCCAAGCGACGGAGCAAGTGGTCGCAAACCGGGCAAACCGTCCGGGAGACCACCAGTCATCCGTTCGATTCCTGGAGAATGGCGGCTCGTCCTCTGGACCGCAGCCTCGGCGGAATCCCCAGTAGTCGAGATGAAAGCGCCAGAATTGCGGAGAAAGAAGGGGCGATTTTTCCTAGACACCGGATCCCTCGCAAGTCTAATAAAATTAAGCGCACTCGACGAGGACCTGATCATAGATACGACCGACCAAATTTGGGTGACGGGGTTTTCCGGAGAGGAGGTACCGACACTCGGGTCCGTATCCCTCCACTTGACAGAAAGCCCGACGAAGTTTTACGTCATGCGAACGCTGCCGCTGAAGAGCGACGCGTTAATTGGAAAACCCTATTTCTTCGCGGAGGAAGCCGAAATTTCCTTCCATCACAAGGCTATGGTGACGATGGATGAGCCAATCCGGCCGAAACGGTTTTTATCGGAATCGCCGGAAACCGCGGAGAAATCTACGCCGGTTTTACTCGCAAAGACTGCACCCGAAAAATTTAAGCTGCGAGCGCGAATGCGGGAACAGATTCGCGTGCCGATATCAAACACGGATTTGACAGAGGGCTATCTCCCGCGGATTCAGACGAAACCGGGCTTATACCTCGGAAACGCGATCGTGGGCCAAGAAAAGGGCGCGTGCCACGTCCTCGCGATAAACACACGCTTCGAGGACGTCGAATTCAGGCTAGGGCCCCAAGAACTCGAGCCGTATGAGCAGTGCAGCGACGAGGGTTACTCGAGCTATTCCGAGGAATCGGACTCGTCCGAAGGAGCCGAGTTTTCCCCCCCGGATCGGGTGGCAGCCATAATGGCAGCCCTCCGGCTTGACAGGCTCAACGACGAGGAAAAAACCCACGTCCGCCATCTGATCGAGGAGTTCCCGGATATGTATAAACTGCCCGGAGATAGACTAAGATGGACGGACATAGTGCACCATAAAATTCCGACTGTGGACGATGTGCCGGTAAACACCAAGCAATATCGGTTCCCCGTAATTTATCGGAGCGAGCTCGAGCGACAGGTAACGAAGAAACTCGCGGACGGCGCGATCGTGCACTCGCGATCCCCGTATAACTCACCGGTCTGGATCGTCCCAATGAAAGCCGACTCGCAGGGAAACCCACGTATGCGGATGGTCATTGACTTCCGTAAATTAAACGAAAAAACAATTTCCGACGCCTATCCCCTGCCTAATATGATAGACATATTGGAGCAGCTGGGCAAGGCGAACTATTTCTCGACTTTCGATCTCGCCAGTGGATTTCAACAAATTCCGATGGACCCGGAAGACGGCGCGAAGACCGCGTTTTCAACTCTCAACGGCCACTACGAATACGCACGTATGCCGGAAGGGTTGAAAAACGCGCCCGCGACGTTTCAACGGCTGTACCTCGATGATAGCGTCGTATTCGCGGAAACCCTGGAGGAGCACAAAATAAAAGTTCGGCGATTAATGCAGCTTTTGGAGGAAGCCAATCTGTGCTTAGAGCCAGATAATTGCGAATTCCTGCGCAGGGAGGTGGCTTATCTGGGCCATATCGTGAGCCAAGACGGCCTGCGTATGGACCCTAAGAAGCTTGAAGCTGTAAAGCGCTTCCCCGAGCCCAAAACGCAGAAAAACGTGCGACAATTTATCGGGCTTGCCGGGCATTACCGACGTTTTATACCGCACTTTTCCGATCGCGCCAGGCCGCTTTCGGACATGCTCAAAAAGGGAAAACCGTTCCACTGGGGCCGCGACCAAAGGCGCAGCTTCCGAAGCCTTCGGAGGGCCCTCTGCAAGGAACCAATCTTACAATACCCGGACCTGTCAAAACAGTTCGTGCTCACCACCGATGCCTCCGAATACGCCCTCGGTTCCGTGCTTTCGCAGGAACACGACGGGTGCGAGTTGCCGGTCGCCTATCACTCGCGGATATTCAACAAGGCCGAAAGAAATTACGGAACTACGGAGCAGGAGTGTCTCGCAATAATAGAATCAATCGAGCATTTTTCCACTTATCTCTACGGGAAGGAATTCAAACTCGTGAGCGATCACGAGCCTCTCAAATGGATTCGGACTCAGCTCGATCCAGGCAAGAGGCTCAATCGATGGAAAATGCAGCTGCGTAAATACAATTATGAATTTATTTACAAACCAGGCCGGGATAACGTGGTCGCCGACGCGCTCTCCCGAAACCGAGTAAATACGGAGAAACCCACGACCGATTCCGAGTCGGACGAACCCGCCAAACGATTGGTTTTACCAATCGGACGGCGGGAGCCGTCGGCCAAACCACACGTAACCCGGGCGACATCGACAACAGCCGCAGCCAGACGGCCAACAGCGGGCCCACGTATACGCGCACGCCTGCGAACCACACCGTCGGCAGCATCGATACCCGAAGCCGAAGGGTCGAGCTCGGACCTTTCCAGCCCCCCTGCATCACGCACACGGCAAAAGACAAGTGGAAAACCTCCCACACCACCGGCCGTGACTACGTCAGAGCTCAGCTCGGAGGACTCGGGGCCGCCGATACAACGCATTCATCGAAGTATGCTGCCGGCCCCGCTTCTCCCGCCGAAACGACCTAGACCCCCCGCGAAGGCCGTTGCCCCTCCGGCTCCCTCAAGCTCGGACTCGACATCGGCAACAGCGACTGCGGCCACCAAGGGGAAGCCCGATGGCGTCACGGTCACGCTGAGCCCGCCAAGCAATGACTCGGATGATAGCGTATTCGAGGAAACGGAGCGCGGAGCGGCAACCTCGGACGCGCGGGCCACGCCGGAATCGATCAAAGACTCCTTTCAAAAGTTCGACGAGTCTTTGCGTCGACACTAGAAACGTTTCCAAACAGACGAAATCACAGAATTTGAAAATCCGAGCGCGATCAAAGACTCTATTCAGAAATACGATGAGTCCGTGCGCCAACTCGAAGAAAAATTCCAAGCAAGGGATGCCTGCGAGGCCGAATCCGAAAAACCGGATTTTATATGTCCGGAGCGTTTATCGGAGGGAGAGGAGCTCGAGGCAAACGCGCAGGAAAAATTAAAAGAATTAGACCCATACGACGACCAGAGCGCGGACCCGGACGCAGAGCTCTCACGCAGACTAACGAAAATCCGAGAGAAAGAGACCCCGGCGACAGAGCAGGAGCTGCTGCGACGGGTAAGTGTGACGGAGATGGAATGGAAGCAAAAGACCACAGAGCCGAGCGCCCGGAGTGACGCGACGAGACCAGAGGCGCAAACGAAAGACGGGGGAAAAGGAAAACAGCCAGAGGCCGTAAGTACGACGGAGATCGAGCCAGCAACTACGGACGGGACGGAGGCAGACGATGAAGACGAGAGGCCGGAGCAAGCGAGTAAGAAGGACGCAGGCATAGGCTCGGGTGAAGCGAAGGCCTGCACGTGCGAGTGCCGCCATAGCTCGAAACCCGAGCGCTCCCCCGATAGGACGCGGCCCGAGCCCCCCCCCCCCCCCCCCGGTGCCTCGCACCGGGCGACGCTCGGTCCGCTGGTCGTTGCCGCCGAATGATAAGGACCCAGTAGCACGGTCAACACCTTATCGGCCGCGAATACCCCCGCTGAGCGCCCCACCAATACAATTGCCCGTCAGTAATTCGAACAACCGAATTAACTGTCCGGGAAATTCGTATATGGTGGTGTCCACCGCGTCCTCGGACGAAACAACCGACGACGAGACGGCTAAGGCAAAGGCCAAGCCTGAGTCAGGTGCGACGCGCCAGGTCACGGGAACGCGCGAATGCCTTACCTACAAGCCCGACAATCTCGTCCACTTCATCTCAGCAGACGGCGAAGTAACCACGCCAATCGGGAAACTGTTATGCGATTTAGGCAGAATAGGCGCGGACGAGATTAAACGGAACCACGTAAAAATCGGGCGAATAGCCATAACGCCCTACCGCGGCAAAAACATTTATAGTGTCGTTGTGAAAACGCGCTATTACGACGCGACTGAAGAGACAACCATACACGCAGGGTTAAGGAGCCTCAAGCGGGTACTCGAGAAGGACGGCGTGGAGTCGTTTCGAATTTCACACGGACGCCTTGCCCGCGTCGAGGCTTGTCGAACTGCTACACGAGCAGTTCGACAATTCAAAGACGGCCGCGATAATCTGCTATGGGAAAATCCAGTACCCGGCAGAGGCTTCACGTGCCGAAATAATCCGTGAATTTCACGAGAGCCTCATGGGGGGGGGGGGGGGGGGGGGGCACCGAGGAGTGACAAAAACTTACCGGAAAATCCGGGAACGTTTTTACTGGCCAACTCTCCGCAACGAGGTCCAAGATTTCGTGCGGCAATGCAAAGGGTGCCAAGAACGGAAATTGGTGCGCGCGAAGACGCGGGAGCCTATGCTTCTGACGGACACGCCGGCCGACGTTTTTGATAAAGTGTCACTCGACACCGTCGGCCCCTTACCACAGACTCCACACGGAAACAAACACATACTCACGATACAGGACCAGCTCTCGAAGTATTGCCTCGCCGAACCGATACCCGACCTACAGGCAACGACAATCGCCGAGGCAATGGCTCGACGGCTAATAGCTCAATTTGGGGCGCCTCGAGCCATACTTACGGATCGAGGCGCGTCCTTCACGAGTAGTTTATTGCGGAAAATTAAAAAAATGTTCCACATTAAACAATTGACGACGTCCGGCTACCGACCGCAAACAAATGGGGCTCTCGAAAGGAGCCACATAATGTTAGCAGAGTATATAAAGAGCTACGCCGATACGTACGACGACTGGGACAGGCTTTTGCCCTACGCAGAACTGTCGTACAATACAAGCGTTCACGAAGCCACAAATTTCACGCCCTATGAGGTAGTTTACGGGAGGTTACCCCGACTCCCGAGCCAATTCCCCCCCCCCCCCCCCCCCCCCCCCCGAAGAAAAATTATCCACCTACAACTCCTACACCATGGAACTAATCAACAGATTATCCGAAATTACAGAACAGGTGGGAAGGAACCAGAATAAGGCCAAGGAAACAACGAAAAAATATTATGACCGCAGGCCTACGTGCTTAAGGAGCCTCGTAAAGGGAAGTTTGATTCCCAATACCACGGTCCCTATAAAATCGTACAAATCTCAGACCACAGCAACGTCATTTTAGAATCAAAAGATGGTAAGCGATTCAGGAAACATGTCGACAAAATTAAAATAGCCTATGTGTGACCATCCCAATTTCATTAACCCGGGAGCGCACATACGCCACAAGTTGTAACATGGATGCGTGAGTGTGTGCGTGAATGCAGGCCAGCACGGCGAAGAAAGACCAAAGGAAACCCGAGAACGACGGAACAGAGGAGCGCGGGCGACGCGCGTGCCCCGGAGTGAGAGAGAAACCGCACATGCGTCACCTCTATTCCTCCCTCACGCTCACGCTCTCCTCTTTTCCCTCTCACCTTCTCGTGAAATATCATCATTGTATTAATTATACCAACAACCATTATTTTATCTGTCCACAATGAGCAGAACGGCGCTGGCCCAACGATGTTACCGGAAAAATTGTAAGACCGATATAATTACAGGCCTAAACGCGCGAGCGCTAGAAACCGTAGACACCGAAACAAACGCGCGAGCAACCAAGAGAGAGAGAGAGAGAGAGCGAGAGACAGAGCGAACGCGGGTGCGAGGGAACGAGCGTGCGAGCGCGCGTCACTGGCCCAGCCGAACGCACGCGTGCCATGATGTTGCGTGTAGCCGTCCTTCTCGCTCTCCTGGCTGCGGCCCGCAGCAGATTGGACCGCACCAACGCATACCACGTTACACCGATGCGAGACCAGCCGGGACTCTACTACGAGCGCGTATGCTCCCTCCGCCTGCAACACGTGGACTGGAAAGTGACGGAATTTCTCGAAACGGACAAATTTATTGAACACTTCCCTCAGGTACAAAAACAACTGTCCGGTATTCTCGCGGCTTGCTGCAGCATCAGCCCCTGTGAGAAGTGCCGGGAATATTTGCGGATCGAATACCTCGAGGAACGTGTCACGTGCGCGAAGGCACTAGTGAACGAACTCGCAACGATCGCGGACGATTCTGCACTTCGCGAGCCGGTGAAATACGTCCGGATGCGCACAATAAAGAGAAGGTCCGTGTCACTCGTATTCTTCGGTTCGCTCAGTAAATCCTTATTCGGGACACTGAACGAGGAAGACGCAGAAAACCTGAACGACCAGATCGACCGCCTCTACTCCGATCAGGCCAATTTAACACAACTTATTGCGAAACAAAGCCACATCGTCAGATCAAAATTCCAGGAACTACACGAAGAACACATATCAGAGAATAAAATCGTAAACAGACTATATATCCGCGTACACAACCTCAGAGACTTATTAAAGAAAGTAATAAACGAAACAACACTAATAATATACCACAACGAGCTAACAAACGTTGCTTATCGGGTAGAGATAAAAATTAATCAGTATATGAAAGCTTGTGAAAAATTTCTGCAAATAATCGCAGCAGCCAGGGACGAACGCTACGACGCAAGGGTGCTCACCTCACCGCAACTCTCAGCCGTCTCGCAGGAAATACAATCGCGCCTGCCGGAATTCGAATTTCCGCTCACAGCCGAATACATGCGCGGAGAGTCGCTGTCCCGCGTCGCAAGAACGGACATCGTATTCCACAAAGGGCGAGTAATCATCGTGGTGCACATTCCACTATTGGAGCGACAGATTTACAATCTGTATCGAAAGCACCCATGGCCGGTCCCGCAAGTTGGAATTAACCAAACCGGGTCGGCACATGTGGTACCGTCAACAAACTATATTGTCGTATCAGCCGATAGACGCACGTACTTCCTCGCTGACCATGTTTACCTAGGAGCCTGCGCGACGGTCGAACACCGGTACATTTGTTCCATGGAAGCCCCGCTGCATGTGGTCTCGACATCGCAACAGTGCGAAGTGTTGATGTTAACCAACCCAACCGTCGAGTCCTACCGGCGTTGCGACGTGAGGATTCGGCCCCAGCATGACGCATTCTGGACGCATTTGCCGTCTCAAGGCGGGTGGCTGTTCTCGCTAGCGGAACGTGAGATGGTCCATGTGCTATGCCCGGGTCTCGCTGACATCACCATACCAGTGGAAGGGGCGGGAGTGCTACACCTCAGCGCTAACTGCGTAGGCCGAACGCGCACGACCGCGCTTACCGGTGTGCGTGCCTACGAGAGCGAGGAGCAATATTTTTATTCTCCGGAAATCTCGCTGAACGTCTCCGTCATCGCGCCGTCACTGAATACCGCGTCGGAATACAGGCCAGAGCCACAGCCGGAAGAGAAGCCGACCGAACAATGGACCCAATGGAAAACGCACGATACAGACGAGTCGCTGTTCGAAATCGAACAACGCATTGCTGAAATAGGCACGCACCGACGCGACAAAAGAAGGCAACACTCGCTGTTTATCGCCGGCTTCATCCTGCATACCATTCTCGTGGCGACGGTAATTTTATTCTTCTGCCGAGGACGGCTACAGGCAATCGCTACGCTATGCTGCTTACAACGTCGAGGCAGGCAGGCTCAAGAGTAGCACTCGAACCGAGAAGATATCGAGCTGGGCAACGTGCCGCCAACGTCAACAATTCCGGCCGGAGGAAACCCGAGCGCAACGCCAAGGATCACCAAAGCAGCGAGAGCCCGGCCCGACGCCACCGTGACATCGGCGTTGTTCCTCGAACTCTACCCCCACTTAACGCAATGGTAGATTAGCCACGAGAAGAAGTCGATTACCCCGGGCCGAGAAGGAAAAACGCCAGAACCAAACCGATCGCGCTTCGCAACACATCTGAACATTTCCGTGCTCCAGCGATATTCCGTCTCACGCGACTTTTCGAGTAACTTTTTCGAGTGTGAGCTGGTGCCGTCAGTTCCGTCAAATACTAATTGTGCCGCCAATCTCGCGCTGACAGTCCCTCGCGTGCAATGCAACTTGTGCCGCCTATCTCGCGCTGTGAGCGTGCCGCGAGCTAGTGCCGCCCGACCCGCAATCTCGTGCTGCCTGAAACTGTTCGCGTCGTGCCGAGTGCTAAGTGCCAAAATGAATCCCGACGGCAAATATTACGACGCGAAACATCAGGTGTGATGCTCGGGCGCTACCCGGTATGCGGCAAAACCGCGCAGCACTGCGGCGAGTGGGGCGGCTGCTACGAGAAGTGGTCGGATAACTCGGGCCGGCGAGGCAGCAACGTCTGCCCGCTATGGGGACTGCTAGTGCCGGCAATTCGCGTTGCCCCGCACGCAGGACAATGCATATCCGAGTTCGAGCGCTACCTGCGTGCGGTACCAAAATTCGAATGGCGGTCCGGGAGCGTCCAATTCCCGAGACCAACATCGCCGATTCCGTCGACATCTCGAGCCCCGGCCAACACGGTAACGGCGGCCGCAGCCGCGGCAACGCCGAAGAGCTGTCTGCGGGTAGCGCCGACCACCAATCGGCGGCCCGGGAGCATTCAGCCTTCGGTATTTGCGTCGCCGAAACCGTCAACATATCGAGCCCCCCGGCCGGGATGGTGGTGGCGCCAGCGGCTGAGGAGGCTCCGAAGCCGCAGCCGCCATCCACCCAGGCCGGGGCTGGCATAAGCAGGACAGTCGCGCGTCGCCGTGCGAGATCCTGCGCCCATGCGAGGAGCGCAGCACAGGGAGAGACACCGCGCGGAATATCTATCGACCGCCGCGATCACAGCCAGGGGAGCGACAAGAGCGTCTCCTTCATCACGACCAAGGACAACTGCGTCAACACCGCCCCCATCGTCCTCCGCCCCGGTGACGCCCGGGACTTCTTGGCCGATTATACAGAGGGGGAGGGCATAGCGCCCGCCGTAAAGCGAGCCCTCTACGCCAGGCATTTCGCCATGCAGCGGGAGCTGGAGGCCACCCTCGGCCAACCCGACGCGCGTGACCCGTTGTTGGCGACAGACCCCGCCAGGACTCCAGGGACAACGATCGCGGAGAAGATGAGCATAATCCGGGACCTCATCCGCGAAGCAGTCATCCGACTGGGGGCCTTGGAAGCCGCCGTACGGGGTAACCCGGCATCAGCCGACGGTCAGCCGCCTGCCCCACGGCCCCGCCAGCGGCAGCGGCCGTCGGTCCCAGCAGCCGACAGCCAACCGTCGGCACTGCCAGCAACCGAAGCAGCCGTCACCGTCACAGAGGCGACGGCCAAGCCACCGCAACTGAACCAGACGGCGACGACCGTCGGCAACCAAGTCGACGACAGGGAATTGGAGCCGCCGACCCGGGCCAAGGATCACGCCGAACCAACAGAAACAGCAATGGAATGCTCGCCACCACCGAACAAGAGGCAGCGGAGAACGACCATCAGCGGAAAAAGGAATGAGCAGCCGTCGAAAGCCGAAGCCGAGGAAAATGCCGAGCAGCCGTCGGCTCGGGCAACGGTATTATCCGGAACCAAGGAGCCGACGGCCGAAAACAACTCGGCAATCCAGACAATCACGCTGGAGTCCTCCGACGAGGAAGATATGGATGTCACCGTCGGGGAACCATCGGAACGGGAACCGGATTTATCCAAACCCCAGCCGACATAACCGGCCGAAATCGCCCCAGGCGAGCGGATGGAAGGACTCGGCGAAGGACCATCGGAGCGGGCGCCGGACTTTTCCGAACCCCGACCGACGGAACCAGATGACATCGACGAAGCAGAAGAGGCCCGGCTGTTGGCGGACGAAGAGGAGCCGACGGCCGGCGACCCATCGATCGCCGAAGCCGAGGCCAACGGCACAGATGCCGAGGACTCCGACACCATGGTGATCGATGAAGAGCCAACGGCCGACCGCCAACCGATCTCCGAAGCCGAGGCCGGCGTCGAACCAGCCGCAGACGAGCTGAAACGCGTCCGCCAACTCCTCGACGAGGCCGAATGCGCGCGCGTACAGGAGACGCCAAGCGCATACGCCGCTGGCTGGTGAAACGGCCCGGGGAGAACCATGTGCCGCACTGCCGGCCAGCGGCAACTAGTGACCCGTTAGTGCGGTGCAAATAGATTCCGTTTATATATATATCCCGGACTTTCATCGGGTGTTCTATTTTTAATCATTTATTTTAGTTTTATTCATTTTTTTTGTGTTAAGGTACGCTAATTGTGAGTGTTAAGGTATACATTCCTCAAGGAGCATGAATGGGTGAGCGAAAACGAATTTTTATTTTTTTTTTATTATTATTCTTATTTTTTCTGAAATTGTTTTAAATTTTCTTTCATAAAGCGGATGTGACCGGTCTCCCACTCCTGCCGACGGTTCCCGTCGGTTCGAACGCACAAGCGAAAGAGTCGATGGGGGCATCGACACATAAGGGGGGAGGGATGTCGCGTCCCGCGTTTCGATTTCATTTTTTCCGTCGCTTACACGACGATACGTTTATAATTTCACTTTTTCCGTCGCTTACACGACGATACGTTTATAATTTCACTTTTTCCGTCGCTTACACGACGATATCGTTTTTCGCGCACGCGGTTCCGGCGTCGAGTTCGGTTTAGTCAGGCCGCCGCATCCAGAGTGCAACTGGACACCGGGATGCGGCGGACGTGACAAAACGAATCAATCTGAGACTGATCCACGCGGCGCATACTGTCGTCATGTGAGAACGCTGATTCTGCGGATCGCGTTCGGATGCCGTCGGCCCGCTCATCGGCCGACGGCAATTCGACTGTCGGACTGCAAGCGAAGAGCGGCCGTGTGAGAATGCTGATTTCGCGAATTGTCCCACTCATCGGTCGACGGCAATTCGACTGTCGGACGACGAGCGGAAGAGAGTCTCCTGCTATCATCTCAACTGAGAACTTGGAAATCGGCTCCGCTAATAGCGCCTGCATAGCGGCAATAATTCTCACGTAGAATTCAAGTCCGGAACCGTTTGTAGAACCGGTCTACTTTGAATCTCTTGAGTTGCTCGCGCCGCGGTGGTCAGTCTCGTTAGCGTTAATTTTAAGACGTTCCGAACTCCGCCACGAACAATCAGTCGTGTATTTCTAGTGTTTGTGTGTGTGTGTGTGTGTGTGTGTGTGTGTGTGTGTGTGTGTGAAGCTGAGAAGCAAACCACCGATTGTACGTGTGCGACGCGATCATTGTAAGCGAATGGGTGAGAGTGAGTCTAAGCATTAGAATTAAGAATTGTTTCCTGAATCGCACCATTCATAATTTTATCCATATCTCGTTATTTAATATTTTTATCCAATTATTCTGTCGCTATTGTTTATTTGTGTTCTGGGTATTCTCCATATTCTTTTTGTTGTATCATTATTAGCTGTCAATATACCCACCTTATACCAGATTTCCTCTTACCAATTTATTTCACGACCATTTCCCCTCTCGATTATAGGCTCGAGGAACGCCCTGTATAGGGCGACGGATAGTCAACCCACCAACAAAATAAATATAAACTCCTGCGCTTCACGCAGGGGGTTAGAAGTCGCGCTGCGAAACCGCTCGGCACGTGACACAAGTGCCTTATATTATCGCACTTATCAGTGACGCGTTTTACGGCACGTTTTACTATTAGGCAAGCGATCTCTGATAATTCCGCAACATGTACGCGCAACGCGAAGGCATCCATTTTTGAAGAATGGACGACAAACGCTTGTTTACGCGCCACGCGAAGGCGTCCATATTCGAGAATAAACAACAAACGCTTGTTTATTCCGAAATATCGACGTTTTTGCGTTGCGTGTACATATTGCGGAATTATCGGAGATCGCTTGGACTTCTGACGAGACCATGAAGTCGTGTGCGAGAAAATGAAAAACTACTTACGTCCCATGATGATTTCTCCTCGGTCGTTCCCGAAACAATGACGCTGTTTCACGCGACGGTCGGGTAGGTGTGCACGCGGGAACCGGAAACGCAGCGCCACTATCACTTGCTTGTGTCAGCCCTGGGCCCAAGCCTCCGCAACGAGCCACCATGGCGCAACGAGCGCCAGAAGGGCGCGATCCGAGCGTAGCCGCGAGGAGCAGCGCGAAACATCCAACGTGCGCGCGACGAGAGAAAATTTGACGGGCAACAACACGCAAAAATTCGCGTCGGAGCAAAACATCGGAGACCCGGAACATGTGTCGAGGTAAGTCAGTGTTTTTTAATGTAAATCTACGCAAAATAGGTTAGTATTTTGCGTAGATTACACAACCTCGTGGATTGACTTATTCTCACCGAGTGAGAATAGTTTCACTCCGTGAGGATATGTCAGTTCCCAGTAAGACAGACAGCACAAACGGACGCAGAAGGCTTCGTTTTTTGCTGTCTGTCTTCTGGGTTATTTCAATATTCTCACTGAGTCAACAGCAGCAACAGAGAATGCTGTCCCCTTGGCGCCAGCGAATCTCTGCTGCTGCTGCTGACTCGGTGAGAATATTGGAACAACTGATGTATCCTCACCAGTATATTCTCACCGATCGGTTACAATATTGGAACAACTGATGTATCCTCACTTCGCCTGATGTATCCTTGGTGAGGATACATCAGTTGTTCCAATATTGTAACCGATCGGTGAGAATATACTGGTGAGGATATATTCCTCGGTGAGGATACATCAGTTGTTCCAATATTGTAACCGATCGGTGTGAATATATCCTCATATTCACCGAGGTATCCCTCGGTGAGGTGAGGATATATCTATCCTCACCAGTTTATTCTCACCGATCGGTTACAATATTGGAACAACTTGTGCCGGGCTGTGTTAACTACAAATATTCTCATCGAGTGATCGGAAGACATATTTTTACTCTCTGAGAATCATTCAGTGAGAATATGTGTAGATAACACAGCTCCAGCACCAGGTGCTCCAACATTCTCACCGATCGATGAGAAATACATGAGTAAGGATATATCCCTCAGTGAGGATGTATTAGTTCTCGGAGCAGCATTCGTGGATTTAAAAAAACGTGGATGCTGCTTCGAGAACTGCTGCTGTTCTCGTGTTCTCCGGCTTGCTTTTTCAGGAAGCTCCGTACACGCCAACCGTCCTTAAATTAATATATTACTGGGCGTGTCAGATGAACGTTCAGAACGTCATTTACTTGGTCAAAGTGCGGAATCTGTACGTGAAAATCTTTTACGCCAATCTACGAAGTGATTGCACTGCCGCCGTGTGGGACAAGGCGCAAATGATAAGCGGCAAAGGGTCGATGATGCAGGTCGGAATCATCAGCCTCGGTATGACTTCTGAAGACGGAAATTGTCGTCAGGTAAACCGACAAAGCTTTATTCGTTTACTTTGTTCATCTTTATTCTTTAGGCACTCGGTAATACACAAGTTGATTACTATTCTAATCAATTCAATTTTTGTCCCATTCAGGTGAAAGTCGAGGTACTCAAAGTTCTGAGTCCCGAAACGTCGGAGATCAGATTGCGCGCCTGCGAGCCGTTCTACGACGACGACCGAGCGATCAGACGTCGATTCAAGAATATTCTCCATCCGCTCAAAGAGTGCGTGCACAGAGTCTCGGAAATCGTCACCGAATGCACGGTCGATCGCAGTGCGCTTCAACAAATAGGCTTCAGTCAGGTGATAGAGTCAGCGTTCGTCGATAAAAATCGCAGCAACATCAGGAGCAACTGTCACGTGATGGAGTATCTCTGGAAAATCGTGCCGAGGATGTTTCAAAACACTCAGTGTACTGAGCAGATGGATATCACAACAGTTTCTCGACGAATTCGTGTGGCGAGAGATGATCGCGGCAACAGCGGCGCGGGCTTTTAACAATATCATTCGTCACATTGCCGAGCAAACGCGAATTGTAAGTAATAATTCTGATTACAAAAAAAAAATAAGTTGCAATAATTCGTTTTAAGAAAAGAAAGAAAAAATCAATTTTCATTTAATAAAAAAATCATTTTTCGTTTAATAGAAAAATCAATTTACATTTAACCAAAAAATAATGATTCGTTTTATTGAAAAATAGTAATAATAATAATAATTATGTTATGTTTATGTTATGTTTATGTTTTGTAAAATTTCCGAGCACTCAGTCCTATACGGACCATTGTGCTCGTGCCCATTCACGGGAGGGTATCCGATTATGTAGGATAGTCGGTTAGGCGAGCCTCCTTTGCAAAGTGCAGGAGGGCGCGCACCCCAACCTCCTCAAGGTCCAGAGATTCGAGTACGGACGCCCCAAGTACATTCCTGCGAATGTCCTCCAGCGCCCTGCATCTCGTAATCACGTGGAGCGGTGTTTCTTCCTCCTCCTTACATCTCGGACAGAATAGTTCTTCACTTAGCCCCAGTCGTCTTAGATGCTTCCCTGTGTGCCAATGTCCAGTGACAAGGCCCACTACAACCTTGAGCTGATATCTGTCTAGGCCAATTAATACAGAGAATAGCTTGCCCGAGGGACCTTTGAACGAGGCCCTCGAGTGTCCCATGCCTTCTGTCCGTAGCCAGAGGTCCGCAAATCGTCCCTCCACCCACTGTTTCGACAGGGTCTTAATATGATCCATGGCAATTGGGACATGGCAAATCCTTGCCGGATCAGTAACCGTAGCCCCGGTCCTGGCAAGACTATTCGCCTCTTCGTTTCCCTGGATGCCCGCGTGTCCAGGCACCCATAGAACTTTTACTATGTTGCTGTAGGCAACCTGCGACAACAGCGCATTGCAGTCAAGCACCAATCCGGGCTTCTTCACCACATGGTGGAGTGCCCCGATCGCCGCCCGACTGTCACTACATATATATATGTGCTTGCCACTGTATCCCTTGTCCAGGATGAGCCTGGCACAGGTCCAGATGGCGTACACCTCTGCTTGGAGCAACGAGGCAGTGTCTCCCAGCGCCAAGGATATCCTTGTTTTGGGTCCACTGCTCCATATTCTCGCTCCTGATCCTGTTCCTGTTTTGGATCCATCTGTGTACCAGACGAGCCCACCAGGAGACAGAAGTTTGTCTTGTTCCCCCATCCATTCCTGCTTACTGGGATAGAGGACTTGGTAATTGTGGTCGAAATGGTGGAAGCGGTCACAGCAATCCCCTCCTCGCGCTAGGATCCCTTCAAGGTTCCCATCGCGCTGCAGTAGTGATACGTGGCCCGCCTCTGCCCTCTTCCACTTACCACTGAAGTGTAGGCGTAACGCAGCATTTTTGGCGTTAGCCTCGACTAAGATGTGAGGGGGCGCCATGTTCAAAAGGGCCCCCATGGCCAAGGTCGGGGTCGTTCTCATCGCCCCCGTGATTCCTAAGCCCACTAATCTGTAAATTTTATCCAGTGGCTTCCTGTTGGTGGCCTTCTGCAAAGCGGACCATCAACCCAGGGAAGCGTACGTTATTTGGGGAACCAGGATGGCCGTGTATATCCACTTGACCATTTCCGGTTTCAAGCCCCATGTTTGTCCAAACATACGCCTACAGGCCCAGAAAGTGGCAGTGGCTTTCGTAGCCTGTCTGGCGATGTGGCTTTTCCAGCTGAGCTTGCTATCCAGGGTGACGCCTAGGTAGCGTACCTCCGAGGAGTATCGCAGCTCAGTTCCAAATATGTAGGGGGGTTTTGGTTGAAAACCTCTCCTCCGTGTAAATAGCATCATCTCCGTCTTGGTCGGGTTAACCCTCAGCGACTTGGAGGTGCACCATTCTTGCATGAGGTGGAGCGCGCGCTGCATTTTCCACGTCATCTCTGCTGAGTGGGAGCCTCTGACCATTATCATAATGTCGTCAGCATATCCCACCACGTTTACCCTGAGCCCATCGAGCGCCGCCAGTAGCCCGTCAACGACCATTGTCCACAGGAGGGGGGATAGCACCCCCCCCCCCCTGCGGACAGCCCCGCTTAACGTGCGCCCTCGCGGTTGACCCTCTGAGCCCTGCGGTAACCGTTCTTGTGCGAAGCATTAGGTGTATCCATTCGATGATAGACTCATCTACCCTGAATTCCCTTGCAGCCTCGCATATGGCGTCGAAGGAGGTGTTGTCAAACGCTCCTTCGACGTCCAAGAACACGCATAAGGCCGACTTCTTCCTGCCGAGCGTCCTCTCTATATCTTTGACAATACAGTGGAGGGCGGTCTCGACAGACTTGCCGGCCTGGTAGGCGTGCTGTGAGGTTCGCACCGGTCTATCAACCAGTGCTCCCTCTCTAATGTACCTATCAACCAGTCTCTCCAGCGTTTTAAGGAGGAAAGACGTCAGGCTGATCGGTCTGAATGACTTGGCCTGGTCATAGCTGCTTTTACGCGGCTTCGGGATAAAAACCACCCTGACCTCACGCCAAGCTTTAGGCACGTATCTTAGTGCCAGACAGGACCGAAAGATACGGTTCAGGCGCTTGATGAGAGGCTCCCCTCCCTCTTGTAGGAGGGCGAGGAAAATCCCATCCACCCCTGGACTTTTGTACCGGTCAAAAGTCTTAGTCGCCCAGTCTATCCTGCTCGGTGTGACAACCTTGGCTGCCGTTACCCAATCACCCGGTTTTTTTTATTGAGAGCGCCTCCCCTTGAGGCTGTCCCCGGTCCGTAAGTTCCGAACCCGGGAAATGTACCTCAAAGAGGTGCGCCAGTACTTCCTCGTGGTTCTCAGTTGTCCCGCCATCAGGCAGTGTGAGTCCCTCGAGTTTGTTTTGCGGGCCTGATGCAAACACTTTGCGGAGCCTGGCCACTGAAGGTAGGGCCTCGATCTCCCCGCAGAATCTCCTCCAGGCCGCTTCTTTGGACTTCTTTACGAGCTTCTTATACTCTCTCTGGGCCTTCCTGTAAGCGGGTCAGTCGTTGTCCGTTTTTGTCCTCAGGGCTCTGTTTATGTCACGTCCCGCGTTATTTTAACATAATAAAAACTAAACATTATTTCAAATGTTATATCGATAAAATTTATTTCAAACTATGTATTAAGTTTCGCGACCGCCAACGTCCGCGCAATCCTGAGTGTAAGCGAACACCAGGATGCGACGGACGTGACCAAAAGACTCTCTCCCTGCACGGGATGGCCTCGGACACGCGCTGCGGTTTCCGCTGACAAATTAAAAGATTTTCGCAGATTGTTTAAAAATGCCCCGCTTGTTGCCGACGGCAAGCGCGCCGTCGGACGCGAGCGGGACAGTTAGTCTCCTACTAATTCCTGAACCGAAAAGTCGGAAATCGGCTCCACGCTCAGCTCCCGCAAAGCAGCAGTAATTCTTTCGCGATAATTCTCATAACAGTCAAAAATTTAATATTCTGTCCGAGTCACGAAAGTCGCGCGCGCCGCGGAGATCAGCCTGTGCAGTGATAGATTAAGAGTTACGATTATTTTCGCCACGAACAATCGATGCGAGCGTCGGTCGTGTAGGTTTAAGTGTGAACAATTGCGTGAAACAAGCCGACTGCTGGTCGGCCTGTGAGAGCTTGAGTGTGAGTACCAACACGCGCTAGGTTTAAGGCGTTATTTTATTTTGTTATCAAACTGGAAATAATATCTTTCCTGAATGCTTGTTTCGATGAATAATTACTGAATTGTCTTTTGTTTCTTGCTTCAAATTTTATGTCAATATACTTTAATTTTACCAGTTAACCTGAGTCCCGATTATTTATTCAGAACCTGAGAATCCCAAGGGAGAGCCCTGTACGGGGCCGTGACCGGAGTAAAACCGAATTTAATAAAAATAAACTCCTGCGCTTCACGCAGGGGGTTGGCTTGCTGCGTGCGAGACCGCTCCGCACGTGACATTTAGCGGCCTACGCGAGCGGGAGCGGAACTGGTTCAGCTCACCGCTCCACCAGGCTACCTTCTTGCTTGTTTTCGTTCTCCTTAGCGGGCATGCAGCCTCGAAGGACCCGACCAGGGCCGTCTGCAGTAGATCTGCCTCCCGCTCGATCGCGCCCTCCGTCCGCGGCCACCCACCGGTGTCCCCGAGCCTGCTTCTTAGCCCTGCTTGGAAGCTGGGCCAGTCCGCGGTCCTAGGGTTCCTGTAGGTCTCCGTCGGGATCTGGCTATCACTCCCTGCCAATTCAAAGGTTATCATCCGGTGGTCCGAAAGAGTGTCCTCTTCACTAACCTACCAGTTTGCTATCGCTTGGGCCACCCTTGGTGAGCCCATCGTCATATCAATCACCTCCTGTCTACGTGAGGTGACAAAGGTGGGCTTGGATTCTCTGTTCAGGATCTCAAGATCCGTTGTGGAGAGATACTCTAGAAGAGCAGTACCCCTCTCATTTGTGTTAGAGCTGCCCCATATGATGTGGTGCGAGTTGGCATCGCACCCCACCAGTAAGTTCAGCCCCTTGTTTTTACAGTAGTCCACCAGTTCTCTGAGTTCCCTCGTAGGGGGAGGGTCCTCCGAGTCGTACGGGAGGTACGCCGAGGCTATTACTAGCTCGGTCATTACTCCTCCCACGCGAATCCTGATGGTAGCTGCTGCAAGGTCTCTGGTGCAGAAACGGTTCAACTTGAGGGCAATATGTCTCTTATTGATGAAGAGACAGGCCCTCGGACCCGGTTCTGCGTTAGCGTAGATCAGTGATCCTAAATCAGTACTTATCCCTTTTACTAGCCCCCTGCATATCCAGGGTTCCTGTATCAGGGATATGTCCGTCTGCAGCCTTGCTAGGTCTCGGCTCAGAAGAGCTGTGGCCGCTTTGCAGTGCTGCAGGTTAATCTGCAAAACTTTGGTTCGTCCTGCAGTCGTATAAACTGCAGGCGTCCCCCCGTTCGCGTTTAGTTGAGGGTGGGGTCGGGGGAAAGGATATGAAGGAGGTATGGGGTGGGGGTTGGGGTTTGGGTTAGGGAGGTGGGCCTGGCAAGCCATAGCTTAGCTAGTCCCCTCCTCCCTATTTGCTAAGGTGGCAGAGGTCCCTGTCGCCGAGCTGGGCGACGGGGGCTGGCCCTGAGGGGTCAGGGTCAGCACTCTTTGAGTCCCTATCCTCGTCCCCTCAGCACCTTCCCTCGACACCGTCTGCGCAGTGCTAGGTCTGCCCCTTGGCACTTTGTAGCCCCGGCTTGCCGGTGGTCCCCCGCGTCCACGGGACTTGGTGGTTTTGTTCACCCCAGACCCGGTCGCAGGAGCACTTCCTTTCAGCCAGTACTCCTTGGGGTGCCTAGAGGCGCTGGGCATGTTCGCCTTTGCTGGCGCCCTATGCCCCGCACGTCCTGACCCCCCGCACGCTCCCCTTGGAGCCGGCAGCACCGGGGGCCGCAGGATGGGTGTCCCGCGTCCTCGGACTGCCCGCGAGTCCACGCGGTTGCCCGGCGGCGGGTCGCTGCTCTTCACGGGCGCCCCCGGCCTGGACCTGCCTGCACCCTGTGCCCCTTTAACCGGAGCCCTGGGTGCCTGCGAGGTCCCTGTCGAGGGTCCCGCGACCGTTTGCATCCCCGCAGCCGTCGAAGCCGCCTGTCCTCCACCACCGCTACCCCCACCCGATCGGGCGCCAACCCGATAACAAGCAACCCGGCGCCCCGAAGGGGCGCCGGGTTGCCCCGGGATGTCCTTCGGGACAAAATGTCCTTCGGGACATTTTTCCCTGGTGTCATTTTAAGGCACTCACTTGGACGTCGCGCTTCGCGCTCCGTATGGTTTGGACGTCGCGCTTCGCGCTCCGTACGGTTTGGACGTCGTGCTGCGCGCTCCGTATGATTTGAACGTTGCGCTTCGCGCTCCGAACGGTTTAAATATGATTTAAAAAATAATCCTAACAAAATACCGATGCCATATAATCATTTAGGAGTACGCAGCAACTTTCAGAAAAATTGTTTCATTGACTGCGAAGATTGAGTCATATACATATATTTCGACCTGAAAAACTGTATTGTGATAGGTTAACACTATTTAAAAATAATCTAAAAAAGTTGCAAAGTAGAACTTTGCACACTGGTTCCTCATTAATTTCCCTTTTTCACAAAGCCACCTCTATGAAGAAGCTTATTTATTAACTTTGGCTTACTCATAGAGGAAGCTTTGTGAAAAAGAGAAATTAATAAGGAATATTAATACACAACACTTGAAGAGCAGTTACCACTCTGCTTGCATGCCAAATTTGACGCCCGCACTCAAATTTCGCGCACGCACGCACGAACGCACGCACGCACACACACATACGGCCATTTTTTCTAAACCATTTTTCTGGGCGTTTTAGGTGATTCTGAACATATTGACATGAAAATCTCGAAAAAAAAAAAATTTCACGAAAACAGCTTCCTCAATGAGGAAGCAAAAATAATGTAAAAAAGTACCTCTGCGTTCAATTAATTTAGGAGTACGCAGCAAGTATAAGAAAAATGGTTCTGACGACTGCGAAGATTGATACCTGTATATACATTTTGACCTGAAATACTGTATCGTGGTAGGTTAACACTATTAAAAAATGATCTGAAAAATAATCTAAAAAAAGTGTTTCAGAATTAAGGTAATTCAGAATTATTTAGCAATTTTCAGCCAAATTCATCTGTTGACTGCGAAGAATGTGAGCCGGACACAATTTTAGACTCCAAAATGCCAATTTTCTTGAAATAAACACCTCTATAAAAATAGAGAATAATTTCCATACTTCATGGGCATACTTCACAATGCTAGATTAAGAAATATTCAAAATTTCAACTTGTTCGGTCCATTCAGTCCAGGCCCCCTGAGTGATACGGACGTCCGAATAACACAAAATCTAGTCTACGCAGCCAATCATATTTAGTAATGAAATTTCTATATTCTGTTACACCAAGATTGTGTATTTTACTATGTTTAAGAAATCTGCTGGAAAAAAAGTAAATAAATTGAAATTATAGTAACATTTTCCTATAAAAACGTAATTTAGTCGGTGGAGCGCGAATTCAATAGGCACTTTCTACGTTTCTTCAAAACGTGAGTGCCTAAAAACGAGCCTGCGCCAGCCCAAAGTGGGGGCTGAGGTTGATGTCCTCCAACACCTTTAGTGAGGAGGCGTCCACGCCCATCACGAGATGGACCACGTCATTAACCGTCCTCCTGTCCCACACCCTCCACATGGGAGTGCGCAGTCCAGGATTCTGGTGCTGTAGCCGTTGGAGAATTTCCTCCGTCGACTTCCGCGTTGCGTCGTGGAGTGCGGCCGTCATCTTTGTCAGCCTCGGCAGTTCCTCCCTCCCCAGTACGAGGAGGGTGGCTCCGTCCCGAGGCTTCAAATCTGGGGTCACTTTCCCCAACCACAACTTGGCCCCCTCGTCGGCGCAAGTCACCCACAGGGCTCCCTGGTGATAGCGGTAGCCATCGAAGCACGGTACCTCGTCCCCGATAGGGGCCGAGTCCAGCACTCCGAGTAGCGCCGCTACGACCAGCTCGCTCTCCTTCTGGCTGAGGACCGCACTGGGATAGCCAGATGGTACAATGGCCATCTTTCTATCCGCAGTAACCGCGTCCCCATAACCAATCGGTCGTGGTATGACACTAGCCTTCTTGAGGTCCTTTAGGGCTTCCGGCGGGGTAGAGTCCGCTGGTCTGGGTCTTTTCGAGACCCTTCCCATGGTCGCGCCCCCGCTCGTGTCTTCGTGCGCGCCACTGTCGGGGTTCCCGGGAACCAGTTCCCCCGATCCAGCGGCGAGCACAGAGGCTTCCGTGGTGTCGCTGCCGGTCTGCTCCGAGGACGGGTCCTGCATTGCCAGTTTGGCTTTGCGTGCGCTCCTCCTCGCCGCCCCGACGCGTCCCTTCTTCTGCCTCTTGTCTGAGGAGTCCGTGTGACCGGTATGCGCTGATCCCTCTTCCTCCTCTTGAATGTCAGCCGTCACGCTACGGATGTCCTCCTGGTTCAAAGGAACTGGAATCCCTTCGCCCCAGGCGGCCCCCACAGTCATGACGTCTGCGTGGTTTGAGGGTGCAAAGTCCCCTTTCGGGTCCCCTACCACCTCCATGGGATTTTCGTGACTAAAATTCGCCATTCAGTCCCACGAGTAGCTAGGAAAAACTGTCCACCCCCCCCCCCACAGAGCCTGCTTAGGGGGGTAAGGCTAAATAACTTTGGGGGGCGCCTGGTACTTAAAGGGCATCGTACGCGACACTACTCCCTAGTGCCATGCATCCCGTTGGCACGATGGCTTACACCGTGGGATTGGGGAGGTATTCCGCGGCAAGGCCTTAGGTCCCCCAGAACGGATTTTATCCCGCCGGGTTCACGTATAGCACCCGCAGGCCAGACCCAGAAGGACTCCCGTCTTGTGTCCTGGTCGCCTTACGACGCCCCAGTCCACGCGACCGCAGAGGTCCCCGGGCATGGTCCCTCCTATCCGCCACCCGGAGACGCGCTCGGTTGGCAGCTCAACCGAGTTGCTCGCCCCCCATTACGAGGGTTAGGCAACATCCGAGAATAATAATAATGAAAATAATAATAATTTTTTAAAATAATATAATAATAATAATGTAATAATGTAATGTATAATGTTTTAATAATAATAATAATAATAATAATAATAATAATAATAATTTGTTTAAATAATGTTTTGTTTCATTGAAAAATAATTTGTCGTTGCATCGAAAAATAATTTGTCGTTGCATCGAAAAATAATTTGTCGTTGCAACGAAAAATAATTTGTCGTTGCAACGAAAAATAATTTTTCTATGAAACGCAACTTTATTTTTTGGTTAAATGAAAATTGATTTTTCTATTAAATGAAAAATGATTTTTTTATTAAATGAAAATTGATTTTTTCTCTCTTTTCTTAAAACGAATTTTTGCAATTTATTTTTTTTGTAATCAGAATTATTACTTACAATTCGCGTTTGCTCGGCAATGTGACGAATGATATTGTCAAAAGCGCGCGCCGCTGTTGCCCCGATCATCTCTCGCCACACGAGTTCTTCGAGAAGCAGTTGTATTATCCATCTGCTCAGTAAAGAGACGCTGCGCTACATCTGCACGGGTCAAGCTCCGAAACTCCGCGAATTGGCGGTCGATCTGCGGAAAACTTCGCTCACCGCGGGCTGAAGGTCATGTGCGAGGAACAACTGTGCGGCAATCTCGCCGTGAAGAACGCCGCGGATGTCCTGATACTGGCCGAAAAACACCGCGCTGAGGACTTCGAGGCTCACGCGCGGGACTTTGTCATCCATCATATGGAGGACGTGAAGGCCACCGCGGGATTCAAAAGGATGACTCAACTCGATGAGGATGACTTACTTTTAATAAAATAAAACTTTTAATAAATAAAAAACGCCGAATGTTAATTTCAGACATCAATCCACGAATGCTGCTTCGAGAACTTACAGTTCGCGGAGCAGCATTCGTGGATTGAAATCGAATCGCCGAGCGTGTCGCTCTTGCGCGATTAATAAGTTGCCGAGCCCGGGAGCTCTTGCGCGACATAATTTCAGTCTACGAATCGCCGAGCCCACGGGCTCTTGTGCGACATCAATCCACGAATGCTGCTTCGAGAACTTCAAGTTCTCGAGAACTTGAAGTTCTCGAAGCAGCATTCGCAGATTGAAATCAAATCGCCGAGCCCACGGGCTCTTGCGCGACATCAATTTACGAATGCTGCTTCGAGAACTTGAAGTTTTCGAAGCAGCATTCGTAGATTGAAATCGAATCGTCGAGCCTGTGACTTTTGCGCGATTTATAAATCGCCGATCCCGAGAGCTCTTGCGCGACATAATTTCAAAATACGAATTCTGCTTCGAGAACTTGAAGTTCTCGAAAACTTGAAGTTCTCGAAGCAGAATTCGTAGATTGAAATCGAGGACGTTGAAGTTGCAATGCAACGAAATTAAAAACAAAATAAATGAACCCAAATGATTATGCTGGCTATAAAAAGTTATTATAATGACTAGGAGCATCACAACAAAATATTATTTTACTCCTCAACGGGGGTGAATTATTTGAATTATTTATGGAATTAATATTTTTTTGTTTTTAATTTCGTTGAATTGCAATGTTGCAAACTTCAACGTCATTTAAATCGAATCGCCGAGCCTGTGGCTTTCGTGCGGATTCGAAATTGCCGAGTCTGCGTGCTCTTGCGCGATTTTAAAATCGCCGAGCATAGTATGCGCTTGTACGATAATGCGCGCTCATACGCTCCCACGTTAACACGACAATGATCTGACGATGCGTGTTTACCTCTAACTTAGCGCACGCTATGAGGTATTTCAAGCGTACACCCTCGTGGCGACGCCAATGAAATAGAAAATCTAAATATAGAAGTTACGTTGGGCGACACCTAGCGGCAAACGGCAGAGTTACCGACTCGATAACCTGCCTTACCGCGAGAGCAGGGCCACGTCACGTCGGTCTGGCGTGTTTCACATGCCCTTAAGGGCATGTGAAACACTCTTCACACTCTTCAGTGAAATACTCTTCCGTGTTTCACATGCCCTTAAGGGCATGTGAAACCCTCGGTCGCGCACCTCAAAATTTCGGGAGTAGATTCTGACGCGAATTATGAACGGATCGACGTGAAAATTGAAATACAGACGCCAGTAATGTGCACCGCGGGAATGAATTAGTCAGAATTTTGATTTTCGAAAAAACAATCGAATGGCGTTGTTTCTAAGATTGCAGCTATATCTCTCGCACTCACGTGTCACGTGGTACATGTTCCACATTCCCTTAAAAGTCATCTGTCACAGCTGTGGCGAACGAAACTTTGAACAGCACAAAAATCGTGATATCGCGTGTTTCGAGCGTTTCTGAGATCACAGCTCGGTGTAAATGTGTCAAAAACCTTCATTGTACTCAAATACACAAGATCCATGTGTTAAAAGTCGTCCGGCACAGCTGTGGCGAACAAAACTTTGGACAGCACCAAAATCGTGATATCGCGTTTTCAAGCGCATCTGAGATCACACACTGCAAAAACAAGTGCGTTACATTTACGCACTTAAAGTGCATTAAAGGGAATGACGCGTTTTTACACGTTTTAAAAGTGTTATTATTTAATACGTTATAAATGTGTTATAATTTAACACGTTTTAACCGAGTTATAATTTAACACGTTTCAACCGTGTTATAATTTAACACGTTTCAACCGTGTTATAATTTAACACGTTTTAAGCATGTAAAAACGCGTCATTCCGATTAACGCACTTAAAGCGCGTAAATATAACGCATCTTGATTCGTAAGTGTCATCGAATAAATAAATCGAATTATTTTGTATTATTTTTATTACAGTAATAAATCTGTACAACGTAGCTGAAACATTTTTCGTACCTGTCTTTATTCATCTCGTTGACCTTAAGTCAAAGCGTTATCCCGCGCGCGGATAAACTTCAATACGGCTGGCTTCAATTTAATGGCCGCTGCGAACACCTGATTATCGATATATTCTAAGACATTGGCATACGCTTTCGGGTAAACCGTGTGCCATGCGTAATACGAAACCATCAGACACGCAACGCACTTCTCCACCGTTGGTTCCGATATTTTTATGCGAACGTCTTGATCAGCAACCAGATAAGCTGCTGCAACTCCCTCTTCTGCGATGTACAGCACGATGGGCGGAGAATCGTCCTTCGCCGTGATTAAGTTCTCGGTCGACGCCATCATCTGTAAGAAACAAATTATTTTCAACATTCAACTATAATTCTTAGATTGTACATTAAAAACTTCAATTTTCAATGGATTAAATTAATACAAACCTCCTTAACGGTGAACAGGGCGGCAATATTCCCTTTTTTATTCTTTACGAGCGCATCGTAGAGATTCGTCAAAACCACAGCTTTGGACTCCTGCGTGCTGCTCTGAATCGAAAAATATGTCGACAGTTTTTCAATCATGAGGTTGATATTGTCAAACAATACTTCCATCGTGATCTTTTTCAATGTCAACTGCCCGAAGATCATATAAAAATATATTTTTAAATTGTTTTATATAAGTTTGTCGCAATAGCAAGTCACACATTATCGAGAAAAAATCGTACCATGTCATACACTCGAAGTTGAGGCAACTTAGCAAGGACTTCACATATCGAGGCAGCTTCTTTCTCGATGACCGCTCTTCGTGGCTTCAAGGTGATGTCCAAAAGTCTCTTGACATGTGGTGCATTTGCTTCTTTGTGATTCTTTTCTAACTCTTTCTGAGCGTTTGTTTCGTCGCTTTCTGTTGGTTGAGATCTGTTAACATCATTTTTTTTTACTATATGTTACTGTGTCAATTGCAGGGTTGTAAATCCCTATTTTTTTCAAAATAATGTTGATGGTACAATTGATTATGCTACTATTATTGGTATTGATGGTACTGATTGGTATTATGCTACTATTATTGGTATGATTGGTATTATGCTACCATTATTTGGTACCATTATTATTTATGGTATTGATTGGTATTATGCTACTATTATTGGTATTGATGGTACAATTGATTATGCTACTCCATGTTACTATTATTATTAATTATTAATTAATAATAGTAACATGGAGTAATTATAATATAATGTGTACACTTTTTAATGGCTGCAAAGAATATTTATTCTCAATAAAATGTCGCGGTAGTTTTCGTGAACAAATTTAGAAACGCGGTAAATGCATTGTGAAGGTAATGGAGAACCATGATCTTCTATTTTTTTCGCAATTGCCCACAATCTTTTTGATTGAAACGAGGTATCGATGCAGCTGTTCAAATGTCCACATATTATTTTATAATCGCTGCCGGTTACTATTATTAAATCACACCCACAAAGCAAACTGTACTGTAACATTCATAACTTAAACAAATGGGGATTAGAACTCTGGTCAATTGTAGAAAAATTGTAGTAAAACTTGTAAGTAAAAGCTATTTACATTTTTGATGCGCCGACGAGTACGCATTTAATAGCCAATTTTACGTTTCCACGATGATCCCTCTTCGCACGACTTTTCTTCTCATTTGCTCGGTGGTTTCTTATCCAAATACTCAGCTGAGTTTGGACAATTCCCTTTGAAAAAAAAAAAAAAATTGCAAATAGAAAATTAGACAGAATTAAAAATGAACATAATAATATTATATGGCTTACACATCCGTGCGATCCTCTACTTAGACTTGGATATGCTGCGACAATGCTCCCAGCAAGATTCTGATAATCTCTCTTGATTGGCTGTCCATGTGTCGCTTGTCACAAATATGTCCCCCAAAAGTAGGTGAGATCTTTTTGTATTTTAGGACAGATGTTTTCTGCAACTTCTCCTTCATATCGAAAATCAGTTGTGGCAACGGTGCGGGGTCTGGAATAGAGCCGGGACCAATAGCACTGGTCAGCGACTTCTTCTTCACACTGGTCGACGGATGGTCTTTTCTGTCACTTGCGTCTGCTTCGTTAAAGTCCATTGTAATGCCTCCGCCATCTTCAATAATGTTTTCCAACTGTAAATTTAAAAATCATATAACACAACACGCATAAATATTCAAAAAACCATAAAACATTTTTTTATATAATTACAAAACATGTAAATTGAAACAAATCAGACTTTTCTGATTATATAAATTCGTGAATTTAGGTGAAGGAAGGGAGGGAAATCATGTACTGGACCTGAGATTGAATTATTTCTTTCCTTTTTGTTTTTATTGAAGTCACCTCAGTTCGACTGCTCGTCTCAGAGACGTAGTCAGTGTATCATCATCGGTGATCTGCAAATAATCGAGGTCGATTATTTGACTTGACACTGTAATTTTACGAAAATAACGCAAGTGAATTTAAGGTCATACAAGGACTAGATGTACCTTGTATGGAGCGTGCACTGCTCAAGGCCAATTGATTTGAATTGTTATTATTTTCGTTTCTTGTTAAATTGGATTTTACTGTAAATATCCTCAGAGTAATTTTAATTACTCATCATAGGCTTTTATTTTATCTCAAAATGTGCTTCGTGCCATTAAGCGGATGTTATTTTTATCAATGGATTGAAGGATACGTGGTGTCGAGGAGAATGTGTGGGAGGAGGCGAAATAATCGAGGCGATCACGTTATATACGCGTTGAGAATTATTCCCGATTATTTCGCTCGACTCGCGAGACGATTCCCCGAATTTGTACGTAATGTCGCGCTTGACCGGCCGATCGTCTACCGCGAGTTTTCTGAGAATACGCGGTCCTAATCGGATTAACGGGGGTGATCGCGTTTGCTATTGTTCGGCGCGAGGGATCATTACGCGGTCGGCGCTTTCTTTTCTGCGATCGCGAATGTTCACGTGTCCTATGTGTAAGGGTACTGCTTGCGAATAATTATTTCAGTTTTGTCTAGTCGAGTCAAGTATTAATTATCGGGTGTTTTTGTTTGTGTTGGTGATCACGTATTTCGTTGCGATTTGGTAGACGCGGTCGTGTGTGAGCGCGATGCTCAGGCACGAGCGCAAAGAGCGGATAATTGATGTTTTGGAATTTATAATGGAGAGGCAATACTAGTGTCGATGCAATATCGAGGCTAGTATTCGTGACGGATTATTTATTTGCGGCAGTGCAATACTGAAGCAAAACAAATATTTCGGGTTTTTTTTGAGGAAAAATATGAGTGTCGATGCAATATCGAGGCTTATATTTCGGAAACGGAAAAAAAAGGGTGACTCAAGCGGCGACGCTATGTCGAGGCTTGAAGAGATGGATTTCCCTGTGTCGATGCTATATCGAGACAGAGAATGGACTTTAACTACGGGACAATTTGTGTTGACGCAATGTCAAGACAAATCGGAGCCTGGGCTATGCTCAGAGGGATAATCTCGGCGTCGTAGCAATAACGAGGCACGAGATCGACTAAACTACGTGAGCCTGGGCTATGCTCAGAGGAATTACGAGTGTCAAAGCAATATTGAGACTCGTAATGGAAATTAGGAGATCTTTCTGGTTGGAAAGTTGGATTTGGAGTGAAGTTCCGGGGTGTCTCGCGTCCCGCTTATATATTCTTGTCCCCACTACGGGAGTGGGATTCGGCCGTTAGTGACGCGGCGGGTGATCAGCGAGGCCGTTGATCGTTTGAGTCGCGGCTTCTAACGGTTGGCCGTGACGTACTCTGCGAATTTATCGCAGGGTATAGGGCGTTCCGTTACAACAGTCCCCCTAAAGTTTTAATCGATATGAGGAAGATTAAGAATTTACGTAGAAATAATCGCAACTCAGTGGAGACTTAAAACTTTATTTTTATGGTCGTGGTTTCCTTATCCTCCAGATACATGTCCAATTCCGTCAAGATTTCTAGGTCGTCGTTGTCGAGGATCGGAAGCGATGTTTTGTTGATCTCCGGGGTTGGCGCAGGTACGGTCGAACGTCGACGGCCCGAAAAAACGCGTGTGCGGGAATACTTCCGGCTGATCGCCGCCTCGATTTCCTCCGATGCTTTGCGTTTTTCGGCGGTGCGCGTCTTTGGTCTCTCCTTCTGATTTCCCAGGAGAATCGGTCGATGTGGTGATGCTGCCACCGGGAGCACGTGCTTGGTGACGGGTTGTGGCAACGACCGTTTTGGTTTTTTCTTGAGTTCCGCCGGAAACCATTTCACTTGGTATCGCGGGGTGTAGCCTCCCTCCAAGATATGGGGCCCTTTAAGCGTACTGTCGCCCAGCAGATCCTCGATTTTGAGTTGTTCTTTTAAATATCGAAAGTGGAACCGTTCAGCTTGAGTCTGCATGCTGCGGACTACTCCACGTCGCTGTGCGCGAGTTCCGTCGCGGATTCCAGGTGTCGGTTTGAAGGCTTGCGGCGATAGCAAAGTGTCACGGCTAGCTCGGACAGGCTGGCCGTCGGTGTCCCATGCGGTTTGACTGCCTTGTTCGCGACACATCTTCTCACTCATGACTGGTAATTACACGACGTTCCCTCGGGAGGATCAGTAGCTGTACTGATCGGTGGTTCGGGTGTTAGATCCTCGATGCTCGACGAGGATAATTGTTTACATCCCTTCCCTTATATGTGAAGTCGCCGATACTCAGTTGATCGTGGGGATCGGGAAATTTCGGGGCCAACGGTAATTAGACCGTGTTATTATTATGATAGAATGGTCGCAGGTCTTGCCTGTGAAAGAGTCCACGATCCTTTTGTTCGTCGAGGTATTGTAGAATATAGGATGACTCCGCTATTTGTTTCTTGACACGATATGGTCCTTCATATAGTGGCATGAATTTGGCAATTTGTTTCGCCGATGGATTAGAGACGTTGAGGGCTTTTACTAGTACTAATTGTCCCGTGCTGTAGCTCGTCATGCGATGCGATTGATTGAATTTTGTCGTCTGCTTTTCGCGTTTTTTTCTCATGTTTTCTCGTGCCAGGAAAATGAGCGATTCATGTTTGAGTTTTGCTGGGTTTTTTAACACGAGTTCGTGCCAGGGTTTGTCTGGTTTGACTCCAGTGTGTAGATGCACGGGTTGATAGCCCGTGGTTTCATGTGGCGTTTCGTTTATACAATTCTCAATGGTCCCGAGCACGTTAACCCATTGGTTGTGTCGTGTCGTGAGAAATGTACGGAAAAACCTTGAGAGTTCACGATTCGTGCGCTCCACGGGATTGGCCTGAGGATGCCGAATGGACGTCAAGATGACTTTAATGTCGTGTTTTTGTAGCTGTGCGCGCCACTTTGCCGAGGTAAATTGAGTTCCTTGGTCAGAGAGTACCGCTCTGGTTTTTCCGAATTTCGGGATATAATCGTCGAGGAGACAGTGAAGAGTCGCATCGGTTGTGGCATTACGGAGAGGATAGAGTTTCGTGAATTTTGAAAAGACGTCGATAACCGCGAGAATATATTTCATTCCGTATTGACCTGCGGGCAGTGGTCCGTAAAAATCGAGAGATGTGAGCTCTCCTGGTTTGTTGGGTAGAATCATTCTCATCTCCGCGAATGAGCCTGTCGTATAGACTTTGTTCTTTTGGCAAGATTCGCAAGTTGCGATACATCGGCGCGTTAAGCGGGAGAGATGTCGGCAGTAGAAATCTTCACTCAAAAGTAAATAACATTTTCTCGCTCCTACGTGACCGTATATTTCGTGACATTCCTCGATAAACTGGGTTGCGACGGTTGTGGGTATTAGTGCCCGCCAGGTACCCCGAATTTTTTTTATAGAGAATGTTATTTTTTGTTTGATATTCCTCAGTGTCTTTAGCTCGTGAGATTTGTGTTTTGATGGGTTCTATTTCCTCGTCCTCGTCCTGTAACTCGCCGAGTCGGTCTAGTAATGCTGTGAATTCCTCCGATAATTCGCACGCGAGTTTAGCTATGATTATGTGATCTCTTTTGGTTGATCGGTCAAGATCGGGGAGTCGACTTAACAGATCGGCAACGGTATTGGTTCTGCCTTCACAATGTGTCACAGTCATCTGATAGTCTTGTATGGCTAATGACCAACGCGTAAGTCGGGCGTGCGTTTGCCTGCATTCACGCAAGAAAACCAAGGCAGCGTGATCGGTTATTACATGAATTTGTGACCCCAATAGGTATGAACGGAATTTTTGCAATGACCACACAATTGCTAATAACTCCTTCTCGGTTGTGTAGTAAGCTAATTCTGCTCCTTTTAGCGTGCGACTGGCAAAATGCAGCACTTCGTGTTCGTCTTGAGAATTTACCTGGTACAGGACCGCACCTAATGCGTAATCGCTTGCATCGGTTTGGAGATAGAATGGTTTGCGTTTATCGGGATAGCGTAGCACAACTTCATTGCAAAATTGCTCTTTGATGTTGTTAAATGCCGCATCTTCGTCTTGTCCCCATTTCCATTTAACACTTTTTCGCGTGAGGTGAAGCAGAGGTACTGTGGCACCTGCGTGGGCTTTCGTGAACTTACTATAGAAGTTAATAAGTCCAAGAAATCCTCGGAGCTGTTTTACCGTTCGTGGTACTGGGAAATTCTTGATCGCACTGATTTTATCGGGATCAGGCTGTATTCCTTCGGGGGTTAATACATGCCCGAGGAATACGACGCGTGTTTTGAGAAATTGTGATTTCTCGATACTCAGTGTCAGGCCATGTTGCGCGAATCGAGAGAATAACTCGTCGAGATCCTCCACGTGTTGCTCGAATCCTTCGGACATGCACAATAGATCGTCAACAAAATTTATTATGTTTTCGAGCCCTTGAAGAACCGGCCCCAGGCCACGTACTAAACTCGCTGTGCTTGTGCGCAATCCGAATGGCGTCACGCAGAATTCGTAGCATCGGCCTCTATGGGAAAACGCTGTGTATTTCCGAGAATTCGGTTCCAGAGGAATTTGCCAAAAACTTGATCGTAGATCAAGTGAGGACATGTGTCTAACTGCAGTACATTGCTGGAACAATACTTCCGGCGTTTCCATCTGCTCATTGTCTGGTTGCATAATATCGTTGATTTTCTGTGCGTCGAGACATAATCGCACATTGCCGTCTTTCTTCGGTATTACAACAAGTGGGCTGCGATATGGACTCTGCGATCGCTGTATAATTCCTAGCTCGAGCATTTTCTCGATTTCGAGGTCGACACTTTCCCGATATGCTACTGGTACTGGGTATATCTTTGCCTGAAATGGCTTATGCGGAATAACTCGCAGCTCGTGCTGGTAAGAGTTGAGTAGACCTGGTTTTTTGTCAAAGACTCGGCGGTGTTTCAAGATGAGCCGCTCGAAGATCTCGGCTTGTTCCTTAGTGGTCCAATTTGTCTCCATGATTTTCGCATGAATTTCCTCGTTTGAGATGGCATACGTTTTTGTTGAGATGTGCCGAATTGTTTGAATCGGCAGTTGATCTATGGTGGGGGGATTCATGAATTTGATAGCGTACGACGGGGAGTTTTCTCCGGGAAGCGAGAAGGAGAGTGTGTATGCGTCTAAATCAATTTTTGCGCGAATTTTGTGTAGAAAATCTATACCTAGCACACAATCTACTGTTAGGTTGGGCACGACTAGCAATGTCGAGCGTTCGTCTATTTTTCCGATGTGAATTACAGGGAAAAATTGTTTTTTCACTGCAGTGGGCTTCCCGGCCATCGCACCTGCTACTGTGACACCTGTGAGTGGTAGTGTAGGGCACTTCGCAAGACTCGATTGGTGTGTGTTGTAGAATTTCTCCGATATCGCACTTACTTCACTACCCGTGTCGACTAGCGCACGTATTATTTTGCCTTGGACGTGAATTTCCAGTATAGGACATTTTGGAGTAATGCGTTTTGTGGGTGTATCCGGTTCGAGTAGATAATCGCGGATGTTTTCACCGTAACCTAGCGTCACCTCTCCGATTACTCCGTGTCGGGGGATGACGCATTCTCGTTTTCCGAAAATGGCATGTCCACGACGTGCGATTCTGGTTTTGGTTCGCTTTCTTCCCCACTTTCGGTGATTGCTCGTATATGACGCGATGTATCGTTCTGTTTTTTGACTCCTTGTTCGTCCCGCGGTGCTTGCCTGAAGGGTACGCGATTTGTTGCGACTTGAGATTCTGTGGTGGGACGTTTGTCCCCCTGAGGTCGTGCGAAGGGTTTTGTACCTGTTCCTACCAAGCGAGTGCGTTGACAATTAAGGGCTCCGGCCTGATCGAATTTTTCAAGTAGGTCGAGCAAGGAGGTGATTGACTGTATTCCTCGTGCTATTATCGCGCCTCGGATTTCATCTGTGAAATGTCGCGAGAGTTTGTTGACAATCTGCGCGTCGGTGAGAGCAGGACGAAGTTCTTTGGCAATCCCTATTAGATTTAATGCGTACATCATCCTTTTCTGCTTGTTTTCTGGGTCATAAAATCCGAAGTCGAGTTTTTCGCGAACTCCGTACTGAACTTCATCGTTCCAGAATCGTCGGCGAAAGTACACCTCGAAGTCCTGCCACGAATCTACCGATGGTTCTATTATGGTCCACCATTCTTTAGCCAATCCGCTCAGACTTTGTTCGACAATGATGTGGAAGTGATAACGCGGACCCAACGCTTGATAGTAGCGTTTCAATTCCTGAAGAAAGCGCATCGGCCTTTCTCCAGGACGACCTTGAAAGACGGGTGCCGTTAATTTGGGTGCACCCCACAATTTCGTCTCCGGATTGCTATTATTATGATTCGCGATGTTATGATTCGTAATTTCTCTTTCGTTAACGAATTGCACGGCGTTGTCTACTCTCACGTGTCCTTCGGGATACGCCTGTATCTCGGGGTACGTCGTGGAGTGATGCATTGCCCTTTCGTGATTCACTGGTGGTTCCACACTCGCCGATTCAGGAGCCACAACTGGCACTCCGGAAAAGTGAGGATTGTTCGGTACTGAGTGGTTGACATCCTGAGGAGTTTGCTCCGGTAATGGGTTATGTACCTGAGGTATAACTCCCGTTGTTTGCACGTATGAATGACGCGTGTTACTCTGCTCAGTAGCCAGTGTTTGAGAAATATTGATTAATTCGCGATGAACGGCCGAAATTGAGGCTTCTACATGGCGATGAAGATTTTCGATTCTACGAGAAAATGTCGAGTTCATATTTTCGAGTCGGTTATTGGTGATAGCGTTATCTGATGCACGTAATGCGCGCAGTTCAGTTAGGATGCCGGTTAGCGTTGCTGGGGATCTAACAGATGTTGCTGCTGCATCAACACCGTTGCCACGAGATTCAACTGTTTGGGCTTGAAAGCCACTTGCGCCGGCCACCGTGTTCATTTCCGCGTACGCTCGAGCTTCGGCGAGTTGTTGCGCAATGTGTGGAATTGTGTACGAAAGATCGTAGCTAGTATGGCCCGCGCAGGTCGTTGTTGTTGTATTCGACGGTTGAGTGGGAGTTATGCGTGGTGACATTGTGGTTGTCCACGTGGAAGTTATTTCTGGTCCACACGTAGTGGGATTAGCCATTTTCAAATTCTATTTGTTTACGTTCTTATTCTTGATTTATCTTAGTGACTTCGAATTCTCAAAAAAAAAAAATAATTAATTTCAAGTCCCTGTTCGGGCGCCAATGAAACAAATCAGACTTTTCTGATTATATAAATTCGTGAATTTAGGTGAAGGAAGGGAGGGAAATCATGTACTGGACCTGAGATTGAATTATTTCTTTCCTTTTTGTTTTTATTGAAGTCACCTCAGTTCGTCTGCTCGTCTCAGAGACGTAGTCAGTGTATCATCATCGGTGATCTGCAAATAATCGAGGTCGATTATTTGACTTGACACTGTAATTTTACGAAAATAACGCAAGTGAGTTTAAGGTCATACAAGGACTAGATGTACCTTGTATGGAGCGTGCACTGCTCAAGGCCAATTGATTTGAATTGTTATTATTTTCGTTTCTTGTTAAATTGGATTTTACTGTAAATATCCTCAGAGTAATTTTAATTACTCATCATAGGCTTTTATTTTATCTCAAAATGTGCTTCGTGCCATTAAGCGGATGTTATTTTTATCAATGGATTGAAGGATACGTGGTGTCGAGGAGAATGTGTGGGAGGAGGCGAAATAATCGAGGCGATCACGTTATATACGCGTTGAGAATTATTCCCGATTATTTCGCTCGACTCGCGAGACGATTCCCCGAATTTATACGTAATGTCGCGCTTGACCGGCCGATCGTCTACCGCGAGTTTTCTGAGAATACGCGGTCCTAATCGGATTAACGGGGGTGATCGCGTTTGCTATTGTTCGGCGCGAGGGATCATTACGCGGTCGGCGCTTTCTTTTCTGCGATCGCGAATGTTCACGTGTCCTATGTGTAAGGGTACTGCTTGCGAATAATTATTTCAGTTTTGTCTAGTCGAGTCAAGTATTAATTATCGGGTGTTTTTGTTTGTGTTGGTGATCACGTATTTCGTTGCGATTTGGTAGACGCGGTCGTGTGTGAGCGCGATGCTCAGGCACGAGCGCAAAGAGCGGATAATTGATGTTTTGGAATTTATAATGGAGAGGCAATACTAGTGTCGATGCAATATCGAGGCTAGTATTCGTGACGGATTATTTATTTGCGGCAGTGCAATACTGAAGCAAAACAAATATTTCGGGTTTTTTTTTAGGAAAAATATGAGTGTCGATGCAATATCGAGGCTTATATTTCGGAAACGGAAAAAAAAGGGTGACTCAAGCGGCGACGCTATGTCGAGGCTTGAAGAGATGGATTTCCCTGTGTCGATGCTATATCGAGACAGAGAATGGACTTTAACTACGGGACAATTTGTGTTGACGCAATGTCAAGACAAATCGGAGCCTGGGCTATGCTCAGAGGGATAATCTCGGCGTCGTAGCAATAACGAGGCACGAGATCGACTAAACTACGTGAGCCTGGGCTATGCTCAGAGGAATTACGAGTGTCAAAGCAATATTGAGACTCGTAATGGAAATTAGGAGATCTTTCTGGTTGGAAAGTTGGATTTGGAGTGAAGTCCCGGGGTGTCTCGCGTCCCGCTTATATATTCTTGTCCCCACTACGGGAGTGGGATTCGGCCGTTAGTGACGCGGCGGGTGATCAGCGAGGCCGTTGATCGTTTGAGTCGCGGCTTCTAACGGTTGGCCGTGACGTACTCTGCGAATTTATCGCAGGGTATAGGGCGTTCCGTTACAAAATAATATTTTGAGAAAACGGAAAAGAATATATCTTGAAAAATGTGTAAAAACTTTAAAAAAATTAATTGCAAAATACGCAAAAAAAAATTATAAAAATATATTTACCAGAGGATTCTCAGTCGTTGGTGCTGATTGCGATTCAGGCACTACATCATTGCTTCCAGCTGGCTCTGTGTACAGGACTTTGACATCGATCGTTACAGGTTCCCCCGAGGGAACATCAGTAGGAAATACCGTGGGTGACAAATACGTTTGATCTTCAGCTCGAACAAGAAGGACTGATATCTCAGACTTATTTGGCACTTCGTCGTCGTCGTCGATGTCGCATAGCTTGTTGTTCCTGTCTGGATCCGGCCTTTGAAGCACAATCGATTTGTTGGCCAACGTGACTTGCAGGACATTATCACTGTTAGCAGCTTCCATTAAGCAACATAGAATTTGTTGCACGTCCGACGTGCCGCTTCGGGAAACGTACTTGATACTTTTGCATCTTTCACCTATAAGGCAGAAAACTTTTTTCTCCATGTTCGCGACCTTTCGACACACGCTTTGTCATGGGCGCCGGCCTGCCGGCGAATCGTCGTGGGAAACAGCTGATAATATACGCAACGATGCGTATTCGAAAATATTTACACGTTTTTTTTACACTATCTCACGTAGATCGTCGAACGATGATACACTACACGCTCTGATATATCACGATGCACGACGCGCGGCGTTTTCGTTGCGATACTGTTAAAGACGCTCTCGCTGGCTGCCACGAGATCCCGGCATGTCTCGCGCTTTGTCCGCCGGGCCGTCCGGCGGCAAATTGTCGTAAGAAAAGCTTTATAATATACGCAACGATGCGTATTCGAAGATATTGGCTCGTTATTTGCACTATCCCGCGTCGAACGTCGAACAATGACCCACAAAACGCTGCGTATTCGATACTCTGATATATCACGACGCACAACGCGCGAATTTTTCGTTGCGAGACTGCTAGACGCGCTCACGCAGGCTGCCGCGAGAACCCAGCCTGCCTCGCGCTTTGTTTACCGTGCCGTCCGCTACTGTGCGCTAGACAGAGACGCAGGCTGCCGCGCGATCGCAGGTTGCCCCGCGCCTTGTTTATAGCGCCGTAGTCCACTGGAAGAAAACGCAAACGGCCGCGCGATTCTTACGTTGCGAGATAATAATTTCGTGGTGATAATATCCGTCAATATGTATAGGCCCGGGTGTGATACATTGTTCGCATGCCCGATGTGCTTTTTCATGTGTATATCGAAAAACGATTTGCTGAAACATATCGAAATATGCCACCAACAGGACCCGCAATTTCGCGTAGTCTGTCAGTACGCTGGGTCCGGTGCAACATTTGTAAAGTGGAACAGTTTTCAACAACACGTAAATAAAATTCACCGTGATGCTCAAGAGTTCGTAGACGAGATGGACCCGGGAGTACAACCAGAATTGGATATTGGCAACGCATTTTGCAGAGAAGAAGCCGAAGCAGGGTTAAATAACAACACTGGTAACTGTCGCGTATCGTGTGAAATTAGAATTATTATGGTTATCGTTAGAATTATTATTATTATCGTTAGAATTATTATTTTTTTTTATTTTTTTTATCGTGGCAAAATGTAGGGCGAATCTTTTATAGACTGTAAACGCTTGTGCTACGCCCGGTGTTAGAGGTTGCCCCTTAACGCCAGGAGGAGCGTCCACGTTCATGTGTTGGACTCTCTTCTCGCGGAAACCGTTCGGAAACGGTTTCCGCGGAAGCATACCAACTAAACCCCCCTCCCCCAGACAAAAACGGGACCGCTTTCGTCCAGTTGGGAGGAACCACTTCTGTCCGCGTCATCCTCCGCGTCTCCCCCCCAGCCAGGAACTACGTTAGTATTACTTCTAGCTGGAGGGGCCTGTCCGTGTGTCTTTCTGTAAGTCCGTTGTTGATGTTGTGCTCTTGTGTGTTACGTCAGGTCCGTCATGTCAGGCAGCCGTCGGTGTTCTTCCGTCGCAGTATCGTTTCTATGTATGTGGCAACGAGTCGCCACCAGTCTGTTCCGTGGAGCATCGCCTCCACGATGTTGTCGGGAGTGATACTTCCGACGGTCGTCTCTAGTCCATGTCTCAGGTCTGTCCATTGATCGCATACGAAGAACGTGTGTTCCACGTCGTCCCGTTCGTGTCCACAGTACGTACAGTCCGGCGTTTGTACTTTGTCCATCCTGTAGAGGTACCGTCTGAAGTAACCGTGTCCCGTCAGGAATTGGGTGATGTAAAAGTTTACATCCCCAAACTCCCGACTCGTCCACGATTTCAGGTCTTTGATTAAACGTCTCGTCCAGTTGCTTGTTGTGTCTTCTGTCCAGCGTTGTTGCCACATCTGTATCGTCCTGTCTCTCTCCGCCTTTGCCGCGTCCTGCCGTCTTGTATCCGCGCTCCTTCCATAGATCCTCTTGCGCTCGAATGCCAGAAGGTCTATAGGAATCACGCCCGCTACAACCAAAACGGCCTGTGCAGAGACCGTCCGGTATGAGCAGGCGATCCTCAGCGCGCTCTGTCTCTGTACCGTTGTCATTGCGTGGCAGTATTTTTTCGTCTTAAGGGCATCCGCCCAGATCTCCGCGCCGTAGAGAAGGATCGAGTGGGCCGTCGACATAAGTAATCGGCGTTACCCCGGTCTCGGTCCGTTTGTGTTTGCCATCAGGCGGCTCAAAGCTGTTACCCTTTCAGCCGCCTTCTGGGCCGTCTTCTGTATGTGAGGCCAGAAGGTCATCTTCGTATCTATGGTCACACCCAGATACTTGACTTCCCCCGTGGCCTCGATGTCCTCTGTCCCGACTTTCATCGGCAGTCGCGTCTGTATGCGTTTCCTCGTAAGGAACACGAGTTCCGTCTTTTCCGTTGCCAGTTGCAGTCCGTGATCTGTCATCCATCGTCCAACCCGTCTCATCGTCTGGTTCAGTTTCAGCTGCGCCAGTTCTGGAGTCCGCTCAACGATCACCGCCGCGACGTCGTCGGCGTACGCGATGAGTGAGACGCCAAGCGGGAGCTCCAGCCTGAGCAGGCTGTCGTACACTCCATTCCAAAAGTCTGGTCCAAGTATGGATACTTGGGCCACCCCCGCGGTGATCTGTTTGGTCACCTGTTCTGTTGTTGTCTCGTACGTCAGTCGTCTGTTGCGCAGGTAGTCCTCCACCACCCGGATCAGGTACGGTGGAACCCCGAAGTTGCTTCTCAGCGCCTCCAGGATATCCACCCACCTGGCCGAGTTGAAGGCGTTCCTGACGTCCAGTGTCGCCATCAGCACGATGGATCGCGCCGCGTGGCAGTGCTTGTCTGTGTCCAGGAAGGTGTCAACGACTCTCTGGATTGCTCCGATTGTCGACCGACCCTTCCTGAAGCCGAACTGCTGGTCCGAAAGGCCTCCCCCTGTCTGTATCGCGTCTGTCAGTCTTGGTCTCAGTAACTGTTCGTATAGTTTCCCCGTTGTGTCCAGTAGGCTCAGCGGCCGGTACGCCGATGGAGTGCTGGGGTCGCCCTTACCCTTGGGGATAAGGACCAGCCTCGCGATCTTCCACCGGTCGCTGAAAGTCCCTGTCGTAAGGCACGCGTTGTACAGGTCGAGGAATATCTGCGGCCTCAGGTTCACCATCAGCCTGATAATCTCTCCCGGTACGCCGTCGGGCCCTGGCGCCTTACCCGGCTTCACGGCAGCGGCTGCTCTGGTGAGTTCCTCCGCCGTGAAGCCGGGAACCGCCCCTGTCTCGTCGTCGTCTGTCGCGTCCGTTCGCGTCGGGTGTGTCGGGAAAAGTCCGTCCACTATGCGTCGTGTGGTTTCCGCGTCCTTGAGTTCCAGTGGGCCCCGGGCCCCTAGTTTACCGGTTGCGATCTTGTAACCGGTACCCCAGGGGTCCTGGTCCACCTCCTCGCAGAGCGTCTTCCAGCACTTCGCCTTGCTGTCGCGTATCGCGTTCGTCAGTATCTTTCGTGCCGTGCTGTGCTTAGCCTGTAGAGCTTCCCTCTCGGGTTTGCCCTTGGCCCTTGTCACGTCTCGTCGTCTTGCGAGGCATTCTTTCCGCAGCTCGGCTATCTCGTCAGTCCACCAGTATTGTGAATGTCTGTCTTGTCTGTAGTGCTTCTTTGGCATTGTGCTGTTGCACAGCCGTTCCGTCAGTTTGGCCGTCTCGTCTGCGAGTCTTTCCGCCCGCAGCCGGCCAGTCAGCTCCGGGGGAACGTTGGTAATCGGAGCTGGCGCTGCCGCCAGTTCCTCCGAGAACTTTTGTTCGTCCAGTTTGTTCGTGTTCCACCGCGGGGGGTGCCGAACCCGTTTCCGTGCCGTCGCCGTCTGTCCTGCCACTTCGAAGGCGATATACTGGTGGTCGCTGGCCGTGTAGTCCTCGACCACCCGCCATCGCCTCACCAGCGGCAGCAGTCCGTCTGATATCATCGTCACGTCTGGAATGGAGTCCCCGTAACCCGGTCGTCTGTATGTCGGTGTATTTCCTGTGTTTGCCACCACCAGGTCAAGCCTTGCGGCCATCTCCAGCAGTAGCCGTCCTCGTTTGTTCGTTGTTGTCATGCCCCACTCGATCGCCCTCGCGTTGAAGTCCCCCGCGACTACGATGTCCCCGGGCAGATCCCTAATTCCGTCCTCAAGGAGCGCCACCTTTCCCTCGAACTCCGCCGCGGTGCAGTTTGGGGTCAGGTAGACACTGACATAGGTGACAGAGCCCACACTGGCCCAGACATAGTCATCCCCCACACCTCGGCCGTTCACCCGGGATCGGGCAGCGCCTCTCACCCAGATAGCTGCGGTCTCAGTGTCGTTCGTGATCCACGTCTGCGTCGGTCGTTTCCTGTACGGTTCGCACAGAATCAGTACGTTTGCGTCGTATTCGTCTGCTATCTGTGGTAGTAACATGTCTGCTGTCCTACTTCGGTTCAGGTTCCCCTGAATTATTCTGTCCGTCTTCCGGCCCGCTTTCTGCACTCCTCCAGCGTAGCCCGGAACACCGAGCACCTCCCGGATCCCGTGAGGTGCGCCGAGTTCGCGTGCCCCGCCTCGTTGCACAGCGGGCAGGCCGGTTTGAACTGAACTGCCGCCGCCTCGGCCATTTTTGTCGCTGTCGTGTGTATGAGCTCTAGTAGCTCCGTCAACGTCCGTCCGTCGGTTTCCGTCCGTCCGGTCGGTTTCACCGACGCTACCTCGCTGTCGAGCGCAGAAGAGCAGCCTGCGCTTCCAGCACTCGACTCGCTGTCCGTCCTTTCGCGTCTCTGCAGTCGGCGTATCGTCCGGTCTGCTATTTGCGTCCTCTGTCGCGTTCGTTCGTCCGTCGTCTCTTCCTCCTGTCGCGGTGGGGTTGGGATCCCCGTGGTCACTGATGCGTTTGACCTTTTTTCTTTAATTGTACTTTTCATGTTGTCCTGTCCTCCCTTCTCCTTTGTATGTGTAGACTATGTTGTTCGGGGGTGAGCAGCCAGGTCCTTTCCGGCACCGTGGCTCCGCCGCGAGGGTCCAATCCGCTGGCGCCAGTGGCCTCACCGAGGCCCCCCCAATGCTGCCGCAGGGTCCCGTCCGGGCGCCACCCGGGACTACGACAGCACGGAGATTATGCGCTGGTTGATGGAACAGCCAGTTCCCCCCGGCTGCCCCGCATGGAAACATCCATATGCGAAATATACGTCGACGGAAATTTCCATATGTCGCATACATGCTGCATTTTTACATGCAACGCATATGTTGCATATAAAGCCCCTTGGTGACATACATTTAACACATAAAAACTTCCACGCGGGTGGGGGCCCGGGAACCTGAACTATCCAGCGGCCCAGGAGCATCACGCCTGGTTTAACTCGGGGTACCCTCTCGCGCTTCGCTTCATGTCCTCCCCACGACGGAGGTGTCGGATTCTTCCCGGCGTCACCACCCTGTGTTCAGTGTGCGTGTGACTGAGTGTCCGTTTCTGTGACAGATACCGGTACATTCACTCTGGGAGAGCCCGTTTATAGGGATCCCGTTCATTCGCTTTTCGGGGGAGCCCGTTTATAGGACGTCCCGAGCAATCGCTTTCTCGGTAGCCCGTTTATAGGGATCCCGATCATTCGCATCACCGATATGTCACTCGGACGTGTTTGAGTAGGTGTTTGCGTTGTCTGTGTGTGTGTAGCCCGGTTTTGGTCCACCCCGAACGAATCGGTACCATCCATATCTGGAAGGCGTCCCCCTATCCGCCGCCTGGGGAGGCGCCCGATGCGGGACCGGTAACCCGACACGGGCGTTAGAATTATTATTATCGTTAGAATTATTATTATTATCGTTAAAATTATTGCTGTTAATATCGTTAGATTTTTATTATTATTATAATTGTATAATATGTATACACATTATTTTTAGAGCCAATCATGTCTCCGATGGAAAGATTTGTTTGGCAAGCAGCACAATTCCTTCTCAACATTCGTGAGAATTGTAAGATTTCGCAAGTTGCTGTGGAGAATGTCAGTTTTTACTTAAAAAATTAATAATGGTAAGTTTTTATTTTTATTTTTTTTAGATTAATTCTTTGCCAGAGAGAAAATGTGCTGATTGCCCTTGACAATATTTTTATGCATTTTTGTGGTGGCAGAAAAATATTTAGGCGAACATAAAATAAGCTGTCTCAACTGGTTTAACTTGTACGCAGGCAATTTGCAATCTATGTATAATCATTTTTTTATGTGTAATAGTGGTGACTTACTCAGTATGTAAAATAAATTTTGATACTTGCAGGAGGAATGTGAAAGAATATGTGAACAAGACACGAAGCTACTTCATTTTGATGATTTGCGGAACATATGCACCGAGAAATACCCACCAGAAAAAATATTCTCTTCAATACGTTCGAAGCACGCCTTTGGTGAGATTCTGACGGACAAATTTCGTATGGTTTCTGCAGAGGATAATGTCCTCGACACCAGCTTGCAGTGGAAGAAGAAAAAAAGGGTCAAGATGGTCCAGCAGCAGATCTTCGTCAAGTTACTCAGTGTGCATATAATGTGCCGTTTCTCGACAATCTACGAAATCTGTTAGCGAACGATGAAATTCGATTTCAAGTGGAAAATCCGAAAGACGACGACGATGATATTATGCGAACCGTATTGGATGGTTCTCGGTACCGGGAAAATGCATTTTTCCGTAACAACAAAAACGCCTTAGCGATCATTTTGTACTACGACGATCTCGGAATTGCTAATCCCTTGGGTGCTACTTCAAAAACTCACAAGTTGTCAATGTTTTACTGGGTTCTTGCTAATATATATCCCGACGTAAGGTCTCCCCAAAACACAGTCCAGTTGTTAACGATCGTCAAACACCAATTTATGAAACAGCCGGACGCTTTAGCAAAAATTTTGCAACCGTTTATATCTGATATTATCAAATTACAAACCGAAGGGATCAATCTTAACGTGAAAGGTCAGATAAAAAATGTCAAAGGTTCATTATTATTCTGTGCAGCAGATACTCCGGCAGCAGCATTATTAGGAGGTTTCAAAGAGTCAGTATCTGCCTATAGCCCCTGCCAGTCATGTATGACAACTCGTGATGAATGGAAAACACAATTTCATGAGAGCGATTTTTTTCTAAGCAACGCCGTCGACCACGAAGCTCATATAGAGTTAATCAGCGAAACGGCGATCACCAAAGCTGCAAAGGAGTTTTGGCAAAAGCAATACGGAGTTAACCGACGAAGTCCGTTAATGAGCGTGCCTCACTTCGACGTTACGACGTGCCTACCGCAGGACTCGATGCATGTTCTGATTGAAGGAATAGCGGAAATTGTATGTCGAGCAACTCTCCAGTACGGCATCATAGAACATAATATTTTTTCGATCCACGAATTAAATCGTCGACTGATCTTTTTTGACTACGGGCCCTTTATTAATGATAAAATTGCTTCCGTAGAACGTGACCATCTCACGGTTGGCAACTTACGTCAAAGTGCAGCGCAAATTTTTGTACTTGCTCACACATTGCCATTTATACTAGTGGAATGGGTAATGACGTGCAGAGATCAAGCTGTGAACGATAGAATCGACTGCTTTGTACTGCTTTTGCAGATAATGAATATGTGTCTCGCGTACGATATTCACATTCAATCGATAGATTTGTTGGGGCGAATGATTGAGGTTTTTATTTTACGCTTCAATGTTCTGTACCGAGAAATCATCGTGCCGAAATTCAATTTTTTATTACACATTCCGAGTTACATACGAAGTTTTGGCCCCGTAAGACAGTAATGGTGCTTCCGATTTGAAGCCGCTCATGGTTATTTTAAATCATTGGTGCCGGTCGTTCGTAACATTAAAAACATGCCTCTCACGTTAGTTTATCGACGTCAAGCTCGACTTTGCTCAAGGCTCGCCTCGTACCCTGGCGCGCAATCAACACAATTTTTATACAAAGGTGACCACGTTGATATCGGGCCGACTGTACTGCTCAATAATCTTTCCTATAAACATTTATTCAATAATTTTGTCGCCGAAGCTGAACGAGCCACGTGCCAACTTATGCAAACTTCAAAAATAATAGTTTATGGTACAGGGTATCAACCAAAAACGATTATTTTGTGGGAATGCGATGAATATACACTTCCCGTATTCGCGGAAACAAGCGATATATTTATACACGGCAAAAAGAAACTTCTTACCGTTAAATTACTTATGACTGTTGGCTATGAAGATAAACTTAATGCATATTACATTAGAACGCCTGTAAACGCTCAGCAAATTGTTGCAACGTTTGCGAATTTGATATTCCCACATCCTCTCTTTTGTTACACAGGAACGACAGGAAAGTACGTCAGCATAATCAATCATGAACGTACAGAATTTGTCGGATAACTTGTAATCTGTGGATATTACAATATGCTTGTGATTTTTGTTTATTCGTATCAAATTATATTACAAATAAAAATGAATGCTTAATATCAGTAAGGATTTCTAATTACCTGCATCGATTTATTTTATCCAATACTATTTACTACGTTTTTTTTTGTAAAACCGTTCTGGCATATATGCCTCGAAATTAATTATACATGTTTATTATATGTATAATAAACTCATATATACATACAATAATTACTGATAACACGTATAAGTGTGTAATTTTACCGTGTGCGTTAAAAGATAGGTGTGTTTTTTACTCTGAGGTGTGTTATTCGCTGCTAAACGCATTAAATCAATATGTTTTAAGTGCATTGCATTTGATGTGTTACAGCTTTGATACGCATATAAACGTGTAAAAAGTTTAACGCGGGTTTCGCGTTTTTAAGGTAGATAGTGCGTGTAGTATTCATTTCGCCTAAATTCGAGAAATTCGGGCAAGAGTTGCAAACACTTCCCGATGTTAAAAAAATGTGAAAAAATTCATACGTATTATAGGCACTGAAAAGTCTAATTTTGCATAATAACAATTTCAAAATGTTATTGACAAAATGTTGAAAAGAAAATTGCTCATCAAAATATGCGGTAACTCAACTTTTTTTTTAATGAAAATTATTCGTTCATTTTTCGGAATACGTATGAATTTTTTCAGATTTTTATCTTTATTTTGATTTTTCTTGTTTTTTACATGGAAAAATGTGCAGAAATAATAATAAAGATAAAAATCTGAAACAATTCATAGGTACTCCGAAAAATGAACGAATCATTTTCATCAAAAAAAAAGTTGAGTTACCGCATATTTTTATGAACAATTTTCTTTTCAATAATTTGTTAATAACATTTTGAAATTATTATTATGCAAAATTAGTCTTTCCAGGGCCTATAATAAGTATGAATTTTTTCACATTTTTTTAACATCGGGAAGTGTTTGCAATTCTTGCCCGAATTTCTCAAATTTAGGCGAAATGAATACTACACGCACTATCTACCTTAAACAACACACTTCTCGCGGACAATACGCTTTTTCCATGTTCTTTCAATACGCCTACCATCCTTAACACACTGGCTAAGTGTGTTATGCGTTTTTATAACGCACTTCGTAACACACTTCTTTTTGCAGTGCAGCTCGGTGAAAATGTGTCAAAAACCTTCATTCTACTCAAATGCACAACATCCATGCGTTAAAAGTCATCTGTCACAGCTGTGGCGAATGAAACTTTGAACAGCACAAAAATCGTGATATTGCGTGTTTCGAGCGTTTCTGAGAGCACAGCTCGGTGTAAATGTGTCACAAACCTTCGTACTACTCAAACACACAACATCCATGCGTTAAAAGTCATCTGTCACAGCTGTGGCGAACGAAACTTTGAACAGCACAAAAATCGTGATATTGCGTGTTTCGAGCGTATCTGAGAGCACAGCTCGGTGTAAACGTGTCAAGACCTTTCATTCTTCTCAAATGCACAATATCCATGCGTTAAAAGATGTCTGGCACAGCTGTGGTGAACGAAACTTTAAACAGCACTAAAATCGTGATATCGCGTGTTTCAAGCGTATCTGAGAGCACAGCTCGGTGTAAACGTGTCAAAACCCTTCATTCTACTCAAATGCACAGTATCCATGCGTTAAAAGTTGTCTGGCACAGCTGTGGTGAACGAAACTTTGAACAGGAAAAAAATCGTGATATCGCGTGTTTCGAGCGTCTCTGAGGGCGCAGCTCGGTGTAAATGTGTCAAAAACCTTCATACTACTCAAATGCACAAGATCGATGTGTTAAAAGTTGTCTGGCACAGCTGTGGCGAACGAAACTTTGAACAGCACCAAAATCGTGGTATCGCGTGTTTCGAGCGTTTCTGATAGCACAGCTCGGCGTAAATGTGTCAAAAATCTTCATTCTACTCAAATGCACAATATCCATTCCTTAAAAGTTGTCTGGCACAGCTGTGGTGAACTAAACTTTGAACAGCACTAAAATCGTGATATCGCGTGTTTCGAGCGTTTCTGAGAGCACAGCTCGTTGTAAATGTGACAAAAACCTTCATACTACTCAAATACACTAGATCGATTTGTTAAAATTTGTCTGGCACAGCCGTAGTTAACGAAACTTTGATCAGCACCAAAATCGTGATATCGCATGTTTCGAGCGTTTCTGATAGCACAGCTCGGCGTAAATGTGCCAAAAACCTCTATTCTAATCAAATGCACAATATCCATGCGTTAAAAGTCGTCTGGCACAGCTGCGGCGAACGAAACATTGAAGAACACCAGAATCGTGATAACGCGTGTTTCGAGCGTTTCTGAGACCACAGCTCGGTGTAAATGTGTCAAAAACCTTCATACTACTCACATACACAAGATCGATGTGTTAAAAGTTGTCTGGCACAGCTGTAGTGAACGAAACTTTGAACAGCACCAAAATCGTGATATCGCGTGCTTCGAGCTTTTCTGAGAGCACAGCTCGGTGTAAATGTGTCACAAACCTTCATACTACTAAAATACACAAGATCCATGCGTTAAAAGTTGTCTGGTACAGCTGTGGTGAACGAAACTTTGAACAGCACCAAAATCGTGAAATCGCGTGTGTCGAGCGTTTCTGAGAGCACACCTCGGTGTAAATCTGTCACAAACCTTCATACTACTAAAATACACAAGATCCATGCGTTAAAAGTTGTCTGGTACAGCTGTGATGAACGAAACTTTGAACAGCACCAAAATCGTGAAATCGCGTGTGTCGAGCGTTTCTGAGAGCACACCTCGGTGTAAATCTGTCACAAACCTTCATACTACTCAAATGCACAAGATCGATGTGTTAAAAGTTGTCTGGCACAGCTATAGTGAACGAAACTTTGAACAACACCAAAATCGTGATATCGCGTGTTTCGAGCGTTTCTGAAAGCACAGCTCGGTGTAAATGTGACAAAAACCTTCATACTACTCAAATACACCAGATCGATGTGTTAAAAGTTGTCTGGCACAGCAGTAGTGAACGAAACTTTGAACAGCACTAAAATCGTGATATCGCGTGTTTCGAGCGTTTCTGAAAGCGCAGCTCGGTGTAATTATGTCAAAAACCTTCATTCTACTCAAATACACAACATCCATGCGTTAAAAGTTGTCTGGCACAGCTTTGGTGAACGAAACTTTGAACAGCACCAAAATCGTGATATCGCGTGTTTCGAGAGTTTCTGAGAGCACAGCTCGGTGTAAATGTGTCAAAGCATTCATTCTACTCAAATACACAAGATCCATGTGTTAAATGTTGTCTGGCACAGCTGTGGCGAACGAAATATTGAAGAACACCAAAATCGTGATATCTCGTGTTTCGAGAGTTTCGGAGAGCGCAGCTCGGTGTAAATGTGTCAATTTCATTCTACTCAAATACATAAGATCCATGCGTTAAAAGTTGTCTTGCACAGCTGTGGTGAACGAAACTTTGAACATCACCAAAATCGTGATATCGCGTGTTTCGAGAGTATCTGAGAGCACAGCTCGGTGTTAAAGTGTCAAAACCCTTCATTCTATTGAAATGCACAATATCCATGCGTTAAAAGTCGTCTGGCACAGCTGTGGCGAACGAAACTTTGAACAGCACTAAAATCGTGATATCGCGTGTTTCGAGCGTTTCTGAGAGCACAGCTCGTTGTAAATGTGACAAAAACCTTCATACTACTCAAATACACTAGATCGATTTGTTAAAAGTTGTCTGGCACAGCCGTAGTGAACGAAACTTTGATCAGCACCAAAATCGTGATATCGCATGTTTCGAGCGTTTCTGATAGCACAGCTCGGCGTAAATGTGCCAAAAACCTCCATTCTAATCAAATGCACAATATCCATGTGTTAAAAGTTGCCTGGCACAGCTGTGGTGAACGAAACTTTGAACAGCACCAAAATCGTGATATCGCGTGGTTCGAGCGTTTCTGAGAGCACAGCTCGATGTAAATGTGACAAAAACCTTCGTACTACTCAAATACACAAGATCGATGTGTTAAAAGTTGCCTGGCACAGCGGAAGTGAACGGAACTTTGAACAGCACTAAAATCGTGATATCGCGTGTTTCGAGCGTATCTGAGAGTACAGCTCGGTGTAAACGTGTCAAAACCCTTTATACTACTCACATACACAAGATCGGTGTGTTAAAAGTTGTCTGGCACAGCTGTAGTGAACGGAACTTTGAACAGCACTAAAATGATGATATCGCGTGTTTCGAGCGTTTCTGAGGGCACAGCTCGGTGTAAATGTGTCAAAAACCTTCATACGACTCAAATGCACAAGATCGATGTGTTAAAAGTTGTCTGGCACATCTGTGGCGAACGAAACGTTGAACAGCACCAAAATCGTGATATCGCGTGTTTCGAGCGTTTCTGATAGCACAGCTCGGCGTAAATGTGTCAAAAACCTTCATACTACTCGCATACACAAGATCGATGTGTTAGAAGTTGTCTGGAACAGCTGTAGTAAACGGAACTTTGAACAGCACTAAAATCGTGATATCGCGTGTTTCGAGCGTACCTGAGAGCACAGCTCGGTGTAAACGTGTCAAAACCCTTCATTCTACTCAAATACACAATATCCATGCGTTAAAAGTCGTCTGGCACAACTGTGGCGAACGAAACAGTGAAGAACACCAGAATCGTGATATCGCGTGTTTCGAGCGTTTCAGAGAGCGCAGCTCGGTGTAAATGTGTCAAAAACCTTCATTCTACTAAAATACACATGATCCATGCGTTAAAAGTTGTCTGGCTCTGCTGTGGTGAACGAAACTTTGAACAGCACCAAAATCGTGATATCGCGTGTTTTTAGCGTTTCTGATAGCACAGCTCGGTGTAAATGAGTAAAAAACCTTCATACTACTCAAATGCACACGATCGATTTGTTAAAAGTTGTCTGGCACAGCTGTAGTGAACGGAACTTTGAACAGCACTAAAATCGTGATAACGCGTGGTTCGAGCGTATCTGAGAGCACACTCGGTGTAAACGTGTCAAAACCCTTCATTCTACTCAAATGCACAATATCCATGCGTTAAAAGTTGTCTGGCACAGCTGTGGCGAACGAAATATTGAAGAACACCAAAATCGTGATATCTCGTGTTTCGAGAGTTTCTGAGAGCACAGCTCGGTGTAAATGTGTCAAAATCCTTCATTCTACTCAAATGCACAATATTAATGCGTTAAAAGTCGTCTGGCACAGCTGTGGCGAACGAAACATTGAAGAACACCACAATCGTGATATCGCGTGTTTCAAGCGTTTCTGAGAGCACAGCTCGGTGTAAATGTGTCACAAAGCTTCATACTACTCAAATGCACAAGATCGATGTGTTAAACGTTGTCTGGCACAGCTGTAGTGAACGGAACTTTGAACAGCACTAAAATCGTGATATCGCGTGTTTCGAGCGTATCTGAGAGCACAGCTCGGTATAAACGTGTCAAAACCCTTCATTCTACTCAAATGCACAATATCCATGCGTTAAAAGTCGTCTGAGACAGCTGGGGCGAACGAAACATAGAAAAACACCAGAATCGTGATAACGCGTGTTTCGAGCGTTTCTGAGAGCACAGCTCGGTGTAAATGTGTCTGTCACGTCCCGCGTTATTTTATTATAATAAAAACTAAAAATTATTTCAAATGATTATATCGATAAATGTTATTCCAAACTATGTATTAAGTTTCGCGACCGCCAACGTCCGCCCAATCCTGAGTGTAAGCGAACACCAGGATGCGGCGGACGTGACCAAAAGACTCTCTCCCTGCACGGGATGGCCTCGGACACGCGCTGCGGTTTCCGCTGACAAATTAAAAGATTTCCGCTGATTGTTTAAAAAAATGCCCCGCTTGTTGCCGACGGCAAGCGCGCCGTCGGACGCGAGCGGGACCGTCAGTCTCCTACTAATTCCTGAACCGAAAAGTCGGAAATCGGCTCCACGCTCAGCTCCCGCAAAGCAGCAGTAATTCTTTCGCGATAATTCTCATAACAGTCAAAAATTTAATATTCTGTCCGAGTCACGAATGTCGCGCGCGCCGCGGAGGTCAGCCTGTGCAGTGATAGAATAAGAGTTACGATTATTTTCGCCACGAACAATTGATGCGAGCGTCGGTCGTGTAGGTTTAAGGGCATGTGAAACACTCGGTCGCGCACCTCAAAATTTCGGGAGTAGATTCTGACGCGAATTATGAACGGATCGACGTGAAAATTGAAATACAGACGCCAGTAATGTGCACCGAGGGAATGAATTAGTCCGAATTTTGATTTTCGAAAAAAAAATTTACAGAGCAGATTCCTGTAATGAAAAATTCGATTTTTTAATTATTTTTCGGCACAAATTGAGAAAAGCGACTAATTCATGCCCTAGATAATAAAAAGTTACGCACGATACGTGCGTTCCGTTTACGATTTGGGAATAATAAATTAGTGAAAGTTACTCCCGAAAAAATTGTTGGTAATTTCGCGAAGTTTTTAGTTCTCTCCCGTCTCGCTAGAGGTCGCTGATGGCGTATTCCTCTTCTCTCGCGAGCCCGCGCGTGGAATCCATAGGCGCCGCAACATTTGATTTTGCGCGTCTTGCGATGATTTTTATTAGTATTATTAGTATTATTATTAGTATTATAGTTTAGTAACGACGATCGACAAACGTATATAATTGACACTGCACGTAACAAACGATCCCGATCCCGATCCACCGAGACGTCGAGTGATCGAGTCGAAATCACTCGACAAACGATATTTAAAAAAAAGGAAGGAAAAAGTTGTTCGATCGGCCTCGCGATCCGTCTAATATTTTGCTGCGGACAAGTGTGACGCTCGACGAGGGGGAAGAAAAATAATCAACAACAATAACAACAAAAAAGAACCAGCGTTCTCGAAACTCATTGTTTTGTCTTTATTATTTAATCGATTTTTAATAAAATCCAAAATTCGATGAACCCAGATATAAAAAAACACAGATTATTATATTACGTGAAACACGAACGAGTGCGTCGGCAGTTGTAGAGAGAGAGAGATGTTTATTCCGTACCCTGGGGCCAGGGCCCCCTAAGAGTACCGTGCAGCAATACAGAAAAATATACAAAATAAAAATAAAAAGAAACGCCGCCTTCGATCTAACAAACAAAAATTCCTCACACATCCACACAATACACACTTCAGCCCATACAATCCATATAACTCACACACAATCCGTCGCACAATACTATAAGATAAAAATAAAACTAAGATACAAACTACAAAAACAGCCAACAGAAAATAAAGAATATAACAATCGCACGTCAAATAAATAAAATACGGTCAATAAAAAATAACGGTTTAGTGTAAACGCAAAAAATAAACATTGAATAAGTTGACTATAAGAAAGCGGAAACAACAATAACGAAATATTGTTGAGATTGCTTCTCTCTCTCTCTCTCTCTCTCTCTCTCTCTCTCTCTCTCTCTCTCTCTCTCTCTCTCTCTCTCTCTCTCTCTCTCTCTCTCTCTCTCTCTCTCCCTCTCCCTCTCCCTCTCCCTCTCCCTCTCCCTCTCCCTCTCTCTCTCTCTCTCTCTCTCTCTCTCTCTCTCTCTCTCTCTCTCTCTCTCTCTCTCTCTCTCTCTCTCTCTCTCTCACGCACGCACGCACGCACGCACGCACGCACGCACGCACGCACGCACGCACGCACGCACGCACGCACGCACGCACGCACGCACGCACGCACGCACGCACGCACGCACGCACGCACGCACGCACGCACGCACGCACGCACGCACGCACGCACGCACGCACGCACGCACGCACGCACGCACGCACGCACGCACGCACGCACGCACGCACGCACGCACGCACGCACGCACGCACGCACGCACGCACGCACGCACGCACGCACGCACGCACGCACGCACGCACGCACGCACGCACGCACGCACGCACGCACGCACGCACGCACGCACGCACGCACGCACGCACGCACGCACGCACGCACGCACGCACGCACGCACGCACGCACGCACGCACGCACGCACGCACGCACGCACGCACGCACGCACGCACGCACGCACGCACGCACGCACGCACGCACGCACGCACGCACGCACGCACGCACGCACGCACGCACGCACGCACGCACGCACGCACGCACGCACGCACGCACGCACGCACGCACGCACGCACGCACGCACGCACGCACGCACGCACGCACGCACGCACGCACGCACGCACGCACGCACGCACGCACGCACGCACGCACGCACGCACGCACGCACGCACGCACGCACGCACGCACGCACGCACGCACGCACGCACGCACGCACGCACGCACGCACGCACGCACGCACGCACGCACGCACGCACGCACGCACGCACGCACGCACGCACGCACGCACGCACGCACGCACGCACGCACGCACGCACGCACGCACGCACGCACGCACGCACGCACGCACGCACGCACGCACGCACGCACGCACGCACGCACGCACGCACGCACGCACGCACGCACGCACGCACGCACGCACGCACGCACGCACGCACGCACGCACGCACGCACGCACGCACGCACGCACGCACACACACACACACACACACACACACACACACACACGTCGCGGCCGCCGACGACTCAGTCGATCTTCACGGTGGAATAGATCTTTCGTACGAACGCGTTCGTCCCGATGTAGCCGACCGTGCCGCACATAATGCCCAGGGAAAGACTGAAGATCGCTATGTAACCGAAGTAGAATGCAGTTTGGAAGAGGCCGAACATTCTGTAAATTAAAAAAAGGATTTAATAATCTGTAAAAAAAAACATCCAGAGACAAAAAATTTAATTTTTTTCTGTTTGAATCCGAAACTCACTTAGTCTTGAAGAAAAAGTAGTAAAAGCAGTAAACGTATACGTAGTCGGACGTCGACGCGGCTGCTAAGAAACTCGTCCATTGCCTGTGAAAAAAATAGCCAGAGCGATTAACATTTTTTTTGTGTCTCATGTTAGAGAACGACTACTCAATTTCCTGGTCTCAATGTGGTGAAAATGAGAGAACTGCAGAACTGTCCGAGGCACATTCGTTGTCCTGCGCACAGAATTGTTGGCTGGTGCTTTTGCTTCGGATGCATCAAGGCGGAGATGACCTCCCAGCATTCCGCACTGATGGCACCGTGGGGAAAATGCTGACCCGTCGAATCCATGATTTTTGGTTTTTCTGTGCGTACCGTTGGAATTTGGATGGTACATCGCAGCGATGAAGTTATGACCAGGCGTCGTTGGACTTTTGAACGATGCAAGCGAGTGCAAAGTCGTGGTCACCTTATCTGCGACAGCAGAAAATAATTAACCAAGACAAAATTAATAACATTCACAAACTTGTCTCGCTCCACAGTTTCCTGGTGTCACCGATAACCTGGCAGAGCCTGTGAATAGTTGCTGCAGCGGGTTGGTGGCTCCAAGAAACTGACATGCGAGAACCATTTGTCGAAAGAAATGTTGAAACTCCGCAGGAAAGATTTTGCACACGACAGCTCCACCACGACAGCTCCGCCACAACAGTTGTCTACTGCAGAAAGCGCTCCGTGCAAATCTTTTTCTGTGTTTGAATGTTTCTTCCGACAAATCATTCTCACTTGACACTTTCCTGCAACCACCGACTGGCTGCAGCAGCTATCTACAGGCTCCGTCAGGTTATCGGTGACACCAGAAAACTGTCAAGTGAGAATCGTTTTTTCAATCTAATGTTACGTCAGGCCGTAATTTCGTGCTACTCGCACAAACGCACCCATAGTTCAGTCATGAGTTTCGAGACTTCAGGTGAAAGGGGGCATTCGGTAGACAATAATACGAGCAACGGTCCCTGCAGGCCCCGGAAATTACAATATCTGTTGACAGATAGCGCTGGGGCAGTCGAGGTAAAAGTCGAGGTAAAAGAGTGCGGATGATGGTACAACAGGGCCCGATTTTTCGGAACACCAAGCTCTCTAGAAAGGGTCACCTACGCCCCTCGAGCGAGCGGGGATAGACGAAACTAGAGGCAGCGGGCGGGTCGGTTATCGACCGCCAGCCGCGGGCCTTGCGTGACCACGCCTCTCAACGATCCTCGATCACTCGTTGCAGCCGAGCCCGCCTGTGATTACAAAAAAGGGAAATAAAAGAACTCTACTTAGCCCTGAGAGCTCGAAGATTATTGGGGACACCGGGTGAATGCCCTACGGTCCACCAAAATCGTCGTTGCATTTTTCGTCTCGGAAATCATGATTTGGACATGACGGAATTATAATTTGGCCAAGTAATAAAAACTACTCTTCCGCTTTTCTTGAAGACCCCCGTAAATGCACAGATTAAAGAATAAGAGGATGCCACGAGACGAAATAATCAATGTCTCAAAGAACCTTTGGAACTCAAAAGACGGAGCCCCGTAAGATAACGAGGCAAAATGATTAAAAAGCCTATGAACAACCGTAAGGAATATATAATTCGACAAGATAATTTGTTAACATACGAAAACGGTAATTTGTTAACATAAGAAAATGGTGAAAGGATTAATAGTCTATAAAATCGGGATACATACATTTAAATATGAATAACTTTTAAAAAGTTATAACATTCGACATGAGAATTTGTTAACATAAGAAAACGGTAATTTGTTAACATAAGAAAATGGTGAAAGGATTAATAGTCTATAAAATCGGGATACATACATTTAAATATGAATAACTTTTAAAAGTTATAACATTCGACATGATAATTTGTTAACATAAGAAAATGGTAAAGGGATTAATAAGTTTATAAAATCGGGATTCATACATTTAAATACGGATAACTTTTGAAAAGTATAACATTCGGAAGTATACTTGTTAATATAAACAAAAGGGTGAAAGGTTCAACAATTTATAAATTGGGATTTACACAATTAGAATAATTAAGAAAGTATTGGAACTGCAATTTTATACAAAATTTATAACAACGCGTATTAGCAACGACAAGCGAAGATGAACTTCCAACAAATTCGAGAATTACAGTCTGTAAATTCAAATCCGGGTCAATGCGATCTTGTTAAAAATTCAAGGACTCAGATAATGTACTCTATAGCAAACTTATAAACTTATAAGCGAAGAAGTCCAAGTAAGGCAACAACGAAATAGTTCCAACGAAAAGCGTGAACACCTGGTCGAAACATCGAGAAGACATTGACGAAAGAGGAAGTCGTAAATGTGGAGCCAGGGCAAGGGACAGGCGCGGGGGACGGGAGCCACGCGCGACCTGAAAAGTGCGGTGTCCTCCTCTAACATGAGCTAGGGAGTCGAAGATCACGTGGGTACTACCCCTACCATCGTTCAATCAAAAGACAAGGGACCCAATCATATAAAAAGACAAAAGGGTATCGACAAGAGAAAGTGCGCCCCGAAAATTAGATCTACCCACGTCGAATCTCTGCCCGAGCATAGACCGAAACTTTAAAATCGAATTAACGACGAATTTCTGCCCGACCGCGGACTTAGAGAAAAATCATTTAAATCAACCGCGGACTTAGGAAAAAATCATTTAAATCGACCGCGGACTTAGAAAAAAATCATTTAAACCGACCGCGGACTTTGAAAAAAATCAGCTTCGAATTTAAATCATATCACGGACTTTGAAGAAAATCAGCTCCGAATTTAAATCGTAACGCGGACTTAGAAGAAAATCAGCTCCGAATTTAAAATCATAACACGGACTTAGAAAATTTCGAGCTCCAATCATCATCGAATTTTAATCCGACCGCGGACTTAGATTCATTCCGTTCTTCGCCAAGATTTTCATTTTTCGTAATTCGAACCTTTGTCCTAAACGGGGACTTAGGAGTTCATAGACTTAAATAAGACTACAGTTTTGTATTCTCGGGCATCGACCAATTTTGTATTTTATTTTATAATTTCGCACGCTTCGTATTTTGAGAAATTTGTACATCCGAACTCTGAATTTTGTTACACCACGAGGTGCCGATTTTTGTGAACATCATCACGATTAATTACATGTTAACATTCTTTGTTGAGAAAAATCGGTTTATTTAATTTCCTCGTTTTATGAATAAAATTCGACGGTTCCATTCTTAAATTCAGTGTCACCGTTTCTTTACGATCGTGTCCTTTCCATCTGCAGCATCAGCATCCAGTTCAATACAAAAAAGGGTAAGTGAAATTTTTAATTATATCGGTGAAATATCATCCGCGCATTGTCTCGAGCCATCATCACATCATCATCATCTCAGACCTCAGTCAAATTCCCTTTGGAGAAGCATTCGCAGCTCGTCCCCGAGTAATTTTCCGAAAGGTTAGACTCGAAACAGAGCTTGCGCGTTTAGTGTACTTCGTCAGATGTGGTATAGGGAGGAGCCTTCCTTCTTTACCAGAGCACGGGTAAATCACGCTGAACCGCACTAATACGTGTAAAATTGTCGCTCGAGTAAAATCCACGACACTTTTGACGTAACAAATTTTTGGGGGCTCGTCCGGGATCTTAAGAGTGCTTCTTTAAATAATTTGACAGGTCTGAACCATTTTGCGATTTACAATGATTTGACTTTGAAATTTTGTAACAACTACTCAATATATTACATGGACACTTTGGAAAAACTAGTAGAGCTTCACATGCGTATTGTAACGATACGCTCCATCGTCGTCGTCGTCGCCGTGCGGTCCGAAATAATAGCGATAGCGCGTGGTGTGCGTATGCGTGCCACACCCCGCGTCTCACCCCCTCGCGATACTTGGGCCGCGCTCGCCGTTCCGCGTGAACGCGCGTCGCCGCTCTTACCCCGCGCGCCGCGCGGATGACCCCTGAGTAATTGTAACGGCTGGTAATTGTAACGGCTTCGAGCCGAAAATCCGCCGTTACCTCGCCCCAGTCACCGGACCACCGCGAGAAGGTACGCACGTTTAATATCCTCGAGTCGGTCTTATCGTCAAGAAGCCGATCGCGTACGTGCCCGTCGATTCTCGCAGTGTGGCGAAACCCAGTGCGTCGAAGCGAAAAGGTATGCGACCCCTTTTGGTGCTGCGTATGTTTAATTTATTTTACTATTTTGTTGTGTCCGCGTTTATTGCGCCAGCCACGCGTACGCCGGCCTGTTCACGGGTTTCGGCTCATGCTTACCATCTCCGTATGTCGTGTAACAGAACGCACGGTGGCTGGGTCGTGGTCCGCCACGCATCTTCCTCTCCAATCGGACCCATAATTTTCGAGAAGTTTATATCGGTGGATGGACCGAGGCAGCGTTCGCGCACGATCGACCACGCGTGCCCGCGGAGGGCAAAAATTGGCCGTTATTGTAAATTCGACCCGTCGCATCGACCTCGCCACACCGCGCTAAGTTAAGTAAATCGCTTCGTATATTTCGATGAATTTTCCGGCGTCGTCCGTTAACTTGTGAATTGCGTGTGAGTGGGCGATAGCAGGCCGATGCTATCGTCCGTATTTCAAAAAATGTAATTTTGTCGCGCGCGGCCTACGCGAATATTTTGAATGTTTTGGAGGTTTTTCGAAAGAGAGATAAATTTATATGATATGTTGATAAATATGTACGCGATATCACGGTAGTCTGCGGCTGGTTGCGGTGCAACTCCCTTGTGCTCCTCAGTTCCGATTCGAACGGGGATAAATAATATTTATAAAAGTAAATTGTCACGAGTAAAGAATAAATAATTTGAAATTATTAGAAATTGGCGCTCGAACAGGGACATGACAAAGTAAATTTGGTTGCACTGCCGGCTAATGACGTTTTAGCTGTCTTCTACTCGGTTACACTCGTTTGTTTTATTATTTTTCATTTTATTTGATTTATTTTATTGTGTTTATTTTTTTTCCGTTCTTTGTGTTATAGTTTACGGTTTATATTTCAATAATTTGTTCTTGAGTGTATTGTAATTTGTCTATATGCCACTCAAGCGTACTCCGCCGAATACTCGTTCGCGTAATAAGTCTACTGAATTACTAACGCCCGAGGTACCCACGGTAAAAAGAAAGAAAGTTAACATTGTGAATAGGAACGAACTTGAAAATACTCGGATTAATTTGAATGAATCTTTAGGAATGGCGCAATTAAAAGATGTGGAGGAACAGCTTGCCCGAATGCGTGAGGACATTGATCGAATGACAGTGCAGCGTGCGGAGATCGAGCGGCTGAGAAGCGAGGCTCAGGGTGTCAACGGAGCGGTCGTGGTGGATGAACTGCAACGTATGAGAGCACAGCTGGCGGCGCAGCAGGCGGAGATTGAGGCTCTTCGGGCCGCTGCCACGGAGCAGCATCGGAGAGCGGCTGATGATCGCTACGCCTTGAATGGGCCGCCGGTGGTGAGAAATGTTGACCCAGGTATGGTGGACGGGCTCGTGCAAGGCTTTAATACGTTAAAAATCGATATACGCACTCCGAAATTCGAGAGCGACGTGAGCACCCACCCTAAGGAGTTCTTGGAGCATCTCGAAAAATACTTTCTCGTGAAACGCGTGGAAACAGACGCATGTAAAATGTTGGTAGTGGAGAATGCTTTCGAGGGTCACGCTAAGGTGTGGTATAATGCCAACAGGCCCGCGTATACCACGTACGACCGTTTTAAGGAGGCGTTTTTGGAGGAGTTTTTCTCGATTCCCGTTCGCGTGCGTATTAAAAGTCAATGGGCATCACGCCGTTTTACGAGTTCTTCGGGTTCGTTACAGACGTTTTTCCTGCGGCAAGTAACCGAGGCACAGTATTTCAGTCCTCCGCTGGGTCATTATGAGACAAACTATACCGTAGTCCAGCAGTTGCCCCCGCGAGTGAGGGAAGCTCTCGTTACAGTAGACTATTCTCAGACTAATGTGATTTCTAGCGCGTTAGCACAGCTCGAAATGGCCAACGAGGAGCGCGAACGTAGTCGAAAAAGTAGTGCGTCTCCCGCCGGTGGGTACGGTAATAATAATAACAGCGGGGCGACGCGTAATCAAAATATATCGAATAATGCGGGCGGGGTACACCATTTCGGACAATACCAGCGTAGGCCAGCGAGTTCAACTTCTTCGCATGGTCAGTTCCATCCTCCGGTTAATAACAATGCCAATGTCGCGTGTCTTAGCATGAGTCAACAAGCGACGAGTCCCCAGGATAGTAATACCGATTGCGGTGCCGCAGGGGGGTCGGGGTTTCCGCCGTTCGTACCAACGTATAATGTGCCCCCGCCTCCGATTGTGCCGGCAATATCTGCCGCGAATCCTCCGAGTGATTTAAACTAGTAATAGAGGCGTTGAGTACGGGTCTTCCGACGCCTCAGTACCCATTCGATGTTTTTGAAGACCTGCTTAAAGAAGTAACCGCGGAACCGGATCAGCCCAATGAGCTCGTGCGATTTCGAAAATGCGCGCGAATCCTTTTCAGTATTTTTGGGATTCCGATTGCATCGCTGATTGATTCCGGGAGCCAAGTCACTTGTGTATCAGAGGTATATTATGATTATCTCAGCAAACATTTTAAAGTAGTGGATTTGCCCGTCACGAATATGGTGATCACCACCGCGGTTGGGAAAAAGCCGACCAAAGTGAAAAGACAGGTTTATTTGGAAATGGTCTGTGGTCGAGCCAAACTTTCGGCAACTTTCTTGATAATTCCTTATTTGGTGCAGCATATGATCGTCGGGAACGACTGGCTGCATAATAACGGGGCAATATTAAACTACAAGGAATTGACGATCACTATTATCGACTATCTCGTGCCCGATGACTTGGTGGACTTTGGGTGTCCTAGGCCGGAAAAAATCGTCGTGCAGGAGGAAAACGGTATCACGTATGTGCATGTGATTACGATCAGTGATTGCGCTCGGATGATCGAGTCTTTTCGAGGTCGCATTGGTCCGGGTGATGGCGGTACGCTTTCGGTATCAACGGAGCCAGGGGAATTCACTGGTATTAGCACCCCAGCACCGGGTGAGAAACCTGGAGCGGGCGCGGCAGGCTTAGTCGCTGTGGTCGGAGTTAGCGATGATTTCGTGAAATCGGCGGGAAAAGAAATCGTGGGCAGGACAGCTTCGAGCGCAGAGGTCGTCGTCGCGCGGCACGACCCTTCTGAGGTAGTTAGATCGGGGGGTAGCGCACTTGCGGAAGGAGAGAGAGGGGTCGAAGAGGGAACGAGTGACGAGGGTGACGAGGGAATAGACGAAATCAGTTCAGAAGACCCAATGATCACCTCTTTGATTGCAGCGGGCGGTGTGAACCGTTTATTCACGACCAACCCGGAGGAGAGTGAGGGCCAAGGGGGATCGGCAGACGAGAGTCACAACATCGCGAGTTGCGAAGTCGTTGAGAGTCCGTTGCTCGAGGTGGCGGTCTCAGAGGAAATAATGTGCGAGGTGGTGTCGGCGGCTGAGATGGGCGCGCTCATGACCGAGGAGGACCTTGACGCGTATCGGTCTTGTCGGCTTTACGTCGAGGGCGAAGACCAGAATTTTTTCGATGATGTTAACACGCTCATTCAATCGATACCCGATCTCGCGGGCGAGCAGCAGACCGCCATACGTGATTTGTTAAAAAAGTTTCAGCGCTTATTTTCGTCGAAGTTGGTCGCTGCAGGTTCTTATGAACATAAGATTACGTTAACAACTCCAAAGACTGTCGTGCGTCGCTCATATCCGGTTCCCCATGCCCTGCGAGAAGCTGTTGGGTCTGAGATCGAGGATATGTTGCGCAATGGAATTATTGAAAGATCAGAGAGTCCGTACTGTAACCCGTTACGGATTGTGGAAAAAAAAGATGGTCGACTGCGCGTCTGTCTCGATGCCCGGTTTATTAATCAGGTCATCCATTCGGACAATGAGTCGCCCCCACTAATTAGTGAACTAGTGCAGCGATACTACGGCGTTCGATATATGTCGACATCGGATCTGGCAAACGGGTACTGGCAAATATCGTTGGATAAGAAGTCACGCCCGTATACCGCTTTTTTGTACGGGTCGACGCTTTACCAATTTTGCCGTATCCCGTTTGGTCTCAAGACGGCCGGGAGCGGATTTATTCGAGCGGTTAGTCAGGTCTTCGACGGGCAATTCGACAAGTTCTTAACGGTCTATATCGATGATCTTCTTATTACCTCCACGTCATTCGAGGAGCATCTTGCACATCTCGATTCGGTTTTCACGCGCCTCCAGGATCAGGATTTTACATTGCGCCTCGACAAGTCTTTCTTTTGCCGTAAGTCCGTGGAATTTCTCGGTTATGAGCTCACCGTCGACGGTATCCGCCCGCTCCCGAGCAAGTTAGCGATTATTGAAAATTTTGCTGAGCCGCGGAATAAGCAACAACTGCAACACTTTCTCGGAGTTTGTAATTACTACAGGCAGTTCAGTCTTAAGCACGCTAACTATGTAGAGCCCTTCAGGTCACTGCTAAAAAAAGGAGTTGAATGGGATTGGACCCCGGAACATAGTGCAGCTTTTCGCGATCTCAAGCAAAATTTTGCTAATTCTATCCGATTGAGCCATGTGATGCCCGATAAGCGATTTCAAGTTCAGACAGATGCGTCGTTGAAGGGAATTAGCGGTGTCCTTTTCCAAACGAATGATGACGGCGAGAAGTGCGTTATCACGCTGGTCAGTCGCGGCCTGAACGCCGCCGAGATTCATTATGGCACCACTGAAAGGGAATTGTTAGCGATAGTATATACGGTTCTCAAATGTAATACGTACCTCATGCGACGCTGTTTCGAAATTATCACGGATCATCAGGGGCTTAGTTTCCTCAACACCACCCAATACCATTCCGAGCGTCTCCGGCGGTGGAGTTTTACGCTCTCTGCCTACACTTTTACGGTCACTTATTGTACGGGCCGGGAAAACCTCGTCGCGGATTTCTTTAGTCGTCACCCGTCGGGGAAATTCGAAGACGAGGAGCCGAACACGCTTACGGTATCTGCTATCCTAAAAAACCTTCCTGTGAATAGTGAGGGACCCGCGGGTAACGTAATCTTGAAGCTTGCACAAGGGATTGACCAATTAGCGCCCGACTTGCGCGAGGATTTGCTAGCTATCCCGGATCTGCAGTCACAGGACCCGCCCATCGGGAGAATTTTAGAGCGGGTAAAGGTGGGAGAGCTGACGGAGATATATCAGGTATCCAACGGCATCTTGTTTCGGTTGTATCGGAAAACCGAGCGATGGGTGCTGGTCGTGCCCGCGATTCTCACTGATAGGATCATTACGTATTTCCACGAGAAACTCGGTCATCCTGGGGCATCAAAGACACTTGCGTATATACGGCAGTATTTCCACTGGGATCGGTCGAACCAGCAAGTTAAATCGTTCGTTCGAACTTGTGACCTGTGTCAGCGCGTAAAGAATATAAACGTCTCGATGCAGGGGGAATACAATCTGGTGAAAGCGGAAAAGCCCGGTGAGTTGGTCACAGTAGACTTTTATGGACCTTTGCCACGATCGACGGGGGGTGTGCAGTATCTATTTGTCATGTTAGACGCATTCTCGAAGTACGTTAAATTATACCCAATTAAACGAGCGACCACGCAGGTGGTCATTAATAAGGTCGTCACAAAGTATATCCCGGAGTTCGGTACACCTGCAGCGATACTCGCAGACAACGGTACGCAATTCACGTCTCCGAAATGGAAGATGTGTTTGATGCAGCATCAGATCAAGGCGCGATTTTGTTCGATCCGACATCCGCAAAGTAATCCGACTGAAAGGGTGATGAAGGAGCTCGGGCGTTTGTTTCGGACATTATGTCATGCTGCGCACAGTAGCTGGGCGAAGCATGTGTCGCGCATCGAGGGGCTGCTGAACATAATGACCCACCTGAGTACTGGATTTACGCCGTACGAGTTGCAGCTAGGGAAGCGACCCCGCGATGAAATTGAAAAACTCATTCCCTTTCCAGAAAAAGAGGATGTTCCCCATGAGCGTAAAATCGTGCTCGCCAACGAGCGCCTACGGCTCAGCTTCGACCGGCGATGCAAAGCGCCGAAGCATATCTCGACCGTGAAGCTCGAGACCGGTGATCTCGTCCTCCTTAGAGTTCCGTACCCCTCGAACGCTTCTGAACACGTAACCGCTAAATTCTTTCACCTCTTTCATGGCCCATACCGAATCGCGCACGTGCTGGGCAATAACGCCTTTCAGCTTGTGGACCGAGATGACCCGAAGATCACCAAGGGCATTTATAATCGACTCAGCCTACGCAAATATTACGAGCCTGTACCACCTATCTGTGTCACTAATAGCCTTTAGCCTCGTTCCAGCACAGCGTCGACTCGCCGCCTAGGGAATGTATGTATAAGCGTGCTTAGTGAGTCAACTGATATTACCGCTGTACTTGTAATTCGGTTCTATCAGTTAAGGGGGGTAGATGTAACGATACGCTCCATCGTCGTCGTCGTCGCCGTGCGGTCCGAAATAATAGCGATAGCGCGTGGTGTGCGTATGCGTGCCACACCCCGCGTCTCACCCCCTCGCGATACTTGGGCCGCGCTCGCCGTTCCGCGTGAACGCGCGTCGCCGCTCTTACCCCGCGCGCCGCGCGGATGACCCCTGAGTAATTGTAACGGCTGGTAATTGTAACGGCTTCGAGCCGAAAATCCGCCGTTACCTCGCCCCAGTCACCGGACCACCGCGAGAAGGTACGCACGTTTAATATCCTCGAGTCGGTCTTATCGTCAAGAAGCCGATCGCGTACGTGCCCGTCGATTCTCGCAGTGTGGCGAAACCCAGTGCGTCGAAGCGAAAAGGTATGCGACCCCTTTTGGTGCTGCGTATGTTTAATTTATTTTACTATTTTGTTGTGTCCGCGTTTATTGCGCCAGCCACGCGTACGCCGGCCTGTTCACGGGTTTCGGCTCATGCTTACCATCTCCGTATGTCGTGTAACAGAACGCACGGTGGCTGGGTCGTGGTCCGCCACGCATCTTCCTCCCCAATCGGACCCATAATTTTCGAGAAGTTTATATCGGTGGATGGACCGAGGCAGCGTTCGCGCACGATCGACCACGCGTGCCCGCGGAGGGCAAAAATTGGCCGTTATTGTAAATTCGACCCGTCGCATCGACCTCGCCACACCGCGCTAAGTTAAGTAAATCGCTTCGTATATTTCGATGAATTTTCCGGCGTCGTCCGTTAACTTGTGAATTGCGTGTGAGTGGGCGATAGCAGGCCGATGCTATCGTCCGTATTTCAAAAAATGTAATTTTGTCGCGCGCGGCCTACGCGAATATTTTGAATGTTTTGGAGGTTTTTCGAAAGAGAGATAAATTTATATGATATGTTGATAAATATGTACGCGATATCACGGTAGTCTGCGGCTGGTTGCGGTGCAACTCCCTTGTGCTCCTCAGTTCCGATTCGAACGGGGATAAATAATATTTATAAAAGTAAATTGTCACGAGTAAAGAATAAATAATTTGAAATTATTAGAGTATTGTTGAATTAGAAGCCGTCACTCAAGAACTTATTAATATAATTATAAAAGAACAATTTTTGAAAAAACTTTCTTTGAAAAAAATCAACCGGAAAAAGAACTCGGTATCAAAACCTCAATTGAGAAGATCCCTCAGGAAAATATCAAGCTCAAAAACGAATAGAAAGTAAAATTATTCTACCTGGCCAGATCGACGCCCCAGACCCGACGGACTTAAGGCACTTCTCTCACCAATAGAACTTACTGGCTCCTCTTACTCAGACACGTATCCCACGACCTTTTACAATCCTTTGAATAATTATTGTACAAATCTCGTTGTTTAGTAAGTAAAACGGAAACCTTCAACGGAAATTTTTTTTTTTTTTGAGAAATAGAACAACGAAATCGAATCTAAAGCTAAGGCAGGTGATTACAGAGGTTTCACTCTTAGTCTCCTACCACGACCCCCTTTTTCCGTATATGGCAAGGAAACGTCGTGGTCGAAAAAAATATCAAGTAACAAAACTACAGTTGATTCATTCCGGAGAATGCAAAGTAAAACAAATCGAAGATTATTTTTGTAAAGAATACAAATTGATTCCAATTGACATCCCCACACCAACACCACCAGTTATATCCTCCATATGGGCTTCAGACCCCAGACTGTGGAAAACTCATAGTGAATTTCTCCAAGATAACATTGACACGACTTACACCGAGATTTACTGCTCTCCTGCAAGCCCGATTCCTCCGATAACAGATTAAAAACAACAAGAGATAAAATCTTCTCCACCTATAAATGTTGTGCGACTGGGTACAAAACATATTTCGAATAATAATTCAGTGGTGCGCACATTCATGTCAGATTAAAACAAAGGTCAACAAGAAGAGAGCAAAAACATACAAAAAAATCAAATATAATTACATCCATAGAACTCGCTCATAAAAAAAAAAAATTATTATAAATGTACGGGACTCGTTCTAAAAACCTTCCGTTAGACGATAAAATATTGAGTACATATCCCTGCGAACGAAGTCGACGTACAACAGGAGACAATACTAATACCCTTAACACAGTGACCGAAACCCACGAAATCCCCGAGACAGCAGGTAAAAGACCGTTCGAAGAAACCGTCCCCGACTTTCCAGGAATCGCTGACTCGGAGAAAACCTCTGAATCAGAATCGGACGAATCAACAGAGACAGTTACGGAAGACGAACAAATCCCCGAACACACAGGAGGAAAAACAGTGAGAATTAGTTTCGAATCGGACAAAAATTTACAATCCGCGGAAATAACTGAAGACGGCGTGAGAACTTATAGAATCGAAACCGACGACGGGGAAAATACGAAATCAGTAGACGAGAGTGACGACACAAAATCAGTTGATAGTGAAGATTTAAATAAAACACAAGTGTTGTTCGGATTACCCGAAGAGATTTCCGAAATAACACAGACGCAAGAACACATTACAGTCAGCAGACAAATAACCTCGAACACAGAAAATAAATCCCCTGGAAATAATTGGGCCTTAGTAGGATATATCCCAGACCCCATTCACGGGACCAACCAATATTTACTTATATCCAGCGATCGTAGTAACGAAGGTGAAACAATAGAGAGACCGCCTTTGGTCCCCGACCGCTCAGAAGTCCCCCTCGAGTCATTACAAGTGGCACGCGCCGAGGCAGGTAAAATTCCCCCCGGTCGCGCGGGCCCATCAACCGGAAATCACGCACTCCCGAACACCTCACCGGGATTATTTGGGACACCTTTAAGCACTTCAACGCCTCTCGAAGCTACCGAATATAAAACTGCTCTCCCCGACACCCCGAAGAATACGACAAACCAAAACCGCGCGGTAAAATCAATATTGAAAAGACCGAAAATCGTACCAAGGAATTTATTAGAAAGTCTATCGCATTTTTTCCGAAATAAGGAACCCGCTCCCGGGTGTTCTAAAGATCATCCTAACGAGAACACAGATAAAAACACAAACGTGGAACCAGGGACAAAACCAAAAACAGGCATAACCGAAGAATCCGAAAACCCCATTTACAAAATGGGATTACACAATCAAACCCTTTCACTGAGGGATGCCTTAGCGGTAATCCCTAATTATGACGGGCACACCATGTCACTCGGTTTATTCATTCAGGGATGTAGGGAAGCCTTGGCCATGATGGGACCAGGCGCCGAAGTCAATCTAGTGAAAGCCGTGCGGATAAAAATAATCGGAGAACCCCGCAGAACAATACAAGAGAAAAATTTTGATACCATTTCTGAGTTGGAACAATTTCTTAAAGAAATCTACGCATCTAAACGTAATATTTATCAACTTTTAGGGGAGTTAGGATCAATATATCAACTCGACAAAGAATCAGTAATAACCTACGCGAATCGCATAAGAGATCTGGGAAAGGCAATACTCGAAAATTATGAGGGAAATATTAATCACCCGCTGACAGCAGCATTTATCGAAAACACCAGAAAAAGTCTGCCTACTTGTTTTCGACACGGATTAAAACCCGAAATCGAACAACGCTTAGCTCCGAACGATGATTTTGACTACTTAATTAGGCAGGCGGTGCAGATCGAGAAAAATTTAGTCTCACAGGCAATCTTGAGAGGCGCCATGCCGGAGACACCTAAGGCCCAGGCTAGTAAAACCGAGGAGCGGCGCGGCGTGCATGTAGTAGTGAGCGAAGAGCCGACGTGCCAGTTGTGTGAGAAGAGGGGTCACGTCGCCAAGGAGTGCGTGAGGAAAGAGACGGCCCAAACGCAGGTAGCACGCGACCAATCGTACGGAAAAGAGATAAAGAACCCACCCGTATGCCAGGTGTGCACGAAGACCGGCCATTCAGCCGACAAATGTTTTAAAATTTTTCCTCCTTTAAACAACAGCAAGCCCAACACTGAAGCCCCTGCATTAACAATTTGTCAGGTATGTAACAAACGTGGGCACACCGCCGATCGATGCTATAAAATTTTTCCCCCGGGAAAAAGAGAAGATGAAAAAAACACATTTTGTCAATTGTGCAAAAACAACGGCCATACAGCCGATAATTGTTCGCGATTGCCTTCTTCGTCCTTCAGACCAGTGCATCCGTCGCAAGTACAAGTCCCGCAAAATCTGAGATCCCCGAGTCCGAACGAAGTAAGATGTCAAATTTGCAAAAAAGAAGGCCACGGAGCTCATATTTGCCCATTTCGTAATAATCACTCGCAACCGCTGACCAATAATGCTGGTAATAATCGTCAATATATGGAACGACCCAATAACGCCGCAGATCCTTCAGGGCCGTGTCATTATTGCAAGCAACTTGGGCATTTTATTCGCGATTGTCCCGTTCGTCCGAACAACGGACCGAGATATGGCAACCAGGGAAACGACAATGGTCCCCCGAGCAAGAGCGCGGTGAGGGAGACTACGCAGGCCGAGCGCTCGATCCACCGTATCGCAGCCGGCGGAGCGAGTCGAGCGTACGAGTAATTCGAATATTTAATATCCACTTGAACAACGAGGGCAGCGTGCTCAGTGTAATGACGACAGCTCCCGAATTAACACGACCCGTTTTGCTCATGATCGACACCGGAGCCGGACCAAATATTATCAAGGAACGATTCTTGGACCCCAGTACCCCGATAGATCAGGGAGAGATACTCCAATTAAAGGGAATCACAAAAAATTCCATTTATACGCACGGTTGCGTTACGATTCAAATATACGGACGCTATGCTACCTTCCATGTTGTCGGTTACGATTTTCCGATAAAAGAACCCGGAATTTTAGGATCCGATTATTTAGATGGAAATAGAGTAAAAATTGACTATGAAAATCGGCAATTAGAAATGCAAAGCGTAATAATACCATTCGCGACGCCCGAAACCATGGTCGTCCCTGCTAAATCTACCAAGTTGTGTTACGTAAGAGTAAAAAATTTGTCCATGAGAGAAGGTTATTTACCTCCAATGAGTACAGTAAAAGGCGTAGAAATACAAGATGGCTTTGTTAAAAACAATAACGGGAAAGCATATATTTACATCACCAACAGTAATAATTGGGCCGTTGAATTGCATGTGCCCGTAATGGAATTAGATTCCCGAGAATATTCCAACGAAAATAAATTGAGTAAAAATAAGAGTTACGAAACCGAATCAAGTTCAGAAGACACTTTTCGCAACTCAAAGAAAGAACGCGGAACTGCACCAGAACCATCGCCAGTAAAAAGAGAAATATCCCCGGAAAAAAATATAACGACACGCAGTGAATTAGAAACGAAATCGCAAGTCCCTAGGAAAGAAACTCCCGAGATTAGCCCGAATCAAGTAAACGAAAAGAAAAGCGAAATGAAAAATGATACAGAGAGAAATAAATATTATGAAGCCCAGACAATGAATTACACGAAGAACCCAGAAACTAGTGGAAAACCAAGAGGTTTTGATTTTTATCCTTCACAGCCCCTGATAAAAGTAGATGACTCGAAAATTTGTGGAAATACGGAAAATTATGATGAAATTAAAGTTTGTTCTCTTGCAATAGGGAAACCTGACACCGAGGAACGGGCAGGACCCATTGAAGTTGAAAATTTATGTGATGTCGCATGGACAATAGGGGCAGAATCCCTCGAGGATGTTGACAGTCACGATCTTGTAGAAAATCGAGTCTTTGAACAATTACCGGGTAAAGAGATAGAATTAAAAAAAGAAACGCTCAAGGAAACCAATCCCAGTAAAGATGAAGTAAACAATTGTCAATCAGGAAAACCAGATATTAGAAATAAATCGAGTAAAAATGAAAGTAAAAATAGTGGTTGCCAGTTACCAATCGAGATACCTGACACCGGAGAACGGGCAGGAACGATTCAAAGAAATATTAAGAATACCATAAATTTCGCATGTATAGTAGGGACAGAATCCCTCGAGGATGTCGAAAAAGTCAGTTCAATGAAAATCTCAGATCGTGAAAAATTATTAGAAAAGGAAAGAAAACCCAGGAATGAAATTAGTAAGAACGAAATAATGAATAATCAATGTAATAATCGAGTTAACGATGTAAAGCCATTGGCAAATAAGGAATTATTCACGGAAATTAAACCGGAAGTTCGCGAAGATCAAAATCAACTGAATAAAATTTATGCGAAAAAACCAGAAGAATACTCTCAGAAAACCACGGAAATAAATATGATAGAAATTGAAGGCTGTAGGTCAGTAGTGAAAAATAAAAAAAACCGACGAAACAGAGACAATGAGAAAAGGGTGTCACTCGGACCTTTCGGAGGCACGGGTGCAGGCGACGCCGCCAGTCACCGCCGAAGATACGCTGGTGGCCTACCCAGAATTTATGAGGGTCAACTCGCTCGCCGAAGGGGCCGAAGCTAGGACCGATATTAAAAAGTTGGAGCATAACGAAATAATGAATCAGGAAAATACTTTTGAAATAGATAAAATCCAGGAAAACGCGGAAAATAAATCGGAAGAAACACCAGATTTTGAAGCAAAAATAAATGAAGAAATTGACCTCGAAAAATGTATAGAAAAAAGGGATCGCAAACTAACTGCATTAATAAGTGACGTAAACGCCACTTCAAGATCGCGAGACAATGAAAATACGCCTGGCAAGTCATCGGAGGGTTCACCGCTTGCCACTGCGCTATTACCCACGAGTAAAGAACGTGCTAAAATTAGAACGAAAAATCAAATTGAAGCCAATAAACACTCGACCATACATTACGAAATTATGGACGTTGCTTTAGTACAAAGGTTAAGCAGTCATAACTTATATAGAGAAATTCAATCTCCTCTTAACGAATTCCCGTGTTATGTAGTAACAAAAGAAATATCTAATAATCGCTTGGAGCAAATAAAAAAATTATTGAGACTCACGGCGTTGAACAAAGAAGAAAAAGACAGTATAGAAATGCTATTGGAAGAAAGTGCACATCTGTATCAAATTCCGGGAGATTTATTAACGTGTACAACGATATTGCGACATTGCATCCCAACGACGGATGATCTTCCCATCAATACTAGAGGTTATCGATGGCCCGAATGTACTAAAGAAGAGATAGGTAAACAAGTAGAAGACATGCTCAGCAAAGGAATAATAATACCGTCCACTTCGCCGTACAACTGCCCGGTGTGGGTCGTGCCTAAGAAAGCCGACTCGCAAGGTAATAAAAAATGGAGAGTTGTGTTCGACTACCGCGCCCTGAACGAAAAAACTATTGCCGATGCATACCCAATTCCCAATATTAATGACATACTGGATCAGCTCGGTGGAGCGCAATATTTCTCCGTATTTGATCTAGCTTCGGGTTTTCATCAAATAGAAGTAGCCCCGGAAGACAGACATAAGACCGCCTTCACGACACCGCGAGGCCACTACGAGTTTGTGAGAATGCCTTTCGGCCTACGGAACGCTCCTCCCACCTTTCAACGAGCAATGGAACTCACACTAAGCGGACTCCTTGGACAGGGCGTGTTCGTCTATTTAGACGATATAGTTATATACGCCAACAGTTTAGAAGAACACGGAAGAATATATCGCGAATTAATGAAACGCCTACAGGCCGCAAATTTTAAATTACAACCCGACAAGTGCGAATTTTTGAAAAAAGAAGTTGCATATTTGGGCCACATAATTGGGAATAACGGAGTACGACCTGATCCGAAAAAATTAGAAGCAGTTCGTAATTATCCCGTGCTAAAAAACATTAAAAACATCCGTCAATTTTTAGGATTAACGGGATACTACAGACGATTTATTGAGGGATACGCGAAAATCACTAAGCCTCTCACAGCTTTATTACGAAAAGAAAATGCTTTCGAGTGGGGAACCGAACAACAAGAATCATTTGAAATACTAAAAGAAAAACTCTGTTCCGCTCCTGTATTACAATACCCGGATTTTTCCAAACCTTTTATTCTCACAACGGACGCCTCAGGCTACGCTATCGGCAGCATCCTATCTCAGGGAGAAATTAACCACGACCACCCATGTGCCTACGCCTCGCGAGCTCTAAGTCAAGTCGAAGAGCGATACGACACGTACGAAAAGGAAGCGTTGGCGATTGTATATTCGATACTGCATTTCCGCCCGTATTTATATGGACGACGCTTTACCGTGGTGACGGACCATAAACCGCTTACGTGGTTCAGAAAAGCCACCAACGGCAATCCAAAAATCTTACGCTGGAGACTAAAATTAGCCGAGTACGAATATGAGATAGTATACAAAGCCGGGAAAACTAATGTCAACGCCGACGCATTGTCAAGAAACCCAGTAGAAAAATCAATTACCCCCAACAACGTTTACACAATACGAATTAATCCAATAAATGACAACAGAACTAAATTCAGACGGAAGTTAACGGACGCAGAAATTTCACGATTATTGGAAGAAGAGTCGGACGATGACATTACACACACCGACGACGAGATCGAACCCACACATCCTTACACGGAAACAGAAGAATGTAACTGGGAATTAGAGGCCCTCGACCCTAACGAACCGCCAGCGAAAACAGACCCAGTAACTGCTACAACCCGAGAGAGGCCGGAGGAAACCCTGTCGACCACGAGCATAAAAAACGCGGTAGACCCGCGTAGAAATGGAGAATTAAAAAAGGGACCGGAGGACATCGTAAAAGTCACCCAGAGAGGCTCCGTGACGAATACCGAAGATGACAGACGATCGCTCCAAGATGGAATCAATAATGAAGGCGAGGAGAAGGAAACTCTGCATGACAATCAGGTGCCCAGCGACGAGACCGAACTTGACGACGATGAAGATAGCATATCAAGGAGAAAGAAAAGACATAAAGCGAGACCCCTCGAAGATCGTGAGTCCGACGCATCGGGCGACGAAGACAATGTTTCTGACACCTCAGAGGCAAATTTATTGCCTTCCCCGGGGACACGTGCACCTACGACCGGAAGAGTAGTAGCCAGCAACGTTAAGCTATCCCGTGACCTACTTTATACAAGAAGAGATAATTTGGTATTCTTTGTCTCAACTGAGGGGGAACCCGTAGACTCCGGAGCTGTAATGCTAAAAGATAGAGATTGTTTACCCAAGCTAAAAAATTTAACGCTGAATAAAGCACAATCCATTTCCAAAAAACATGGTAGATTTAATTTGGCACTTCCAATCACCGATAAATCGGGAGAAGGTCCCAGCCTAATACTCGGAAATATCGTGGAAGTTTTTAAGAGCGCCCGACATTTAATTGAAAAATTGTCACTCCAGATAGTCAGTATAGCCAAGACAAGTCACATCTTAAACGTTCCGTGGGAGGACATTGTAACACAGCTTCGTTTAATTTTCGCTCATAGTGACGTAAAAATTATTATTTGCCAAGGACTAATCAGAGAACCGCCCCCGGAAGATCGTTACAAAATTATTGAAGAAATGCATTCTTCAGCTGTCGGCGGACACAGAGGAGTTGGCAAAACCTACAATAGAATTCGCCACGATTACTATTGGAAGAATTTAAAGGAAGAATTTCAACTATTTATTCAACGTTGTTTGCATTGCCAATTAAAAAAAATTAGTCCGAACAAAAACTAAAATGCCAATGATTATCACCGACACACCGGCGATAGCCTTTGATAAAATTGCAATGGATATAGTAGGCCCGCTTCCCAAGACAGATCTCGATAATGAATACATCTTAACCATACAAGACCAATTAACTAAATATTCCGTGGCAATACCACTACCCAACGCAAGGGCTGTGACCATAGCCGAAGCCTTTGTTAAAAGATTTATTTGCTATTTCGGGTCACCGAAAGCAGTTCTTACCGATCAGGGCAGTAATTTTTTGAGCAATTTCCTAAAACAAATCGCAAAATTATTTAAAATTCGGAAGGTTAGAACTACCGCGTTCCACCCACAATCCAATGGATCGTTGGAAAGATCCCATCATGCCCTCGGCGAATACTTGAAACAATTTACCACAAAACAAAAGAATTGGGATGAATGGGTAGAAATGGCCATCTTTAATTACAATACGAACGTTCACGAAGGAACAAAACACACGCCGTACGAAATGGTATTCGGAAAAAGAGCGCGAACTCCCTCCAGTATGCCCCCGTCGGAAATGGAGAAACTCGCGACTTACGATGATTATTTAACGGAATTAGTAACACAAATACACGAAATTCAAGGAATGGGACGGAAAAATTTGATAGACTCAAAAGAAAAATCTAAAGAATATCAGGATAAAAAAATAAATCCCATCACGCTTAAAGTCGGTGAACCGGTATTTTTGCTTAAAGGACCCAAACCAGGGAAACTCGGCGATCACTACACGGGACCACACGAAGTCACGGCAATATTAACGAAGGGTAACGTACGAATAAAACTCCCGAGAAAGGAATTAGTAGTGCACACTAATCGACTAAAAAAATCAAAGATCGCCATAGAATAATTTGAAGCACAACGTAAACAAAATAAAGGGACTAATGATAATAATTTAAATACATGCACGAATACGCCTATCCTGTGTCGCAGAAATTATAAAAAAAAGAGAGAGAAAAAAAAACAACATAAACAATCAATCATTTAAATTGTTAATTACATTAATTATAAAAAAAATATATATATATATATTTCGGAAGCTAAATCATGGCAATAAGAGGTTGTAACTTCACTTATTGTTTCGAGCAGATACGACTTGAAAGTTTTGTAAATTGGCGTGTCGCTAATCCCGATCAGGGCAAATTAGCCGCAGCAGGATTTATTTATCTCGATACAGGGGATTTAACTAAATGCTTTTGCTGTCAAAGAATAATTGGAAATTGGAGAACTAACGACGATCCCAAAAATGTGCATCGAAAATGCTCGAGTGATTGTAGATTCGTCAAAGGACTCCCGTGTGGTAACGTGCCTCTCCCCTAGCCCCCTTTTAGGCTACCCAGCGTCTCAGCGGGACAACCGCCCGTCCCCATCACCGAAACAGCGGCGCCCCAAGGAGCATTAACAATCGCTCCGGTGATGAATCCCATATACCCACTGTACGAGAATTTCATGACTCGCATACACTCTTTCGTTACCTGGCCAGCTTGTATACCGATAAGAGCGATAGAAATGGCAAAAGCAGGGTTTTTCTATACAAGAATAAATGACACAGTCAAATGCTACTTTTGTAACCTCACGATGAGCAATTGGCGAGCTCACGACATCCCGTCGCAACAACACGCTTTTCGACAAGCAAATTGCCGCTATCTACAATCATCGACAGACGTTCAAATAGAAGCCGAGGGTTTTTTGAGAATATCTCTGTTTATGACCACCCGTTATTTTGGGCTGGAACCTTGTCAGTCTGACCCCGTACCGATGAGTGGACTGATTCGCGAAATAGTAGAAACTACGATACCGATTGCCCCGGAAAAGAAATCAAGGGGACGACCACCGTACTCACAGCAAAAGTCGTAAGAAAGGGAGTTAATAACTTTTCCTTTAAACACGGATGATAATTCAACAATAAACTACGATAGTGAACATACAAAGTAACACCACGTCTCAACAAATTTACGTATCAATTATAAAATCGATTATTCAAGTTAGTGAAACGATATTTTTCTTAAAGGTAGCGACGAAAGAAAACACACGGAAAAATCGGAATCCCGCAAACAGCCTCATGACATTGTGCCAGTAAAATAAAAGAAAAAAAAAACGGTAAAGTACCGGTTGAATTTTAAATAATAAATAAGGGGATCAAGGACAAAAAATTTTATAACAAGTAATAAAAACGACTTCGTAACCAATATTAACAAAATAACAACATTTGAAAGAATTGAAAAAAAATATATATAAATACACATAATTTAATTAACCACAGGGAAAGGTTAATGCACTAAAATTAACGAATTTTCGGAATAAAATTACATCAAAAGAAAATATCTAAAAAAAAAAAATAATAAATAATAATAATAATAATAATATGTCGGTACTCACAATACACGAAAAATATCGATTTGAACAAGTTCGATTAGACAGCTTTCGGAGATGGAACTTGCATATAATAAATCCCACGGCTCTCGCCGCCGCAGGATTTTACTACACGGGATGGGAAGATACGGTTAGCTGTTTCGATTGTTTAACAACGATCATTACGTGGGAGGAAAACGACGACCCCATGGTCAGACATCAAAAAGAGCATGAGCACTGTCGATTTGTAAGAAAAGTCGCGTGTGGGAATGTGCCCATAGGCATTGACCCACGTATAGTCCCGTCATACTCCATGCAAGCAGAGACACCAGAGCTCCCCGAACTGCTCGAGGGATACGGTACTCTGAAACAATATGTACACCCGGTAGAACCGCACTACGAGGGATATAAGAAAAGAAAGGACAGTTTTAGTGGTTGGCCGAAAAAACACGGAAATATACTAAACCCCGATACTCTCGCGATGGCAGGATTTTTCTACACTGGAACAAAAGACAAAGTAATGTGTTTCCACTGCGGAGGAAAAATTCGCAACTGGAAACCCACCGATAATCCCTGGGAACAGCACACCCGATGGTTCCCATATTGTCAATTTCTTTACATGACCATTGGCTCTCCTCGCGTCTCCCCGAGCCGTAGTTCGACTCCCCTATCAGAGGAAGATCAAAGCCGCGGTGACTCCGCCCGTGAACAGGTGTCTTCCCGCGAAGAACGTCATTACAAACGAAAATCCTCCGCGCTGAACGGGACGGTCCCTACACGCGCGACCGGAAGAGCGAGAGTCACCCGAATCAACCGACCCCCGACCCCCGGCCTCGCGGCACCGAACTCGACTCCCGTAACCTCCAGTCACTCCGACACGTCCGAAGCAACCGAAACTGAGTTATGCCAAACCTGTCATTCCCGGGAAATAAACGTAGTATTTTTGCCGTGTATGCACTCGACTAGCTGCGCTAAGTGCGCCAGAACCAAGAAATTATGCGACCACTGTCAGCGTAAAATAGACTACACCGTGAAATGCACTATGGTATAAAGGAAAAAAGCTAACACGAAAGGAAGTCAAAATGCATCCTTTTTTTTATCAAAAAAAAAGGGGGGATTGCAAACCATAACAAAAAAAAACTCTTCCTTCGGTGTTAACTTGACAATGAAAAAAAAAACACGAGAAGACGGTTTCAAGTAAAAATGTCACTCTTTATTTTTATAAAATACAAGTTTTGTGACGCGAAAAAAAAGAGGGGGGGTCTGTATAAACATTTATCGGCAGACACCAGCTCCTGAAATCAAACAAAGACACAGAAGGTTATAAAAAAGATCCCCAGCGAGAAAAAAAAATAATATATATAGCTACTACAACGATTGATACACCGAAAAAAAAATATTCGTAATAACATTACCTGTTACCAAAAAGGTGAGCAGCGAGAAATAAGGACGGACCCTCGGTGGCCACGCCGTCCCCGAATACCCTTGACGAGCTAGAACAAAAAAAAGAGGCGGAAAATTCCCTCAATTAACGAATGCAATAAAAAAAAAGGAGAGAGAACCAGGAATATTTTTCCCACCTCTTTTTTATGGTCCAGTAACGAGTCGTGACCAAATAACCTGAGAAGTCCCAAAGGATCGTCCCCAAGGCCCACACTAGAAAACAGGCTGAACAAAAAAATAATAATGATAATAATAATTTTCCCATCGTGAAAAAAAAAAAATAAATAATACATACATCTACAGGAAAGGTTATCGATTTCAACTCACTCAAATTCGACTTGTTTCTTCGACACACGCCGCACGTGGACCACTGTTTGGATGGCCTGTAATAGCGAGGTATCCTCGTCCAACAGAACCAGGAGATAGTCAATCATGTCCTGGGTCCATGGTTCCCAGGTCCGAACGGACAGATAAGGCCCATCAAGGTCGTAATGTTCGGGGACCCAGAATGAAGCTCTCCCGACCTCCAAGCGTCGCGACATATGCTCCATCCCGAACAAATTGCGCAAATCAAATGGACCAGCAAAAAAGTCGTCCTCCCAACTATTCAAAAAAAAAGGGGGAGAAAACACGTAAAAATAAAATTAACAACGCTATAAAAATACGATAATTAATCAAAATACCAGGAAAAGAAGAAAAAAAAGTAATAAAAACGATAATATATACACTTTTACTCACATCAGTTGATTCACTATGCGTCGCAACCCACGAGCGACACCAACGATATCGCCGCGCCACACGACTCCCCGCCCGTCACTTTCACAAGGGCTCGCGTAATTTTGACTGTCTTCCAGTGATTCCAGAGTAACCGCGAGATAGGTTTTCAAATTTTCCAACACCACGGCAGTCATTGTATTTGATTGAAAAGGGATAAAACGACAAGAGGAAAAAATATGGATATAGAAAAAATAATAATGTCTTCAAAGATACTACGATGGAATCGTCTCTAAGAAACAATCACGAATGAATGAACTAGGAAAAAAAATATCGGAGTTACTCCGGGATATCAATCCCCACTTAACTATCAAAAGGTACACGCCCGCTTGGACAAAAACTTAGGAAAGTACCTAGCCCTTCCCCACCACCTATCTTGATGCGATGCACCGACTCACCGATTCGTTGACCTACTTACGCACCGAGACCAACCAATCAAGCACGACCGGACGACACGTAACGGATTGAATAACCGAATAATGGAAGCCGGAAAATACCTACACGTGAAAATACAAATATTCATACACAACTAATAAAACAATAAACGGCCGATATTGGAAATCAAAATCAAATTAAGCACGGAAACTTAAAAAAAAAAAAAAATTTTTTTTTTACATAAAATTAACACGAAAATAAATAAATAAATAAATAAATTCCGAAGAGGAAAAAAAAACACAAATAAAAGAGGAAGAACTAGAGGACAAAGACCTCATTATTTCTGAATATTTATGATTAAAGGCAAGCAACGATGTACCATCTGCTGCTCTTGCTCCTATTTGGAGGATGCCTCGGGTCGCCGAAATTCGAGATCCAACATATCAAAAATGACGCCGGACTGTACTACGAGAAATTGCAAGACGTGTATTTGGCGCGAGACGAATGGAAATTGGTAACGTTCTTCGATTTAAGACCGATCGAAAACCGACGGCCTACTTTTTTGCATCTACCCTTGGACACGGTGGAGGAAGAATGTCGGATGTTTTTATTTGACCGGTGCACCTCACTCGTTAATAGAAAGGATTTGGAATACAAAGCGAAATTAATTACTAGCAATTTCAACCTCCTACACAAATTAAAAGGAAAAACTCTCGTCGATCTACGTAGAATATCTTCGAGCAACGAAAAAATAACTAGAGGACCATTATTCGAGGAAATGCCTGAAACTATAGCAAAATTTATTGAAACCGAATTCGAGAAAGCTAATGTCAGCGAAGATGGAATGGTAAGGCTAACGAACGACCAGACGCACATAGTGAAATCAGAATATCGCGTCATCGGGGAACAATTAGAAGCGATGGAAATACTCCATAATGGAGCGTGGTCCACATTAAACGCGAACCGCAGTTTAACCAAGCAATCCGTGGAGGATTACGCTTTGAGTATGCTCGGATGGAGGAACAGCGTGGAGCTGGTCCTCGAGGCCTATTTATCCAGCATAAAGACTATAATCGACATTATACATTTTGCAAAAATGGGATTGCTTCACCCAGAATTATTAGATCATGAGACTTTGGAAAAGGTCGCTCAGGATTTTGCCACCTCGGGCCAGTCGTTAACGTTCCCCGTAGCGGTCAACGACGGACCGGAAGCACTGATAAGAATGTCGCGAATCACCTTAAGTTACCAAGACGGAAAAATCGTAATTATAATGCACATTCCCCTAATAGAGCCGAATGCGTACTCTCTGTTCAGATTACACCCTTACCCCACAACGCAATTCCTCGGGGAAAATGCGCTAGTAGCCGCGTTCATACAACCGAAAACGCCGATGATAATTTTGTCATGGGAAAATAAGAAATATATGGAGTTCTCCAAGGGAGAACTAAACAACTGTCGCTCTCACAAGGACTACAAAGTGTGCGTTCCCTTCAAACCAATCTTCGACATAACACTTTCGCCGATTTGCGAAACATTGATAATCACTGGAAATCTGCGCCAAATCTACAGTTTTTGCGACATAAAATTGGTTAGAAATCAAGGCCCACATTGGAAACGATTTGGAAAGACCAACCGCTGGTTATTTTATCTACCTGACAGGGAACGAATGGAGATCGTCTGTGGAAATCATACGCAAATCACACCAATCGCAGGAAGGGGAATTATTCAGTTACGCGAAGGGTGCTCGGGGCACACTAATTACACCAGTCTTATAGCCACGCGAGAAACCGGAGCCACCCTCGAGGACCAATATGTACCGGCAGCCACATTAAACGTTACAACATTGTTCCCAGACATCGCCGATTACCAAAAAGAATTAGACGCGATAATACCCCAAGTGTACAGACCTTTATGGGTCCGCGAGACAAACGGGCTTCGGTACGAAATAACGCTAAAGGAATTGATAGCAAATCTTGAAGGATTTAAATCAGAGCGGAAAAAAGAAATGGCCAGAATAATTCGGCTAAAGAGTCAATCCGCTATAATTACGGTACCACTCATCGTGATTTTACTCTCCTCATCACTAGTCGGAACGTTAATAATCTATATGTGGTATAACGCACAACAAAGGATAGTAACGACTGAAGATACTATCAGCTATCGTCGCGCGCTAGACCCAGAATTTAATGTACGATTCAATGAAGTAATATACAACGTCCCGGGTACACCCAGGCCCGTCGACTCCGAAACCCTGAGGCGATTAACCCGACGCACATCGGCGACCGAACCCACAAGTTCAATCTCTTATAGTCAAAGGGAGGGAGAGGTCACGCCAATGTTAAACCCAGAGGAACCGATCTACATGGCCATGAACCATGGAGTTTTATCCAACTGTATGACTCAACCCCCGCCTATGTTACCGCCACTTCCCCCAGACTGTCAACGAAAACAGAAATAAGGAAAGAAGAAAGAAAAAGGGAGAAAGTATGCTCACAAAAAAAAAAAAAAAGAAAAAAATTATTTTTCCTGGAGTTAAAATTAATCTATCGGTATCGGAAATTTTATGCATATATTGAAAAAAAAAAAAAAAAAAACGAATGAAAAAAAAAATTTATTAACTCCGGGATTCGAACCCACAACCCCATGGTTGCGAGGCAGGTCCTTTACCGCTCGGCCATTTGGGTCAGTGTAAGGCCCTATATAATTCATTCCTCATAAGCTACAAAAACAAAAAAATAAAGAAAAAAAAATATAAAATCAATTTTCACCCACAGAATTCGTACATTCAATGTGCACTAGGGTGATAAAATCGTTTAATTAATTCTGGCAATGTTTCCCAGATCTCGTTGCATTAAGTTATAAGTATCCGAACTCAATTTTTATTTGGGCAACATTTTTTTTTTGGTAAAGTAATTTGAATAAAATTTGAGTAAAATTTTGATTTGAATTTGGATTTTTTTTTTCCCTCGAATCTATAAATTACTTCTCATACGAAATGATAAAAAAATATATATATATATATATTTTTTAATCACTAAATTTCTTATACCGTGGATAATGATGATCATCCACGAAGGTCGTATCTTTCAACTTTTTTCTTGTAAAAAAAAAAAAAAAAAAAAAAAAAAAAAAAATGATGAGAAAAAGAGGAAAATATGAGAGAAAGAAAAAGAAAGGCTGAAAACAAAAGGGGGAGCATCCCACGTCGTAAAGACGAGCATCTCATCGCGTCATCCGCTCACCGATCGGGTGACGGACCGCCGGCAACTCATACCTACGAAAAAAAAGGGGGAGGAAAGAGGGGAATAAGGCATGTTTTTTTTTGTTCTCAACGAACTATTACTGTTCGGAGAACTGAAAAAGAAGAAAAAAAGGAGAAAAAAAAACCCACCAAAAAAGCAATAAGTGCAAGAGCACTCAGAGGCAGTAACCCTTACCCGCGTGGACACCCCGCGGAACGTTGTTGCGGCTTCACCTCGCGAGGAAAAAAACCGACCAACTGACCGACCGACTTACTGATCAACCGAACAACCAACCGACCCGACCGACGAAATCCGACCAACTGACCAACCGACCCGACCGCCGAAATCCGATCCACCGAAAGAAAAAACCCGCATCAGCAAGTGGACAGAACCACCTTGCTATACTTAGGAATAAGGGAGAAGAGATTGCTCTAGAATAATTTTGAAACAAAGCCAATCATTACGATTGAAATTTTTTTTTATTCTTAAATCTAATGCATACAATATAAAAGAAAAAAACCTACATTAAACTAACTAATTTGAAAAAAAAAAAAAATATATATATATATATTGATAAAAAAAAGGGAAACCGCCTTAAAAACTACTCTAGGGCCAAATAACGGTCGTTATGACGGCCCCGGGTGTCATACACCAGGCGGACGTTGCCGTCCCGGTCCAGGAACCCGGGCTGGCGACGCACTTGGGCGGGTTCGCCCAACTCACAGCGTACGCAGCGGCCTGTTAGCGGGAGCGGGGCCCGCATCTCGTCCCAGTTGTCCCTGATTGTCCTGACCCCGGTATACGTGTTGACCTCCACGGTGATTTCGTCTATTTTGTGCCAACAATGGTACCGGCACAGGCCCGGGTATCGAGGACGCCGGTCGAGATCTGAAAAAAAAAGAGAGGACAAAATATTAATAAAAATCAAAAAGGAAAAAATTTTTTAACAAAAAAAAATAATAATAAAAACGATGTTTGTTACGGAAACTTATCTAAGATTTCGGGCACCCTAGCCCCCGGATGCGTAGGCAGCGGCTGCCTCGGCTTGATGTGGGCAGCCAAGGCCGCCCTCTTCTCCTCGATCCATTTTTTGTCCTCCGCGGAGAGAACAAATCCCACTGAAACATAAAAAGAAAATACACACAAACATTAATACATGAATAAGACAAAAAGATGACTACCGCTACGAACGACCACTTACCATCATATTCGGAGCTAGCTCCGGACGCAGCGAACGAGGCGGACGATGAGGCCATTTTCTTGAGTAGTTGCTTTTGTGACAAAAGAAACGAGAGTGACTTTGATTTAAAATTTTCTTAACGAAGAAAACTTCACGACAGCCTTTTTCCCCACTCATCACAATTTTTCTCCCACTAAACACCCACACGCCACGACTCACTGGGCAGGTAGAACCATGAAAAAATGGAGAGAAGGGATAGACAGCGAGAAAAGCTAACGCGCGCGACAAAATATTCGGAACCCAGGTAGCTAAAGAGGAAAAGGGTAAAGGTGTGTTTTAACGCCATATTACAGATGAGTCCGACAAGGAGGGAGCTATGGAGCGTAGCAATACTACTTCTGTACCGCCTCCTACTCCCCGCGGACGCCCTGATTGGTTACGACTGCGGAGGAGCCTCAAGCAACATCACCACCTTATCTTTATTGGAAGTAGGGGAATGCAATATTCCTCAACCCGAGGTTAATGTTACTAAATCTTACATACAAATAGTGCAAATCAACCAATACGGGTCAATACACGTAATACAATGCAAAGTCGAAATTTTGCGCACGATAAAAAAATGCGGAATGTTCTCGCACACCATGGACGTACCTAACGGTGAATATGCCTATGTCGACGACATATCACTAGATCGCTGCCGACAAATGCATCGCCAGGGAAATATAAAAATCGGAAACACTGAAATCGTTGGAATGAAAGCGAACCATACTACCTCCAGGCCCGTGTCAATTAGCGGAAGCTTAGATTCAGACGGCAAGTGTCAAGGAGTTTATTACTCCGATCCCTACGGTAATTGGGATAATGTAATAGTAAAAGGGACGGTGAAAATATCTTTGAGAGATTATACGGCCGAAGTAAATGTTGACGCCAACAAAGTACATTTACGCTCGGGCACACGGTGTAATTTAAACGAAGGACAATGCGACGACGTGGACGGAGGAAACACGTATTGGGATCCGCTCCCGGAAAACGCGTGTAAAACAGACAGATACGGGTTGCTATACGAAGGAAATGCAGATCAAACAACAGATATACACACGAATTTTAAACAAATAGTATATTCCATGACCGAAGGGGAAATTGTATTCGCACTTACCGCCAAGGGCGTGACGCACGTCTGTGGATACACTTTAATTCGCACTGAACACCCCAAATTAATTATTGTACCCACTGAAAGAGGAAATCCGTTTATAAAAAAGGAATTGATCTCCGTAAACAATTTAGACTTGTTCGCATACATGAATTCCAAATTCGTATATGTCGAGAAACACATTCGTACGGAACTCAAACATATGTACCATGATATATTAACGCAAAAATGCAATCTCGAGCGTCAGGTCCTTCAAAATGCCCTAACCATCGCTAGGCGTTCTCCCGACGAATTCGCTTACAATATAATGAAGGGACCCGGTTATATGGCTCTCCCGGCCGGAGAGGTCGTACACATAATTAGATGCATCCCAGTCGACGTAAAAATCCACCAGACTAAAGAGTGTTATGATCAATTACCAGTTTACATTGGAAATAATACATATTATTTTTCACCTAGAACTCATATTTTGACAAAAATGGGACTGCAAGTCACGTGCAATCGCTTGGTAGCGCCTATGTATATGCTCGACGGCGTTTGGTACAGCATGGGCCCGGACCCCGTGCGTGCCATGCCGTCTGCAGTCGTAAAACCGCTCACGGCGCCTACCTGGCAATACAGAAACCCACACAGTCTCGCCACCAGTGGCATATACACACAGAAAGACCTCGACGAGCTAAGGGACCATATAATGTTCCCCGCCGAACGCCCGGCTATATTGAATTCAGTAGCTCGAGGAATATCTGGTCAACCCACTATCATGCAAGGAGGATCAATCTCTAATTTACTCGATGATGAATCTGTCACAAAAATTATTCAGACCACTTGGGAAAAAACGTGGGGATATTTATCCATTTTCGGAAATATCAGCGCCGGACTAATTGGACTCCTATTAATTTGCCGCATTATTAAACTCATTTTTGACACTATTATCCACGGATATACATTACATACTGTATACGGTTGGTCTATATATCTTTTAGGCGCAGTTTGGGACTCCGTCACTAATCTGCTTTTACATTTGAGTCGACGACCAAGTAATTCTGGAAAACCCGAGAAACCCAACGGAGAACCGTCAGCTCCAGGTAGAAAAAGCGAAAAAGTAGTACGAAAAAAATCTAAGGGAGTTGACTCTAACGAGAATCCATTAAACGACGTGGCCGTTATGTACAATGTACGTGAACCCGAAAATAGAGAGGCAAATCAGCCCGAAGCCGCTCCCGGCTATACTCCCCCGGCGTTCCAAACCTTTTCTGAAAATTGTTTGCCTCCACAATATAACCCTTACTTTATGAAAAACCAATTGACACAACCATTATCCTTCGTCTGGGCAACGGGAATGCCCAATGCGGCTCCGCACAATATCACCGCCGCGCCGTCAACCGAAAAACGCAAGACAAAGAACACGAAAATCACGGACCCCAGTACTGCAGCTAACACGGGAGAAAGCAGTAAAATGTACCCAGATTTGAGACATGACTCACCCACCCCACCCGACCTTAGCAGAGACAGAAAACAACCTAACATTCCTTGAAGGGAAAAAGGGAAACGATCATTGAACCGGAAGAAAAATTTTATTGGGAAAAATTTACGAGGGAAAAAAAGGAGATTCATAAAAAAATATATAGATATATGTGTGCTAAGTCACAATTAACCTGAAAAAAAGAAAAATAATGAAAAAAAAACGACATTTGAATTAACAAATAATTATATATCCTGGATTTAACAGTAAAAATACTAGCAAAATATAACAAAAAAAAAAAGCAAAAAAAAATATATATCTTATGTTTACAATCGGTTATGTTAATGTCATAGATAAGATTAGTTCACTAAAAACGCTTGCTGCTTCATTGTACCTGTAATTGTAGAATTAATTCAAGAATTTTAATTATAGAGCGATGATCTTCATGGTGCACACGGACAATTGTGGAGAATGATGCACCCATAGTAGAATAACAAATGATAAATGAATCTATACAATCTTAGGCCTGCAACATGTCTCCGCGCGAAGGAAGGAAGCGCCCCTCATCCACCAAGAGTCACCGTAATAAATCTACGAAAAAATCACGACCAGATGTTCCCCCATCAAATAGAGTACTCCGAAGTCACAAAAGAACAGATTTAATGGCAACTGTGAAGGCGTCATCAAATCACCACGACCACGTAAACCCGGAGAAAAGCCTGGACCCTCAACCCTCTACGAAGGAATCATGCGAGGTTCCAGCACCGGAAAAGGCTTCGCAGTCTCTCATTAAATCCAATACAGATGCGCCACCACTGCCATGCCTAAGCGGAGAGGAAGTCGCCGAAATACTGAATAATCTTTATTCAAAAACGGAGGAAATACTGAGTGCGCTCGGAGACGTACGAGCCGCAACGAATACCACAAACCAAGGCTCGGGTTACACCTCACCGAACGAAGGACCGAGTACCCTAAACAAAACCGCCACCTTCGTGACGAATGATGATTTCGAACTTGCACATCTACTCATAACCTACCTTAACTCCGTCCACGACGAAAAAAGGTACTGAACAATATTTCCACCCCCATCTGGTTAAGACCGTACGTATCACCCACAATTTCGTGAGAAAAAATCATTTTTTGTTATAACTAAGGTTAACCGATTTCTGGGGTTAAATTTAAAATGACCTTGAAGGCAACATCTTGAGATGACCACGGATGATTTATACTAGGGCGTTATTTAACAAAAAAAGGAATGTTCATTATTATTTTTTGTGCGTCAATGAAAAAAAAAATGAAAAAAAATACACATATATGTATAAATATATATCAATAATAACCAATAATAATAATATACTAACACAGAGTAAATGGACATATTAATTAATGAAAAAAAAAATGATGAATTATCGAAAAAAAAGAGGAAGAAAAAAAATATAAAATCACCTGAAAAAAGTAAAAGGGGAACGAACAAAACGCACGTGTAAAGTCATCTATTAATTCATTTGTTACCATTACATAGTCCAGATTAAGACACATTGTGTCGATTGAATAATGGGATTACAAGATGAGTCACCTAGTCACCTGAGGCTAAGAGGGCTATCCCAGGCACGCGCGAGGCACGGGCAACACGAACGCAACGGACCCGAAGCCCGGAAGCCATTCATACCTGTCAGCGGAGAAGCAGTCATCGCGCTCTCGGATACATCTGGTAAAGGCAACCCAAGGGGCAAAGGAGAGAGACGGAAGATTCACTTTCTCGTCGCGACTCATCAAAACCGCCGTGACACCCAGTGTCACGCCCGAACGAAAAACGCTCGCTGCTGACGTCGAGAGTTTCAATCCACTATCAACAACGCAGACTCTAGACGAAGACATTAGGTAGACATCTCCAACAAGTCACTGACCTGTCGACATCGACGACGAGAATCCAAAGAAGACGCCCCGTGACCAGAAGCCACCGTCATCACCCGTGCGACTTCAAGACCGTAGGGAACACCCTCTTTAGGTTACTACATAGCGTAGATATATTGGATTAGGTAGGTTTAATTTTAAGAACCCCGGATTAATTAGGGCATTAGTTAAGTATATGGTCAGGTGAGATTTCACACCTAATTTTGATTAATTTTACATAGGACCGCATAGTAAACAAAAACAAAAAAAAAAAAAAAAACAAACAAAGAGGCTAATTGTTAGAAGGACTAAAAACTCACCTAGGTTACATTTTGAACGTTAAACGGAATACTTTAATTGAATAAAAAAAAGAGAGGAAAAGAAATAAACTCTAGGAAAAAGGGAGAGAGAAGGAAAGAAGAAAAGGGGAATCTATTTGCAGTACGCTTATAAGAAGAAAAAAACTAGTAATAATGCGTTTCGAATACACTAACTAGAATATAATTGCGAATATTTACGAGGAAATACACAGTTATGACAATCGGAACGATATGAACACGTACAACAATGATAGATCACGGAAAGTCCAGGGAAATCGAATACTTTTTGAATAATCGAAACTGAAAAAGGAAACTGGCACGTGCCCTCGTAGAGGTTATTTTCTTATGAATTCCAAAGGCAAATGAGAAATTGATTCGGTTCATCAAAAATAATAGCATCAAAAGAAATTGCAAAAAGAGAGAAGAGTTCACGCGAACCGATTATTTACAGCTATGAAACGATTACAAAAAGTTATCTAGTAAATTCAAGAAGGGCGGAAATACACCATCACCCCCATAGGCGTACGTTCGATTATTAGTCTTTCAGCCTAATAATCGTTTTAAGGGGGGAGGTGTTACGTCAGGCCGTAACTTCGTGCTACTCGCACAAACGCACCCATAGTTCAGTCATGAGTTTCGAGACTTCAGGTGAAAGGGGGCATTCGGTAGACAATAATACGAGCAACGGTCCCTGCAGGCCCCGGAAATTACAATATCTGTTGACAGATAGCGCTGGGGCAGTCGAGGTAAAAGTCGAGGTAAAAGAGTGCGGATGATGGTACAACAGGGCCCGATTTTTCGGAACACCAAGCTCTCTAGAAAGTGTCACCTACGCCCCTCGAGCGAGCGGGGATAGACGAAACTAGAGGCAGCGGGCGGGTCGGTTATCGACCGCCAGCCGCGGGCCTTGCGTGACCACGCCTCTCAACGATCCTCGATCACGCGTTGCAGCCGAGCCCGCCTGTGATTACAAAAAAGGGAAATAAAAGAACTCTACTTAGCCCTGAGAGCTCGAAGATTATTGGGGACACCGGGTGAATGCCCTACGGTCCACCAAAATCGTCGTTGCATTTTTCGTCTCGGAAATCATGATTTGGACATGACGGAATTATAATTTGGCCAAGTAATAAAAACTATTCTTCCGCTTTTCTTGAAGACCCCCGTAAATGCACAGATTAAAGAATAAGAGGATGCCACGAGACGAAATAATCAATGTCTCAAAGAACCTTTGGAACTCAAAAGACGGAGCCCCGTAAGATAACGAGGCAAAATGATTAAAAAGCCTATGAACAACCGTAAGGAATATATAATTCGACAAGATAATTTGTTAACATACGAAAACGGTAATTTGTTAACATAAGAAAATGGTGAAAGGATTAATAGTCTATAAAATCGGGATACATACATTTAAATATGAATAACTTTTAAAAAGTTATAACATTCGACATGAGAATTTGTTAACATAAGAAAACGGTAATTTGTTAACATAAGAAAATGGTGAAAGGATTAATAGTCTATAAAATCGGGATACATACATTTAAATATGAATAACTTTTAAAAGTTATAACATTCGACATGATAATTTGTTAACATAAGAAAATGGTAAAGGGATTAATAAGTTTATAAAATCGGGATTCATACATTTAAATACGGATAACTTTTGAAAAGTATAACATTCGGAAGTATACTTGTTAATATAAACAAAAGGGTGAAAGGTTCAACAATTTATAAATTGGGATTTACACAATTAGAATAATTAAGAAAGTATTGGAACTGCAATTTTATACAAAATTTATAACAACGCGTATTAGCAACGACAAGCGAAGATGAACTTTCAACAAATTCGAGAATTACAGTCTGTAAATTCAAATCCGGGTCAATGCGATCTTGTTAAAAATTCAAGGACTCAGATAATGTACTCTATAGCAAACTTATAAACTTATAAGCGAAGAAGTCCAAATAAGGCAACAACGAAATAGTTCCAACGAAAAGCGTGAACACCTGGTCGAAACATCGAGAAGACATTGACGAAAGAGGAAGTCGTAAATGTGGAGCCAGGGCAAGGGACAGGCGCGGGGGACGGGAGCCACGCGCGACCTGAAAAGTGCGGTGTCCCCCTCTAACATGAGCTAGGGAGTCGAAGATCACGTGGGTACTACCCCTACCATCGTTCAATCAAAAGACAAGGGACCCAATCATATAAAAAGACAAAAGGGTATCGACAAGAGACAGTGCGCCCCGAAAATTAGTTCTACCCACGTCGAATCTCTGCCCGAGCATAGACCGAAACTTTAAAATCGAATTAACGACGAATTTCTGCCCGACCGCGGACTTAGAGAAAAATCATTTAAATCAACCGCGGACTTAGGAAAAAATCATTTAAATCGACCGCGGACTTAGAAAAAAATCATTTAAACCGACCGCGGACTTTGAAAAAAATCAGCTTCGAATTTAAATCATATCGCGGACTTTGAAGAAAATCAGCTCCGAATTTAAATCGTAACGCGGACTTAGAAGAAAATCAGCTCCGAATTTAAAATCATAACACGGACTTAGAAAATTTCGAGCTCCAATCATCATCGAATTTTAATCCGACCGCGGACTTAGATTCATTCCGTTCTTCGCCAAGATTTTCATTTTTCGTAATTCGAACCTTTGTCCTAAACGGGGACTTAGGAGTTCATAGACTTAAATAAGACTACAGTTTTGTATTCTCGGGCATCGACCAATTTTGTATTTTATTTTATAATTTCGCACGCTTCGTATTTTGAGAAATTTGTACATCCGAACTCTGAATTTTGTTACACCACGAGGTGCCGATTTTTGTGAACATCATCACGATTAATTACATGTTAACATTCTTTGTTGAGAAAAATCGGTTTATTTAATTTCCTCGTTTTATGAATAAAATTCGACGGTTGCATTCTTAAATTCAGTGTCACCGTTTCTTTACGATCGTGTCCTTTCCATCTGCAGCATCAGCATCCAGTTCAATACAAAAAAGGGTAAGTGAAATTTTTAATTATATCGGTGAAATATCATCCGCGCATTGTCTCGAGCCATCATCACATCATCATCATCTCAGACCTCAGTCAAATTCCCTTTGGAGAAGCATTCGCAGCTCGTCCCCGAGTAATTTTCCGAAAGGTTAGACTCGAAACAGAGCTTGCGCGTTTAGTGTACTTCGTCAGATGTGGTATAGGGAGGAGCCTTCCTTCTTGACCAGAGCACGGGTAAATCACGCTGAACCGCACTAATACGTGTAAAATTGTCGCTCGAGTAAAATCCACGACACTTTTGACGTAACACTAACTACAAAAATATTTCTTTAACTTACCCCCGTTTATGGGAAGCCGACTAAATCTTGAAAAACACGGGCTGAAAAATATCCAACATGGTTTTATCACAAACTGCGCGCACTTGTTGTGAAAGCAACGACAGCTGTTACCGACTGCCGGCGGCAATAGCAGCCGAATTTGTATTCGTCGACGTACGCGCCCTCGCGGCGCGACTACACCAGCGCCATTTCGGACCGGAAGCGAGCCGGTCTTCGGTCCAATCACAGCGATGTATGAGTGCGGCAAAATATAGCCAAAGCATTCTGATTGTTTCGAGACTAATATTTACGATATATCAGCATTGCGGGAACGGAGCGAGAAGGAGAAAAAAAAAGAATATTATTCGTTTCGGCAGTGACTTTCGGTTCGACGTAAAGCTCAGCACCGTCTCCCGAGCAGTGAAGTGATACAGGCGGAACGACAACAAATGTACATTTCTGTCCATTATTGTACGTAATCAAGTGACGAACATTTATCGCGGTTATTAGTGCAGTGATAGTGCAGTGATAGTGCAGTGATAGTGGAGTGATGGGGAACACCAAAAACAAGAATCGCGGCAACCGCATACATCGTCGAGGAAAGTGGATGGGCGACCGGTAGGTAACAAAAGAATTCGGCCGAATCCCCTTTTCCGAGGAAACCAAATTGCCGGGCGGTCGGAAAACATTGTCGATTTATTCGGCCTCTAATTTGTCATTGAGAAACCGGCATTTCGTTGTATAACATCGCGAAAATTGGCAGATTGTCAGAAAAAAATTACCATTGTGTTTTTCTCATCGAATATTCTATTTTTCGGTTAAATAGCGGTGCTTCTCGGATTCAGCGGAAAATTGACCGTCCGACAGGATTTTCAGACTGTACGTAACGACCCCCCCCCCCCCTTTCAACTCGAAAAAAATGTGATTTTTGAGCGTCCAACTTTTATATTCTGTAGAAAATTGAAAAATCATGATACCGCATTTCGCCTTGCAACATTTCTTTTACGAAATAGAAAAAAAAACATTACGAGTCAAATTACGGACGAATGACGTCCGGCAATGTGTTTACCGGAATAAGTACGGTTTAGCCAAGTACAGTTACTTTTTGTCAAATGCCGGCCTCCATGTGTGAATATCTATCGTTAATCTGTCTGATAAACAGATGTGTAAGTATATTTGTGTATACAGGATCAAGCGAAGAAATCCAAATGGCGACGTAAGTACAGGTAAGGAAATCGCAGATGTAGTAGATATAGATATAGGTGTAAGTGACAGTACTGCAGGAACACAGGGCCAAGTGGAAACTCAATCGATCACTGACTCTTCGGAGGCGGGATCTACTCGAGAAGTACATTGTTCTGGAGAAAATCCTGCAGTATTCTGCGACTTTTGCGACGATGTACATCTAGATTCGCTGTGTTCACGCGACGATGTACATCTCGACTCGCAATATTCATACGACGATGTGAATCTGGAATCGCTACATTCACGCGACGATTTGCATCTAGATTCGCCACATGTAGAATCGTGCAATGAGGTCTCTGCAAGCGAAGAAAACCTTGACGATCTTAATATAAACGGTCGACGTATAGTCGATCTTAATTACTTACTTCAACAACTTCGTGAGCTGAGCAGTAAGCATGAAAGCTCTTGCAAGTGTCCCTTCACGTCGTTGAAATTACATAAGTACGTGGATCGCGGTTTGAGAACACAATTGTTCTTTAAATGTAGCAATTGTGATTATACCAGCAGTACCTGGATTGATCGCGACCATGCCGGTGCGATGGGAATAAACGAAGGTGCTGTTTGCGCTACAATCAGCACCGGTACAGGATTTAGCTCGCTGCAAGAATTATTTTCGACCATGGCCGTTCCGTGCATGTCCCACGTTACATACAGAAAATACAGGGATAAACTGTATGAAAAGTTTGTTGCATGCTCGGAAGAAGATATGAAAAAGGTCGCGGCAGAAGAACGAGACATTGCCATAAAAAACGGACACGTTGTAAACGGTATTCCATACATCAGTGTCATCGCCGACGGGTATTGGGCGAAGCGATCATACCGCGGTGGCAAGCATGATTCGCTGTCTGGTACGGCGCTTATCTTGGGCGCCAAAACTAACAAAGTATTATACGTAGGTGTGCGTAATAAATATTGCGCAGTTTGTTCTAAGGCTGAGAAGCTGAACAAGAATCCTAGCCAGCATAATTGCTATAAAAATTGGGGACGCGATCAGAGTTCAACTGCTATGGAAGCTGACATAATAGTCGAAGGTTTCAAGCAGAGTGTCGAAACACGCGGCCTGATATATAAAACTTTAATTGCTGATGGCGACGCAAGTACGTTTCAATCTATTCGAGACGCAAACCCATACGCTGATCACGGCGTTATGGTTAATAAAATCGAGTGCAGTAATCATTTGTACCGTAATTTGTGTAGAAAGATAACAAATGCGGCAAAGTCCAAAATGACATCTCACCCGGACAAAGGCGTCATTAACAAAGGACAACTGCAGTCATATATCACGGCTGGCGCTTTGCGAATGCGCACACTTATTACAAAGGTACGTGACATTCGCAACGCATCGACCAACTCGAAAGCGGAGAAAGCAGCGCAACTACAGAAAGATAATTTTATTATCCTGCGTCACGTTTTCGGTGATCATGCTCAGTGTGATGCCTTGCCGATTGAGTGTACGCCTGACGGTGAAGAAATAAATTTGATGCCTCAGCTTCATAAAACTGGAGTGTACGGCAGTGTGTACGAGGCGGTTCGATATTTGAGTTGTCACGCGGATAGTTTGTTGGAAAACGTTACGAATAATGCCGTAGAGTCGGCTAATTCAATAATGAATAAATTGAATTCGGCGAAACGTATTAATCATTGTGCCAGGAATTCATTTCAAATGAGATGTATCGTGCGGGGTCGTTCATCACAACACGCAACAACTAGTCTCAAAGGTTCTATTGTCCGCTGGAATGGAAGTGCCGACTACGGTGACAAAACTAGGAAAAGAACGGCAAGATCAAACTGCGACGAACAGGCACATACAGGGCGAACAGAAACCCAGGTGCAGGAAATGGCATGGCACCGACAGACTACGGTCCGTCGGCTAAAAAACCAGATTTAGATGAGGATACGTACAGTATTTGCGTTCAAGTTCATTTCGAGAACTTAAAAGAACGTCAAAACAACCGCGTACAAATCGAGCGCGACACTGTATCGCAAAGTAATTGCGAACTTTGGCATCAACTGCGGACAGATATGATTACAGCATCTAAATTTGGATCGATATGCCGCATGCAACTGTCAACTTCGTGTTCGAAAATGGTCACGAGCATTCGTTACCCGAAAGTTCTTGACACAGCGGCTGTCCAATTTGGGCTTATTAACGAACAGCAGGCTTTAAAAACCCTTGAGGAGAAACTGAACAAGCAAATCTCAGCTTGCGGACTGTTCATCGATCCCGAAATCCCTTTCTTGGCAGCATCGCCGGATGGTCTCATTGATGGCGATGGTATCGTTGAGATCAAATGTCCGCTTTCAGCCAAAGACATTACTCCGGAAGCGGCCATACAGCAGATTTCGCATCTGCGGTCGATCTTCGATAAAAGGAGCAAGGAATGCATGAATCAGAATCATGTATATTATTATCAAGTGCAGGGTCAGCTTCACGTCACCAGAAGAGACTATTGCATCTTCGCGATTTGGACTTCGGTGGACGTCAAGTACGTTAAGGTTGTTAGAGATGACTCGTTTTGGGGTTCCAAAATGGAACCGCTTCTATCGCGGTTTTACATAGAGTGTTTACTACCTGAAATCGTGGATAGTCGGCGGAATAGAAATATGCCGATTAAGGAGCCCGAGTATATTTTACGCGCAAAAGCAAGTGCAAACTCAAAGGACAGAACGAACAAGCGCACGCAGGGACGTGAACCGGTCGAAGCGGTCGCGAGCCCGACAATGCAAGTCTCTCAACATGTAGAGGTGTTTAATACGAAAAGAGCACGCCTTGCGCCCGGCTGGGTAACAATTGATGTAAATGGCGAATTGGAACCGTCAGAAGAAGATAGAGGCGTGCTGGAGGTAGTACGTCAAAACATAACTGCACAAGAAGTTATAGATGACATACTACCGCCCACAAACTTGCTCAATGACACAAGCATTGATTTGTTTCAAACAATCGTGCAAGAAAATTCAGATTTCTGCTTTCACCCTACCAGTTACTTTGCCTATCATACATTTATCAAACCATGCAGGTCTGATAACGATATGCACATTATCGGTGGTAATGCTACCAGACATTGGTGTTGTGTGCATTACGATGGTTCCAAGGTTATGATTTATGACAGTTTGGGCAGGCCTGAGTACGATCTTTTGCACGAGGAGGAGAAAAGGTATCTGTGCAAACGTTATCCTCACATTCCAGTTGACGATATCATTATTCAGCCTGTTACCAGACAACCTGATGAGTACGCATGCGGTATCTATGCCGCAGCATTCGCAACTTCTATAACTTTAGGGGACGACCCTGCGCAACTAGTGTACTCGCGCGATGCACAGAAAATGAGAGCGCATTTAGTAACAATTATTGCGACACGGCAATTGTCTGCATTCCCAACGGTGTAAGCGCATGTTCACATTGTACGTTAGAATACCCTGCAAAAGGGTTTCTAATTTGTTACGAAGAGATAAAAGACAATTGTTGTCAAAAACATCCCCGTAAACCAGACAGCAAGAAGCCTTCTGCGTCCGTTTCGTGCTGTCTGGTTTACTGGGATTCTGCCAGAACGTGACGGAAACGTGCTCATGCATTTGTATGAGTGGGTAAGAGAGGGTGGGCGTTTCCTTCGCGTTTCTAAAAACGCTGAACACGTTTTGGAATATTTGTTACTGCATACCAGAACGTGACGGAAACGTGCTCATACATTCGTGTGAGTGGGCAAGCGAGGGTGGGTGTTTCCTTCGCGTTTCTGAAAACGCTGTACACGTTTTAGACTATTCGTCATTGCATACCAGATGGGTTTAATGCCAGACCGTGCACGAAACGTGCTCATACATTTGTGTGAGTGGGCAAGCGAGGGTGGGTGTTTCCTTGGCGTTTCTGAAAACGCTGTACACGTTTTAGAGTATTGTAAATGGTATCCATTGTCACCATTTTTGGTTAGCTAAGGCCAAGCCTTTCCAAGGAAAGTAGCAAATAGGTAAGTACTTGTTTGCATCTAAGACTATGCATCGTTCGAATGCAATGAAAATTTTTTATTAATTTTGGTTTCCTCGTAGGAAGCTTTGTGAAAAACGAATATTTAGGAGGGCGCAATGTGCAAAGTTCTGCTTTGCATCTTTTTTGGACATTCTTTCTACGAAAAACAAGGTTACTTGTAGATAACACAAAAGATAACCACGTCCGAAGTCCGTTCCTGAAAATATTCCTATCTTCATGAAATTTGAACCGCACCACCGATTTGCGTCAAATTTTTACTCAAGCCTTGTTTCATGGCAGTCGATGTGGCGACATTACATAATCGAGGAATCTTGTGATTTGCACAAGCCAGCGCGAGAACGAGATTTTTTAACAAATTTTAAATGCCATACATTTTGAACGGCTGGATAGATCTGCGTCAAATTTGTACTGAAACCTTGGTCCATGGTTGTCCTATGTGAACAAAATTTAAGATAAATCTGTAAAAAAATCTTTAATTTTTTTCGTCACGGCTAATTCATCTCGGATAATCAATAAACGTAATGACACGTAGAAAATTGCAGTCGGATGGTTCAGAATTTACAGGAGCTGAAGTACTTGCAGACATTATAAAAAAATTGAAATTGCAATAACATTAGAACCGCTTTACCGATTTTCGCCAAATTTGGTACAGAATATGGTTTGATGGTAGGCCATTTACGGAAAAAATTGCAGCTCGATATCGCTCAATATGCGGAAGTTATAGCATAAAAACGATTTTTTTTCGATTTTCAAAATGCTGTGAAATCTGAATTTCCAAACCGGTTTGCGTCAACTACAATCCCAAACGTTATTCTATAATAGCCTACTCGCGTGGCAAATTTGAAGAACACCCATCGACAATTACGATGGATGTTCACGCAGGCACGCACGCACGCACGCACGCACGCACACAGACATTTCGAACAAACCACTTTTCACGATGTTTTGGACCTTTTGAAGTGTCCTAATATAAAAATCTCGATAATTTTGAAGCTTCAAATTTGGCCCGCGAGTAGGCTACAATGGAATACAGTTTGGGATTGTAGTTAATGCGAATCGGTTCGGAAATTAAGGAACGGAGCGGCCGAAAACGTGCTGTTTTCGGCACGCTTTCGGCCGTTTCGAGGAAAACACCCTCTTCGCAGCTTCCGAGGGTTTCGCAGCCCTTCAGCCCGGCCGAATCTCGTCCGGAGACGCCGCGAATCTTCAAGGAGCCCAACGAGTACGTAACGTTGAGCATCGCCGCGGAAGCCGAGCGGCAGAGGCTCCTGGAGCTCGTGACGCTTCTCAACACAAGGAAAGACAAGGAAAGAAGCGACACGGACAAGGAAAGTTTGGACAAGGAAAGAACCGACACGGATCAAATTTCCGTAGGATATCTTCTTATCAGAGTCCACAGTGACCCCGAGCGCTCGGATCGTCAAACAAGACGACGATGCTTGAAATTTATGATATGTAAAAAAAACTAGGGGAACAATAACGCGCGCTCACGCGCGCGGAAAGGTTGGCCGCGCTGCAGCGCTTATGTCAAATTGCAACAAACTGTCAAATTTCGCGCTATTACACAACGACTGCTGGTCGTCACGGCCCTCGACCAATCAGAGGCCGAGTTATATCGCTAACAATGGTGGCCCATGCACTTTTTAATAGAGGACTAGGCTAATCACACGCGCTGGCGCGCGTGCCTGAAAAACTTGCCAAAATCGACCACAATTTTTTTCCTTTTCAAAATATTGACTTTTAAACTATACCATCGTTCTCAAGTCGCATATGTACCCCTGAAAACACTGGTTATTAACACTTTTTAATCGATTTTGAAAAAAATATTTTTTTGGCAACGAAATTTTTTTTTTTCTGTCAGAAATCGTTGATCCGGCTCCGGACCGAAAATCGCCAAAATCGACCCCAATTTTTTTTCTTTTCAAAATATCGTCTTTTAACCTATACCATCGTTCTTAAGTCGCACATTCTACCCCTGAAAACACTGGTTATTAACCTTTTTTAATCGATTTTGAAAAAAATATTTTTATGGCGACGAAAAAAATATTTTTTCTGTCAGAAATCGTAGATCCGGCTCCAGACCGAAACTCGTCAAAATCGACCTCGGAAATTTTTATTTCAAAACATCACCTATAATAGATTAATCAATTTTGCGCTGCTGCGCTCTTATAAAGCTCAGGTTACGGGTGCTGCCCCGCCAGTCCTCCTATGAAATTTTTCAAATTTGACACCAAACTGATTTTGTTTATCACGGACTTTCCTGGCAACCAATCACAGCTCTAATAGTTTGCTAACAATGCTTTCCGTTACTCATGAACTTTTTGAAAGAGGGATACACCGACGTGTAAGAAATATATCGGGTTCATATTTATTTTGTATTCATATTTATTTTTTATTACAATCAAATCGTAAATGCCCGTACAAACTTTGCGTCATGTCGACTGGATGCGCATATTTCTTTGCATGTACCGCTGCGAAAATCTGCGAAAATCAGAAAAATAAAATGCTGCGAAATCAGCTTGCGAAATGCTGCGAAAATCAGAAAAATAAAAAAAAACAAAAAAGAAACCAAACAAAAAAAAATGATAACGGAAACGAACAGAAGTATTGAAAAATGAAAAAGAAAAACAAAAAAGATACGAATTAAAAAAAAGTACATGTAGTAATTCACATGTACGGTGGCCTCCAATATGGCACCGATGGCATCGCCTGGGGTGCCATCGGCGCCAAATAGATTGGGGCCACCGTAGCGGGCGCGGGAGTGGCCGCCGGCGCGTGGCTGCCGTGCCGTTGGATGGCGGCGTCAACCGCTTGCGTTATTTGCTGAAACAAATAAAATAAATCGGTTCTATATATTTATCCGTCTTTTAAGGGAAAGGGGGGTAGGGTCTTGACATTTTTTGTCGTTTTATTTTTTCATTTCTTTATTAATGCTCAACATCTCAAGAATATTGCATCAAATTTTTAGAACAATCAGAGCAAAACTGACGGAGATATGAAATTTTAACCATCCGAGGCTCTGTGTCATTTCGTATATAAGCATTCCCAAAGCAATTTTCCCACACTTCATGTTTTAAGTTGGTGACAGTCGTACCGTAAAATCTATTGCACAGATCCTTTTGAAACTTGGTACACTCTTTCTCAGTATAATTCGTCAGGTAACGCTGTCGAATTTTTCTAAAATTTGTTCTTATTTTTCTTTTACAATAACAAATTGGCTGATTTTTTCGGCGAAAATCGCGTTTTTTACTTTCAAGCGTTACCAAAAATCTAAAAAAATAAAATAAATAAAAACTCGACAGCGTTACCTGAGAAAACTCATAAACTAATGAAATCAACTTGATTTTTTTAATTCGGATAATCGAGTGACCAGTTATGACGGTCACGGCAAAACCACTTTTTTCGTCGGCATCTCCGGAGATTAGTTGTCAACGGCGTAGACATTAATAATTTCCGCTCAAATTTTCAGAAGATGTTCTTGAGATGTTGCTCTACAACCCTGTAATCTTTAATTTTAGAATCTACTGCCCGTATCTTGTAAAAAAATGGATACAAAACTATGAAAATGCTGTCTAAGTGTGAACTTACCTCCTGAATCGAAACTTTAAATTTTTTTGCGGGCGGCTGCTGTTGCTGTTGCTGTCGCGGCTGCTGCTGCTGACGGGGCTGGTTCTGTGGCCGGGGCTGCTGTTGCGGTCGGGGTTGCTGCTGCTGCTGCTGTGGCCGCTGCTGTGGCCGTTGCTGCGGCCGCTGCTGCGCGTTTTTCCGACGTTGCCACCAGGCCACGCCCGAAGTAGGCTGCAGAGACGGTTCGGTCGCCTCCGACTGCGTCCAGAACCGACTCTGCAGCTCTTCGATCGTGTTTCGCTGGTCTTCCAAGAGGATGTCTTGGCGATGGACCGTAGAACGTAAATATGTCAAATCCCGAAGCATCGTCAAGACATCCTCATGTGTTTTCGGCCACGGCAACAAGATATCGGGTGGCAGCTCGTGCTGCTGTTGTAACTGCTGCGGCAGCGGTTCGTGCTGCTGCGGTACCGATCCGTGCTGCTGCGGCAGCGATACGTGGTGCTGCAGCAGCGATTCGTGCTGCTGGGGCAGCGATCCGTGCTGCTGCGACAGCGGTCCGTGCGGCAGCGATCCGTGCGGCAGCGATCCGTGCGGCAGCGATCCTTTTTGCGGGTGCGATCCCTGCTCCAGCGTTTACTGCTGCTGCGTCGGAATGGTAAATCAATCATTTACTCGTAATAATTATAATATGATGTGTAAATTTTTTAATAGAGGCAAGAAATATTTATTTCCTATAAAACTTGATGGTAATCTTATTGAACAAATGGAGGAATACTGTGCATTGCGAAAATAATGGAGGACTGGGCTTGTCCATTTTTCGCACGATTTCTCCCAAAAATTACGTTAGTCCTTGCGACCGATATTCATTTCGCATAAATTCGAGGAATATGAGAGAATTACAAACAATTCTCGGTGGTATAAAAATCCGAAAAAATGCATGCACATTAAAGGTACTGAAAAGATTTTGCATAATAATAATTCGAAAATTATATTAACAAATTTACGAAAAAAACAAATTGTTTAACAAATATTTTGATAACCCAAGTTTTTTCGTGAAAGTGATTCCTTCGTTTTCCCGAATACATATTAATTTTTTCAGATTTTAGAGTTCACTTGAATTTTCACGTATTTTCCCAATAAGAAACTCAAAAAATTCAATGTGAACTCTAAAATCTGGAAAAATGCATACGTATTTCTAAAAACGAAGGAATGATTATCATGAAAAAAAAAAATGTTAGTTCATCGACATATTTGTAAAACCATTATTTTTTCATAAATTTGTTAATATAATTTTTGAATTATTATTATGCAAAATTAATTTTCTCAGTACCTTAATATACATGAATTTTTTAGGATTTTTATACCACCGAGAAGTGTTTGCAATTCTCTCTCATACTCCTCGAATTTATGCGAAATGAATATTGGTCGCAAGGATTACCTTAATTAAAAATGACGTTTTTCTTACGAATTTTCTTAAAAAATGCATGCACATTACAATTATTGAAATGATTAATTTTGCAGTCATAATTCGAAAAAGTTATTAACAAATTCATGAAAAATAATTGTTTAACAAATATTTTGATGACAAAAGCTTTTTTTCGTGAAAATGATTCCTTCGTTTTTCCGAATACGTATGAATTTTTTTCAGATTTTAGAGTTCACGTGAATTTTCACATATTTTCCCTATAAGAAACTAAAAAAATTCAATGTGAATTCTAACATCTGAAAAAATGCATACGTATTCGGAAAAAACGAAGGAACCATTTTCACGAAAAAAAAATTGAATCATCAAAATATTTGTTAAACAATTTTTTTCTTCATCAATTTGTTAATAACTTTTTCCAATTATGATTGTGCAAAATTAATCATTTCAATACCTTTCAGGTGCATGCATTTTTTAAGAAATTTCGTAAGAAAAAAGTAATTTTTAATTAAGGTAATTCTTGCGACCAATATTCATTTCGCATAAATTCGAGGAATATGAGTGAATTACAAACAATTCTCGGTGGTATAAAAATCCGAAAAAATACATGCACATTAAGGTAGTATGAGCGTACAGATAAACGTCGCGTAAATTCCAGGGACTTTGAGAGAGAATTACGAAGAGTTCTCGATGAGATAAAAATCTGAAAAAAACCAAGCATATGAAAGGCGCTAAAGAGATTAATTTAGACAATAATAATTTAAAAATTGTTATTAACACATTACTTAAATAAATAATTGTTCAACTAAACATCCGGCAACCTAACTCTTTTTTGTTATTAAAGTGATCTTATTTTTCTACATACGTATTAGGGTGTCCCATTTTTTCATCCGGCCACAGTCGCAAAAGTTGGATTATATCTAAACGAAGATTATCTCAAAATTTGAGGCTCGTAAAAAAATATTAACCGGTCGCTCACGATTTAAATTCCATTAACATATAAAAAAAATGATGTTGGCATGAAAAGTATTGGAAGATATTGATGAATCCGTTTCAAATTTAACAATAAAATTATCTGTTATATCCCAAAGACATCCACAAAATTTGGTAGTGATCCGTACAAATGTCCGGGAGATATGACGTTTGCAATAAGCACTAAATTGATTATTCATATATTTTGAATGATTTTAGCTAAAAAAATATTGGATAATATTGATCGATCAGCTTCAAATTTGGTACTGTAACTATATTTTATATGACAAAGATATCCGCAAAATTTGGTTGCGATCCGAACACATTTTTCAGAGTTATTGTGTTTCCAGTGGAGGGGGCAGACAGACAAAAATTTACAAAACTTTTTCTCGGACTCTGGGTATAGATTAAAATTCAGGATGGGAAACAAAATTAATTATGAGCGGTGTAAGTCACTTGAGGACCATTTTTGTTCCGTTTTTTAATTTTTATTTGAAGTTAATTAATTACGTATAATTAATTCATTATAGTTCACATTCATGATTTTCTCGTGACAACGTCGGCTCTACTTTCTAGAAACGATGTTGAGGGTCTTTTTATTAGCGTTTGGATATTGTTGGTGGTGGCTTTTCACGACCTGCAAAAGAAATTGCTTTTGCTCCTCGTCGTTCGTAGCAATATCTTTTGCAATTCTTTTGCAGGTCGTGAAAAGCCACCACCAACAATATCCAAACGCTAATAAAAAGACCCTCAACATCGTTTCTAGAAAGTAGAGCCGACGTTGTGACGAGAAAATCATGAATGTGAACTATAATGAATTAATTATACGTAATTAATTAACTTCAAATAAAAATTAAAAAACGGAACAAAAATGGTCCTCAAGTGACTTACACCGCTCATAATTAATTTTGTTTCCCATCCTGAATTTTAATCTATACCCAGAGTCCGAGAAAAAGTTTTGTAAATTTTTGTCTGTCTGCCCCCTCCACTGGAAACACAATAACTCTGAAAAATGTGTTCGGATCGCAACCAAATTTTGCGGATATCTTTGTCATATAAAATATAGTTACAGTATCAAATTTGAAGCTGATCGATCAATATTATCCAATATTTTTTTAGCTAAAATCATTCAAAATATACGAATAATCAATTTAGTGCTTATTGCAAACGTCATATCTCCCGGACATTTGTACGGATCACTACCAAATTTTGTGGATGTCTTTGGGATATAACAGATAATTTTATTGTTAAATTTGAAACGGATTCATCAATATCTTCCAATACTTTTCATGCCAACATCATTTTTTTTATATATTAATGGAATTTAAATCGTGAGCGACCGGTTAATATTTTTTTACGAGCCTCAAATTTTGAGATAATCTTCGTTTAGATATAATCCAACTTTTGCGACTGTGGCCGGACGAAAAAAAAAATATTTTTTTTTTTTGGGACACCCTAATACGTATGCATTTTTTCCGAATTTTGTGTGACGTTTGAAAATTACGTTTTTTTATAATGTAAAATAAAAAATCAGAGAAAATTTTCAAAAAATTCAAACGTATGTAGAAAAATAAGAAGATCACTTTAATAACAAAAAAAGTTAGGTTGCCGGATATTTAGTTGAACAATTATTTATTTAAGTAATTTGTTAATTACATTATTTAAATTATTATTGTCTAAAATAATCTCTTTAAAGCCTTTCATATGCTTGATTTCTTTCAGGTTTTTATCTGATCGAGAACTCTTCGTAATTCTCTCTGAAACTCCCTCGAATTTACGCGACGTTCATCTGTACGCTCATACTACCTTGAAGGTACTGAAAAGACTAACTTTGCATAATAATAATACTAAAATTATATTAACAAATTACGAAAAAAAAAACAAATTGTTTAACAAATATTTTGATGACCCATGTTTTTTTTGTGAAAATGATTCTTTCGTTTTTCCGAATACGTATGAATTTTTTCAGATGTTAGAGTTCACTTGAGTTTTCACATATTTTCCCTACAAGAAACTAAAAAAATTCAATGTGAACTCTAGAATCTGAAAAAATTCATACGTATTCGGAAAAACGAAGGAAACATTTTCACGAAAAAAACTTGGATCATCAAAATATTTGTTAAACAATTTTTTTCTTCATCAATTTGCTAATAACTTTTTCGAATTATTAGTATGCCAAATTAATCATTTCAATACCTTTCATGTGCATGCATTTTTTAAGAAATGTCGTAAGAAAAACGTGATTTTTAATTAAGGTAATCCTTGCGACCAATATTCATTTCGCATAAATTCGAGGAATATGAGAGAATTACAAACAATTCTCGGTGGTATAAAAATCCGAAAAAATGAATGCCCATTAAAGATACTGAAAAGATTAATTTTGCATAATAATAATACGAAAATTATAATAACAAATTTACGAAAAAAAACAAATTGTTTAACAAATATTTTGATAACCCAAGTTTTTTTTTCGTGAAAATTATTCCTTCGTTTTTCCGAATATGTATGCATTTTTTCAGATTTTAGAGTTCACATTGAATTTAGCGCGTTTTTTACAGGGAAAATATGTGAAAAAAGTTGCAAAGTAGAACTTTGCACATTGCTTCCTCATTAATTTTCGTTTTTCACAAAGCCACCTCTATGAAGAAGCTTGTTTATTTTACATTTTGGCTTCCTCATAGAGGAAGCTTTGTGAAAAACGAAAATTAATGTGGAAGCAATGTGCAAAGTTCTACTTTGCAACTTTTTTTATTTGAACAAAAGAAAACTCCGTCACAAACACCGTTACATCTAATTTTCATTAGATACAAAGTTTTGTCTTACTTTCTTAACTTTTGCGGAAGTTATCGCGAAAATCTAAATTTTTTGAAAAATTCAAAATGGTGTAAAATCCGAACGACTTTACCGATCATCACCAAAGTTCGTACGTAGCAGGGCTGTATGTTGTTTTTCGACTGTGGAACAATTCGGTTCCTTTGTTAAGATTCGATGTGATTTAGAGCAAAATGTATTTTTTTCGAAAAATTCAAAATTCAGTAAAATCCGAACCGCTTTACCGATTTCGTCGAAATTCAATACCATACAACATTGAACGTATCTTCCATTATGAAGAACTATTTAGCCAAATCGTCGAACTTTTACGAAAGTTAGAGCGACCACGCCCTTTTACCAACAAATTAAAAACTACATAAAATCTTAATGACTGTATATATGTTATCAAAAATCTCGCCATTGGAAGAGGGGCAACTACTCTACTTGCGTGCCAAATTTGAGCCAGATCGCTCGAACGGTTTCTGAGTGAGAGGCGATTGAATTTTCGAGGCTCAGCAGACACACACACACACACACGCACACGCACACGCACACGCACACGCACACGCACACGCACACGCACACGCGCACGCGCACGCGCACGCGCACGCGCACGCGCACGCGCACACGCACACGCACACGCACACGCACACGCACGCGCACACGCACACGCACGCGCACACGCACACACACACACACACACACACACACACACACACATACATACGGACATTTTTTCTAAACCACTTTTCTCGACATTTTAGGTGATTCTAAGCATACTGGCATGAAAATCTCGAAAAAAAAATTTTTCATGAAAACAAAGCTTCCTCTATGAGGAAGCAATTGAATGTGAACTCTAAAATCTGAAAAAATGCATACGTATTCGAAAAAACGAAGGAATCATTTGCACGAAAAAAAACTTGAGCCATCAAAATATTTGTTAAACAATTTTTTTTTCATAAGTTTGTTAATATAATTTTCGAATTATTATTATGCAAAATTAATCTTTTCAGTACCTTTAATGTGCACGAATTTTTTCGGATTTTTATACCACCGAGAAGTGTTTGCAATTCTCTCATATTTCTCGAATTTATGCGAAATGTATATTGGTCGCAAGGATTACCTTAATTAAAAATGACGTTTTTCTTACGACTGTTCAAAAGTTCCCATATAATTTTATAATTGCTAGAGGTCATCGTTATAAACTGTCTACAAAATAAACGGCTGAATTCCTGAATTCAAGCAACAGGGACTTACAACACCGTTGTGCTGCTGCTTCTGCTGTTGCTTCCGCTGCTGTTGCTTCTGCTGCTGATGCGGCACCGTTCCATCGGGCAATATTGGCGGCGACAGTGGCGGGTCAATCACCTGCAATTTAGCGTGTTTTCTATAGGGAAAATATGTGAAAATTCAATGTGAACTCTAAAATGTGAAAAAATGCATACGTATTTGGAAAAACGAAGGAATCATTATCATGAAAAAAAAATTTTAGGTCATCGAAATATTTGTTACACCATTTTTTTTTTCCTAAATTTGTTAATATAATTTTCGAATTATTATTATGCAAAATTATTCTTTTCAGTACCTTGATATACATGCATTTTTTAGGATTTTTATACCACCGACAAGTGTTTGCAATTCTCTCTCGTACTCCTCGAATTTATGCGAAATGAATATTGGTCGCAAGGATTACCTTAATTAAAAATTACGTTTTCCTTACGAACTATCTTAAAAAATGCATGCACATTACAATTATTGAAATGATTAATTTTGCAGTCATAATTCAAAAAAGTTATTAACAAATTCATGAAAAATAATTGTTTAACAAATATTTTGATGACAAGAGCTTTTTTTTCGTGAAAATGATTCCTTCGTTTTTCCGAATACGTATGAATTTTTTCAGATTTTAGAGTTCACGTGAATTTTCACATACTTTCCCTATAAGAAACTAAAAAAATTCAATGTGAACTCTAACATCTGAAAAAATGCATACGTACTCGGAAAAACGAAGGAACCATTTTCACGAAAAAAACTTGGGTCATCAAAATATTTGGTAAACTATTTTTTTCTTCACGAATTTGTTAATTACTTTTTCGAATTATGATTATGCAAAATTAAACATTTCAATACCTTTCATGTGCATGCATTTTTTAAGAAATTTCGTAAGAAAAACGTAATTTTTAATTAAGGTAATTCTTGCGACCAATATTCATTTCGCATTAATTCGAGGAACATGAGAGAATTGCAAACAATTGTCGGTGGTATATAAATCCGAAAAAATTCATGCACATTAAAGGTACTGAAAAGACTGATTTTGCATAATAAAAATACTAAAATTATATTAACAAATTAGGAAAAAAACAAATTGTTTAACAAATATTTTGATGACACAATTGTTTTTTCGTGAAAATGATTCCTTCGTTTTTCCGAATACGTATGAATTTTTTCAGATTTTAGAGTTCACGTGAATTTTCACATATTTTCCCTATAAGAAACTAAAAAAATTCAATGTGAACTCTAACATCTGAAAAAAAAACTTGGATCATCAAAATATTTGTGAAACAATTTTTTTCTTCATCAATTTGTTAATAACTTTTTCGAATTATTAGTATGCCAAATTAATCATTTCAATACCTTTCATGTGCATGCATTTTTTAAGAAATTTCGTAAGAAAAACGTAATTTTTAATTAAGGTAATTTTTGCGACCAATATTCATTTCGCATAAATTCGAGGAACATTAGAGAATTGCAAACAATTGTCGGTGGTATATAAATCCGAAAAAATGCATGCACATTAAAGGTACTGAAAAGACTGATTTTGCATAATAAAAATACTAAAATTATATTAACAAATTACGAAAAAAACATTGTTTAACAAATATTTTGATAACCCAAATTTTTTTTTCGTGAAAATTATTCCTTCGTTTTTCCGAATATGTATGAATTTTTTCAGATTTTAGAGTTCACATTGAATTTAGCGCGTTTTTTATAGGGAAAATATGTGAAAATTGAATGTGAACTCTAAAATCTGAAAAAATGCATACGTATTCGGAAAAAACGAAGGAATCATTTGCACGAAAAAAAAACTTGGGCCATCAAAATATTTGTTAAACAATTTTTTTTTCATAAGTTTGTTAATATAATTTTCGAATTATTATTATGCAAAATTAATCTTTTCAGTACCTTTAATGTGCACGAATTTTTTCGGATTTTTATACCACTGAGAAGTGTTTGCAATTCTCTCATATTTCTCGAATTTATGCGAAATGAATATTGGTCGCAAGGATTACCTTAATTAAAAATTACATTTTTCTTACGAACTTTCTTAAAAAATGCATGCACATTACAATTATTGAAATGATTAATTTTGAAGTCATAATTCAAAAAAGTTATTAACAAATTCATGAAAAATAATTGTTTAACAAATATTTTGATGACAAAAGCTTTTTTTCGTGAAAATGATCCCTTCGTTTTTCCGAATACGTATGAATTTTTTCAGATTTTAGAGTTCACGTGAATTTTCACATATTTTCCCTATAAGAAACTAAAAAAATTCAATGTGAACTCTAACATCTGAAAAAATGCATACGTACTCGGAAAAACGAAGGAACCATTTTCACGAAAAAAAACTTGGGTCATCAAAATATTTGGTAAACTATTTTTTTCTTCAAAAATTTGTTAATTACTTTTTCGAATTATGATTATGCAAAATTAAACATTTCGATACCTTTCATGTGCATGCATTTTTTAAGAAATTTCGTAAGAAAAACGTAATTTTTAATTAATTTAATTCTTGCGACCAATATTCATTTCGCATAAATTCGAGGAACATGAGAGAATTGCGAACAATTGTCGGTGGTATAAAATTCTTGAATTCAAGCAACAGAGACTTACAACACCGTTGTGCTGCTGCTTCTGCTATTGCTTCTGCTGCTGATGCTGCTGCTGATGCGCCACCGTGTGATCTGTCAGCGTCGGCGGCGGCAGTGGCGGGTCAGTAACGTGCGGTGGCGGCACGATCCCCGGCAGCGGCGGAAATTCGTCGGAGGACAATGCGAGATCCTTTGAGATTTGCATTTTCCTAGTTACTCGGCGACCTGGCGGCGAATTCGAGGGCGGTGGCGGCGGCGATTGATATCGCTTAGTTTTCCCTGCAAAAATTTTTCTCACATAATTCACATGATTCAATTTTTTTATGTTCGAGGTTTGCGGCATTCTTCAGTAAGTGCTGGAATTTCCAGCGAAGCCGTCATTTACTATGTGAGAAAGACGTCGAGAAAAGTGGTTCAGAAACATTTTCTGGATGTCGCTTTGTTTTTTTTTTTTTTTTTTTTTTTTTTTTTTTTTTTTTTTTTTCGTCTAAATGTGTGTACGTTGTGAGTCGCGCACCACAACACGAACGAATCCAGTGCGATATTTACGACACGCGCAATTATTGTACATCGCGTTGGGTTTGTCGGTGTCGTGACGCGCGACGGACTAGGTACAAACATTTCGTCGAACCAAACAAAAAATATGTTTGGTTCGACGAAATGTTTGTACCTAGTCCGTCGCGCGTCACGACACCGACAAACTCAACGTGATGTATAATAACTGCTCGCGTCGTAAATATCGCACTGGATTCGTCCGTGTTGTGGTGCGCGACTCACAACGCAGACAAATTTCGACGAAAAAAAAGAAAAAAAAAAGCGACTTCCAGAAAATGTTTCTGAACCACTTTTCTCGGCGTCTTTCTTACACAGTAAATCACTACTTCGCTAGAAATCCCAGCACTTACTGAAGAATTCCGCAATATATATATTTTTTTGATCGCGGAGCAACAATGTAGGTATCGTTCGTCGAAATGTTCGTACCGAGTCAGTCGCGCGTCACGACACCGACAAACCCATCGCACTGGATTCGTCCTTGTTGTGGTGCGCGATTGACTACGTACAAACAATTTCTCGGTGTGGGTGGGCAATACTTCTCGACGAGACACTTGAGTCTACTGTGTGAACCGTAGTTTTTATTGACTCTGTCTTTTACAATAAATCGCGGCCGTGTCGAAACTGTATTTATTGCGTTTTCGACATGGCCGCTGTTTACTATAAAGACAAAAAGTTATAAATACAAAATCTCACGCAGTAGACCCACATGCCTTGAGGTGAGAACTTTGCCCTAGTAGACCGATACTGGTTTTAATACTGGATTGCTATTATTATAACGAAAAAGTATTCGGTACTTACGTGTCCGGTTTCCACCCATCGTGCCGCGTGCGTCTTCACGATACTGAGCAGCGCCGAGACAATGGCGCGTGCGTCTCACCGGCACTGAACGTCGAGACACAATGCCGCTGCCGGCCGGCGTACCGTTGGTCACGTGGCTATGTTTACGCGGGCACCGACTTCGTGTCGCTGGTCGCAGTTTGCTGGTTCCACGAGCGAATGTGCGCGCGAAGAAGGCGCGAGTGCATGTGCGCGTCGAAGCAGGAAACGAAAGAGATCGCGTGAGAGGACTACGACGAAAATTTGTTGAGGTAAGTACACTTTTGCTTCCTCATAGAGGAAGCTTTGTTTTCATGAAAATTTTTTTTTTCGAGATTTTCATGCCAGTATGCTTAGAATCACCTAAAATGTCGAGAAAAGTGGTTTAAAAAAAATGTCCGTATGTATGTGTGTGTGTGCGTGCGTGCGTGCGTGCGTGCGTGCGTGCGTGCGTGCGTGCGTGCGTGCGTGCGTGCGTGCGTGCGTGCGTGCGTGCGTGCGTGCGTGCGTGCGTGCGTGCGTGCGTGCGTGCGTGCGTGCGTGCGTGCGTGCGTGCGTGCGTGCGTGCGTGCGTGCGTGCGTGCGTGCGTGCGTGCGTGCGTGCGTGCGTGCGTGCGTGCGTGCGTGCGTGCGTGCGTGCGTGCGTGCGTGCGTGCGTGCGTGCGTGCGTGCGTGCGTGCGTGCGTGCGTGCGTGCGTGCGTGCGTGCGTGCGTGCGTGCGTGCGTGCGTGCGTGCGTGCGTGCGTGCGTGCGTGCGTGCGTGCGTGCGTGCGTGCGTGCGTGCGTGCGTGCGTGCGTGCGTGCGTGCGTGCGTGCGTGCGTGCGTGCGTGCGTGCGTGCGTGCGTGCGTGCGTGCGTGCGTGCGTGCGTGCGTGCGTGCGTGCGTGCGTGCGTGCGTGCGTGCGTGCGTGCGTGCGTGCGTGCGTGCGTGCGTGCGTGCGTGCGTGCGTGCGTGCGTGCGTGCGTGCGTGCGTGCGTGCGTGCGTGCGTGCGTGCGTGCGTGCGTGCGTGCGTGCGTGCGTGCGTGCGTGCGTGCGTGCGTGCGTGCGTGCGTGCGTGCGTGCGTGCGTGCGTGCGTGCGTGCGTGCGTGCGTGCGTGCGTGCGTGCGTGCGTGCGTGCGTGCGTGCGTGCGTGCGTGCGTGCGTGCGTGCGTGCGTGCGTGCGTGCGTGCGTGCGTGCGTGCGTGCGTGCGTGCGTGCGTGCGTGCGTGCGTGCGTGCGTGCGTGCGTGCGTGCGTGCGTGCGTGCGTGCGTGCGTGCGTGCGTGCGTGCGTGCGTGCGTGCGTGCGTGCGTGCGTGCGTGCGTGCGTGCGTGCGTGCGTGCGTGCGTGCTGGGCCTCGAAAATTCAATCGCCTCTCACTCAGAAACCGTTCGAGCGATATGGCTCAAATTTGGCACGCAAGTACAGTAGTTGCCCCTCTTCCAATGGCGAGATTTTTGATAACATATATACAGTCATTAAGATTTTATGTAGTTTTTAACTTGTTGAAAAAAGGGCGTGGTCGCTCTAACTTTCGTAAAAGTTCGACGATTCGGCTAAATAGTTCTTCATAATGGAAGATACGTTCAATGTTGTGTGGTATTGAATTTCGACGAAATCGGTAAAGCGGTTCGGATTTTACTGAATTTTGAATTTTACGAAAAAAATACATTTTGCTCTAAATCACGTCGAATCTTAACAAAGGAACCGAAATGTTCCACAGTCGAAAAACAACATACAGCCCTGCTACGTACGAAATTTGGTTATGATCGGTAAAGTCGTTCGGATTTTACACCATTTTGAATTTTTCAAAAAATGTAGATTTTCGCTATAAGTTACGCAAAAGTTAAGAAAGTAAGACAAAACTTTGTATGTAAAAAAAATTAGACGTAACGTTGTTTATAACGGTGTTTTATAGCCGTATTCAACATAGATAATTTTTAAATAATTTATATATAGATAATTTTTATCGTCGTCCTCGTCGTCCTCGTCGTCGTCGTCGTCGTCGTCGTCGTCGTCGTCGTCGTCGTCGTCGTCGTGGTCGTCGTCGTCGTCGTCGTCGTCATCGTCGTGGTCGTCGTCGTGGTCGTCGTAGTAGTAGTCATCGTCGTCGTAGTAATGCTAGTCGTCGTTTTCGTCATCGTTATCATCGTCCTCGCCATCATGATCGTCGGTATTATCGTCCTCTTAGTGCACGTCGATATTGTGGTTGTCGTCGTACTCGTCGTCGTCGTCGTCGTCGTCGTCGTCGTAGTGAAATCGTTAAAAATAATATTGTTTTAGATAAGAAAAAAAAGAGATACCCGGTATAAAAAAAAGTCAAGCGTTGAATTTTGTTTTAAAAGACGTCAAAAAACGGAAAGAAATCGGAGAAGGAAGATGGAAAATAAATTCGCGAAAGGTAAAAAAAATTAAAAAGATGATAGATTTTTATAATAATAATTGAATTATATTGAATAATTAACAGAGTGTGACAGCTGGGATGAAATATTAGTGGCAGAATTGGAGAGAGTAGAAAAATGCATTGAAAGTGGAAATATTCCGGACGATATTCGGTAAGAGCGATGTTATAAGTTAAAAGTAGATATTTAAAAAAAAAAAATTGTATTAAGTTGATATTTGTCATTTCTGATCAGTAGTAAAAAAAATATTTGTAGGAAAAAATCGTTTTTTTAATCAAGAAAAATAAAATGTTTAATAAAAAAAATTATTTAGGATATTTGGATCGGATGGAAAAGATAAACCGTGTTCGTCATCTTCGATGAGAGAAGGAAATATTGATGATGAAAATACGCCGTCATCGTCGTCTGCGTTGACAAAGACGAAGACTGACTATGGAGAAGGCGGAGATGCGGGGAAAAAAAGAAAAATAATGGGAAAGAAATAGAAAAGGAATTGATTATCATAAACGTTGACAAGAGAAACGATTGACTTGTGAAGGAGAAAATTATTAAGAAAGGATCAATAATAAATTAATTATGAAAAAGAAAAAAATAATCGGGAAAAATAAATTATGGTGTTAATCATGCTGGTTATGTTATGTTTGTTATATAGTCATTATCGTCGTTGTCGTCGTCGTCATGCTCGTCATCGTTACCATCGTCCTCGCAATCGTGATCGTCGATATTATCATACTGGTCGTGCTCGTCAACATTCTCGTCATCGTCGTGGTCGTCGTCGTCGTCGTCGTCGTCCTCGTCGTCGTCGTCGTCGTCGTCGTCGTCGTCGTCGTCGTGGTCGTCGTCGTCGTGGTCGTCGTCGTCGTCGTCGTCGTCGTCGTCGTCGTCATCGTCGTGGTCGTCGTCGTGGTCGTCGTAGTAGTAGTCATCGTCGTCGTAGTAATGCTAGTCGTCGTTTTCGTCATCGTTATCATCGTCCTCGCCATCATGATCGTCGGTATTATCGTCCTCTTAGTGCACGTCGATATTGTGGTTGTCGTCGTACTCGTCGTCGTCGTCGTCGTCGTCGTCGTCGTCGTCGTCGTCGTAGTGAAATCGTTAAAAATAATATTGTTTTAGATAAGAAAAAAAGAGATACCCGGTATAAAAAAAAAGTCAAGCGTTGAATTTTGTTTTAAAAGACGTCAAAAAACGGAAAGAAATCGGAGAAGGAAGATGGAAAATAAATTCGCGAAAGGTAAAAAAAATTAAAAAGATGATAGATTTTTATAATAATAATTGAATTATATTGATTAATTAACAGAGTGTGACGGCTGGGATGAAATATTAGTGGCAGAATTGGAGAGAGTAGAAAAATGCATTGAAAGTGGAAATATTCCGGACGATATTCGGTAAGAACGATGTTATAGGTTAAAAGTAGATGTTTAAAAAAAAAAATTGTATTAAGTTGATATTTGTCATTTCTGATCAGTAGTAAAAAAAATATTTGTAGGAAAAGATCGTTTTTTTTAATAAAGAAAAATAAAATGTTTAATAAAAAAAATTATTTAGGATATTTGGATCGGATGGAAAAGATAAACCGTGTTCGTCATCTTCGATGAGTGAAGGAAATATTGATGATGAAAATACGCCGTCATCGTCGTCTGCGTTGACAAAGACGAAGACAGACTATGGAGAAGGCGGAGATGCGGGGAAAAAAAGAAAAATAATGGGAAAGAAATAGAAAAGGAATTGATTATCTACGATATATAAACGTTGACAAGAGAAACGATTGACTGGTGAAGGAGAAAATTATTAAGAAAGGATCAATAATAAATTAATTATGAAAAAGAAAAAAATAATCGGATAAAATAAATTATGGTGTTAATCATGCTGGTTATGTTATGTTTGTTATATAGTCATTATCGTCGTTGTCGTCGTCGTCATGCTCGTCATCGTTACCATCGTCCTCGCAATCGTGATCGTCGATATTATCATACTGGTCGTGCTCGTCAACATTCTCGTCATCGTCGTGGTCGTCGTCGTCGTCGTCGTCGTCATGCTCGTCGTCGTTTTTGTCATCGTTATCATTGTCCTCGCCATCGTGACCGTCGATATTCTCGTCTTAGTTGTGCTTGTAGACCTTCTCGTCCTCATCGTGGTCGTCGTTGTCGTCGTGGTCGTCGTCGTTTTCGCCATCATGATCGTCGCTATTTTGTGGTTGTCGTCCCACTCGTCGTCGTCGTCGTGGTCGTCGTGATCGTCATTGTCGACATCGTCGTCGTCGTTGTAATTATCGTCCTGGTCGTCGTTGTTATCGGTGTTCACGTAGTCGTTGTCGTGCTCATAATTATAAACGTAATTGTCGTCAACGTTCGGAAAGAATTACTGTTCAATAGTTCGTTTCGATAGGTGTTCGATAGTTAGGTCGCATGAATACAGCGACGACATTCAACTTAAATGTAAAATATATTGACATACAGCTCAAAAACATGGGTGCCTGGCTAGAAAAAGCACAAGACGACAAAGGCGAAAGAAATACAGGAAAGGGTGAAACGAAAGGTGAAAAAGGGAACGAGAAACATAAAGAAAACGATAAAATTAGGAAAGAGAAAGAAGAAGAACCGATGGAAATGCTAAGGGACACGATAAAAAAAAGAGCAAAAACAGAGGGAGAGAGATTTTAAAACGCGAGGAGGACGAGATTTGGATTATAGAAATGAAATGTGAGTAAATGAACTACAATGTCGAATGAGAAATTTAAATAAAAAAGTAAGAATAATAAGCAATAAGAATTAATTACAGTTACGGAAAAAGATATTTCATGAAAAAGGAGAATGATAGAGAAAGAGACGAAGAAAGAGAGAGAACCGATCGAGAAATGAGGGAAGAAGAAATACATGGAATCGTCGAGAGAATATTGTTGGAGAGAAATGATATTTATGAAGAAGGATATAGGACGGCGTATAGCGGAAGAGGTTATGGTCGTGGATACCGTGGAAGAGGAGGATATCCACGAGAATACCGTGGAAGAGGAGGATATCGACGAGGATATCGTGGAAGAGGGATATTTTTATTAGGGGATATTTTTATTATTGAGGTTAATGACAAAAAAATAAAATAATAAAAGAAAAAAAAATAATACAAAATGCAAAAAATACAATAAGAAATTGAAAAAAAAATGCAATAAATTCAATAATAAATTTAAAAAATAAAATAATAAATTCAAGAAATACAATAATGAAATAATAAAAAATAAATTATAAGAAATAAAAAATAAAATGAATTTGGAATTGGATTGTACTCGTAATAGTTCGGTTATTAATCATCATCAACGTCATAATCGTTTTTGTAATCGTCATTAAACTCGTACTCGTGATCGTGGTCGTCGTCGCAATTATTATTCCATAGTCGTTGTCGTTCTTGTACTTGTTCAAGTCGCCGTTGTGTTGGTCATCGTAGTCATAGTCGTAGTGGTGGTTCTCATGGTCATGATAGTTTTAGTAATCGTTGTCATTATCATACACGTAGTCGTCGGCGTGAATTGTATTTCTAGTAATCGTTTTAGTGATGTTGGTTGTCGGTATCATCATCGCCGTCGTCGTGATCATGGAATTCGTCGTGATGATCGTCGTCGTGCTGGTCATCGTAATCGTTATCGTCGTCATCGTCATCGTCACCGTCGTCGTCGTCGTCGTCGTCGAGGTCGACGTCGTCGTCGTCGTCGTCGTCGAGGTCGTTGTAAAATATATATGACATTTATATAAAAAAATAAAAAAATGACGAACATATGTTATGTACGTCAAACGAATCGTTGGTTATTCAGTAACCAACATTCAGTAACGAGCTGTTTTATATTAAATAAATGGAATATAATATTTAATGGCATACAAAACAGTGGTGATATTATTAAAGAAAGGTTGAGGTAAAAGGAAGGTTACAGAAGGATATATACAAGCTCGGATGTACGTCGGATAAAAAGTTGATTTGGATAATTGTTCCGATCAGAGGGAGAGAGATTAAAAGTCACGAGACGAACGAGATCAAGAAAGGAATTAAATGAATTAAAAATGAATTAAAGGTGAGTAAATTTACGGATGAGATATTACTCATAAAATGACATAAATTACATATTTACGGAGACGCGGGGAAAAAAGAAAATAATGAAGAAAAGAAATAAATAAAAGTAATCGTCGAGAAATTGAGAAATATTCAGAAAATATTAAATATTAAAAAAAATATATTTTTTTTTTTGAAGAATAAACAAAATGATTATCATTGAAAATAATATGATTGTCCTCATAATTATCGTAATTGTCGTCGTTATAGGAATCGTGCTCGACGTCTTCATCATGGTCGTCGTCGTAATGAATTCATGAAAGTTAGTTGTGAATCGTCGTCGTTACTGTCGTGGCTGTCGTCGTAGTTCTTGTCGTTGTACACAATCGTCATCGTTGTCATCATCGCCATTCTCGTCGTCGTCATCATAGGTTTGGTACTATCATTATCGAATCGTTCTCGTAATGACCGTAGTCATTATCGTGATCATGCATCGTCATTGTCGTCGTTGTCGTTGCCATCAAAGTCATCGTCGTGATTCTCTCGTACTCTCGTACATGCACGTTAACGAGATCGTCGTTGTATTCGTCATAGTGGATGTTCCTAAAAATTAGTTTTGAATCGGGGTTGTAATTGTTATCACCATTGCTGTCGTGATTAAGATCGTCAAGTCATTGTCGTTACACAAAGTTGTTTTCGTCGTCTTCGTCATCGTCGTTACAAAACGTTATCTTCGTCGTCTTCGTCATCGTCGCTACACAACGTTATCGTCGTTATAGCTGTTATCGTACTCGTCCTCGTTGTGGTATAGTCCTCGTTTTGTCATCAACGTCGTCGTCGCGGTTTTCGTCATCATAGGATTGGTACTGTTGTTATCGAATAGTTATCGTCATGATCGTTGCCGTGCTCGTAGTCGTAATTATCGTGGTAGTAATCATTATAATAGTTTTTCTCGTCATCGTTCACGTCGTGTTAGTGGTGTTGGTTGTCGGTATCATCATCATCGTCGTCGTGGGCGTAGAATTTGTCGTGATGATTGTTATTGTTTTCGTGCTCGTCGTATTGTCGTGGCTGTCATCGTCGTTTTTGTCGTGGCTGCCATCGTCGTTCTTGTCGTGGCTGTCATCATCGTTCTTATTGTTGTACACAATCGTCGTGTTATCGTACTCGTCCTCGTTGTGGTTATAGTCACCGTTTTGTCATCCACGTCGTCGTCGTCGCTATTGTTGTCGTAGTCGCCGTCGTCGTCGTCGTAGCCGTCGTCGTCATTGTAGACTCCGTCGTCGTCGTAGCCGTCGTTGTCGTCGTCGTTGTCGTCGTCGTCGTCGTCGTCGTCGTCGCCGTCGCCGTCGTCGTCGTCGTCGTCGTCGTCATCGTAGCCGTCGTCGTCGTCGTAGCCGTCGTCGTCGTCGTCATCGCCGTCGTCGTCGCCGTTTTCGTCATCATACGGCTGGTACTGTCATTATCGAATCGTTATCGTCATGATCGTTGCCGTGCTCGTGTAGTTGTAATTGTCGTGGTTGTAATCATTCTAATCGTTTTTATCGTCATCGTTCTCGTCGTGTTAGTGGTGTTGGTTGTCGGTATCATCATCATCGTCGTCGTAGGCGTCGTTGTCGTCGTCGTTGTCGTCGTCGTAAACGTACGGAAAAAATGACGTATTTCGATAGTTCGTAGTGCACTTGACTGACATAATTAACAAAAAAATTATGTAAAGCACAAGAATCAACGAATAAATATCTCGCGACAGTAATATCGTTTGGTTATTATGTATTTAAAAGTCTGTTGAGAGAGATTATCATTTTAATAGTTGCTACGTAAATGTCAATATACTATCTTATCTGTCAAAAAAGATATCCATTAAAGAGATCGCAAAAAGTAAATTAAGAAATAATGAAAATACAAAAAAAGTAAAAGGGAGAAAATTAATTAATATTTCAATTAATATTCTATTGAAGATAATTACATCACGGGATATAAAGAAAATCTGGAAGGAAGGAGGTTTTATAGGAGGTTTTATCAAACGAACGTTAAAATGATGAAACTAGGACTGTAAATCAACAAACTCTAAAGGTACGAAATTTTTATTATTTTATTACCACTGCAATACCTCTGGTGCTGTGGTTGTCACTCATTGCGTATTAAGACGACATGAAATATATTAAGTTTGTAATAAAAAATGTGAACATTAATTCCGGAGACGCCTAACGTTTACAGAAAAAAGAAAAAGTTAACATCATTATTCTCAATTATGAATGATGTTAAATTTTTATTTTACAAGGGATGTGTTCAGTTTCCGTGAATTATTGTTCTGAAAATGATTTGCTATTTCACACGCACTCATAGATATTTCGTCAAGCATTAACATCAGCAATTAATTAGCTACACAATCGTTAAGTAATTTATTTATTCATTTCATGACGCAGATTTGTCATAAAAAACAACTATTCGTTGTGATCTATGGTAATACATTTTTTTTATATCTTCGTACAGCTGCAACACAGCAGTAGTTATATGGAAAATACAAAAACATAATTATTAAATTCTAAGAAAAGTGAAAATTACAATAACAAATAAGAGATCGTTTATGTTATAAATATATCACATACCGACTAAAAAATGCCAAAATTAAAACGTAAAAGTACGTTGAGCAAAATAGAAAATAAAAAACGCAGCATGCGTCAATTACGGTCTGATGAAACTTGCGGTGAAGAACAAATAAATAACGACGAAAATACGTCGAGAAAACGTAAACACAATTGTGTGTCTAATGAACAAAATGTAGTAAATGAAACGAAAAAAAAAGTGGATATATCTGATATTAATGAAGATAAAAAGGAAGAAAAAAGAAGAAAAATGGCAAAACGAAGACAAAACAAGATATACGATAAAGAAGAAAGAAAAAAAATGTACAGAGAATGAAAAAGATACGGCAAGAACCTTCTTATAAAGAACCGGAGAAGGAAAAGAATATATTGAATATATTGAATACTGAATATATTGAAGAACCTTCGTATCGAGAACCGGAGAAGGAAAAAAATATGTTACGGATGAAAGACACTCGGCAAGAACCTTCGTATCGAGAACCGGAGAAGGAAAAAGATATGTTACGGATGAAAGACACTCGGCAAGAACCTTCGTATCGAGAACCGGAGAATGAAAAAAATATGTTACGGATGAAAGACACTCGGCAAGAACCTTCGTATCGAGAACCGGAGAAGGAAAAAAATATGTTACGGATGAAAGACACTCGGCAAGAACCTTCGTATCGAGAACCGGAGAAGGAAAAAAATATGTTACGGATGAAAGACACTCGTCAAGAACCTTCGTATTGAGAACCGGAGAAGGAAAAAAATATGTTAAGGATGAAAGACACTCGACAAGAACCTTCGTATCGAGAACCGGAGAAGGAAAAAAATATGTTACGGATGAAAGACACTCGTCAAGAACCTTCGTATCGAGAACCGGAGAAGGAAAAAAATATGTTACGGATGAAAGACACTCGTCAAGAACCTTCGTATCGAGAACCGGAGAAGGAAAAAAATATGTTAAGGATGAAAGACACTCGACAAGAACCTTCGTATCGAGAACCGGAGAAGGAAAAAAATATGTTACGGATGAAAGACACTCGTCAAGAACCTTCGTATCGAGAACCGGAGAAGGAAAAAAATATGTTAAGGATGAAAGACACTCGACAAGAACCTTCGTATCGAGAACCGGAGAAGGAAAAGAATGTAGAAAGAATGCAGAATTTAAGACAAAACTCAAATTACAAGATAAATGAGAATAACAAAAACAGGGATAAAACCAGAATAATACGAATAAATCATGATTACAAAACAATGGAAAATGAAAAAAATAATAAGAGAATAAAAACATTACGGAAACATTATTGCTTTATAAATGATGAAAGAAATCGTGACGTACAAAGAAAAAAGTCATTCAGACTGAATGATTTTTTACGATACCGTGAAAGTTTTATGAAATCTGTTCATGATAACATCAATCGCGGAATTGAAGATGATGAATATTATAAAAATGTATTAATTCTGAACTATTTAAGGAACAGAAAAATGGGACCAGACATAGTGTGTTTATGTTGTGATAATTTGTTTTTCAAAAAGTCAGTTCAGTGTTTTAATAAATCTAAAGTGGAAAAGATTTTAATGGAAAAACATTTGGAAACTAATAAATTTATGAAGAAAATAATAAATAATTCATCACAATATATCTGCAAAACTTGTCTCAAATATATAAAATCAGCAGAAGTTCCAAAAATGGCAGCAAATAGTACTTTGCAATTTCCAAATGTACCGGAAATAGTAACAGGTTTGAGCGCTATTGAAGAACGTATGGTTTCACCATACATTCCATTTATGCAAATAAAAGCATTACAACCATACGCCATTAACCCACAACTGTCGTTAAAAGGAAGTATAGTAAACGTACCAGTAGAAATAAATGACATGGTATGTCACCAACGGACCAATCACCCGCGAAATCGGCGACGACGCGAAGCGCGTAGACCGCGGCGTCGCGGGACATGCGCGCGCGATCGCGACGGAGAGGGGATAGCGGCCCGGCGGCCGGGGCGAGGCGGCACGGCTGACGAGCGAGCGCGAGCCCAGCAGTCTCTGGGAAGAGGTGCGAGAGAGCGCGCGATCTGAGTCGGTGTGCGTGCGGTGCGGGCCCGAGCGCGGGCGTGAGTGAGCGCGAGAGACCGCGACAAGCGAGTGCGACGCGGAGTGCGCGATCGAGCGAGCGAGAGCGAAAAATTGTTGCCGCTCCAAAATATTTAATTATTTCGATTACGAATAAAAATCAGCTTTAGTTGCGAAGTACGTCGTTGCGATATTTTTCCTAAATCCTTCACCAGTGTGCAGTCATGTTACCACTAATCACCATCAACCTTTCGGGAAATTGACGGCCGTCGTGCGCGTGTGTGTGTGGACGAGATTGTAGGGAGATACTCGTGGATTGTCCGAGTAGTTGACAGCCCTTCGCTTGTCGATTGTCCAAGCAGGCTGGTGCACGAACAATCGTCAATGGCCCGAGTGGTTGACAGCCGGAGAGCTGGTCGATCGTCCGGAGTAGCCGGACGAGTCGCATGCATGTTGTTGGGGGTCTCTTTGTCGGATTTAGTCGTAGTGGGTTACTGGCATGCGGAATGTTTATTTTCGTTTTTATAGGTTGCCGGCGCGATACAATTACTGATTTATGTGGAACAATAACAAACTGGTCCTTCGAGCCGGATCTGGGCTGGCGATATAAACATGCGGATTATATGTTTCGTTAGCAAGAAAGGAAATAACGGATATGGAGTTTTCGTTTCAGAACATAAATCGGAGGCGTAATGCCGCCCCGGGTCGGGCCTCGTGGAAGACCAAGAGGGAGACCGCGGGGCCGCGGGCGCGGCCGCGGCCGCGGGGGTGTAGACCACGCAAACAGCGAGCTTCAGTCTGGTGAAATACCGAACCCGGATGATACAATCAACGCACCACCTGTCGGAAGGAACGACGCGAGGGATCGCGACGAAGGCCGAAGGAGCGGAGGAAGAACCGGACGGCGGAATTCAGTCGACACATATCGCTCGCGGTCACGGAGCCCAGCGGACTCACGGCGCACAAGGCAAAGAAGCGTATCCCGTTCGCAAGATTCGCGAGCAGCGAACCCGACAGATTCTCGCCACGTGCGACAGCCAAGCGCGGAGAGTACGCGCAGTTCGCGAGCACGGAGCTCAGTAAATTCGCAACAACCGCGGAACTTGGCATTAACACCCACGCCAGGAGGCGCGAACGGTGCGGTCAGCCGCAAACGTCGGCTCGAACTGGCTGCCGCCGAGGAGCGCGCAAAAATAAAAAAAATATCATTGATGGCCCAAGAACAAGTCGACATAGAAATAATCAATCGGCGCCTTCAAGTTGAATTGGCGGAATTAGAAGAACAAACTCGAGAGGCGACGCCATATGAAGACCGAAGAACTCCCTCGCCACGTAGCAGCCGCACTGCCGAATCACGTACAAGAGAATGGGTCAGGTCTAATATCGAAACTCGACATACCGAGTCGCGCGCGCCGAAGCAGGACGCCGACGAGTCGACTTCAAGAGGCATCGAGCAGCTAGCATCGGCGATAACGCACGCCATGGAGAGGGCGCAAGAAAATGTTCGCAATAACGACGCAAATCAGCGATTGGTAACACGGCTCACGACGTCGCGAGATCTGCCATCGTTCGATGGAGACCCGCTCGAATGGCCGAGGTTTAAAAGAGCATTCGAATCATCAACTGAGTTAGGTGGTTATTCCGAAGACGAGAACGTGGCACGGCTGGCGCGATGCTTGCGCAAGGAAGCTCGTGACGCGGTATCCTCGCTAATGATAGGTCCCGCCAAACTATCTCAAATCATGGACACCCTCCAATTGCGATTTGGAAATCCAGAATTGGTGGCGCAAAAAATTGGGAAAGAAATCAAGCGGCTACCTCGATTGGACAGTGAGCGAGGAAACCTCACGGTATTCGCCACGACGATAAAAAACTGTGTGACAGCCATGCAATCCCTCGGCCACATCGGGTACCTACACAGCCCTGAGCTGCACGCTGAGATAGTGGACAAGATACCGGCGTCGATGATTCGTGGCTACAATTTATTCTATCACGAAAGAAAGGACACGAATACCCCAAAGCTGGCTATCTTAGCAGATTATCTACGGTTCGAAGCGGACATAGCGTGCGCAGCAGGGACTACGGATGCGGCTGGACGAGCAGCTCGTCCTGAGCGTTCCAAAAGCACGCCTAAGGCAAAATACGACGAACGGCCACGACGAGCCATAATTCTCAATACGAGTAGTGGAAACTCGAGGCAGAGCAACCAAAATAGAGAAAACGCGAGGGAGGACAGATGCGGTTTTTGTCAAAATCGTGGTCACGCTACTCCAGCGTGTAACAAATTCTCCGCCTTGCCGGTTCGCAGACGTTGGCGGTGGGCATCGGAAAATCGGGTATGTTTCCGATGTTTCAAGAGCGACCATCGACAGGACGCGTGCAGAGCGGAACGTTGTCAACACCCAGGGTGCACGGGCTCACATCACAAATTATTGCACACGGAAAAACGCGCCCGTTCGCCCGACCGTCAGTCGGCGGAGACCACGACCCAGAAGAAGAAAGCGACGAATCAGTCCGTAAATAATACGTGGTCCGAAGAAGGAAGACGAGTTCTGTTGAAAATAGTGCCTGTCAGGTTATGGGGACCGAAGGGGAGCACGTCTACGTACGCGTTGCTGGATGAGGGATCAACGATAACTCTGCTCGACAACGAACTAGCGGATAAGATCGGAGCTACCGGAGAAACGGTTGGATTAGACCTCCACGGAGTCAGCCAGATGTGTACCAAGATACCAAGCAGCCGACGCATCGAATTCCGCGTTAGTGGAACGACTAAGGGCAGTCGCAAGCACGACATATCAGGAGCACGAACGGTACCTGACCTCAGGATTCACTGTCAATCATTGAGCATTGATGACATAAAGAATAACGAGCACTTGAAGCACATAGACTTGCCGTTGTACGATAACGCCGTGCCAAAATTGCTCATCGGACAAGACCACTGGGACTTGTTAACTCCCACGGAGATACGTGCGGGACCGAGACACGCTCCAGTAGCAACAAATACGCAACTCGGGTGGGTGGTACACGGCTACGCCACCGCGGCCTCATCGCAAAACCGACGACAAAAAATACTTATAACAACCGAACACTCGTCCGAGCACGCTGCAGTGGAAGAAAATGGTAGTCGAGCAGATCGCGAGCTTCACAATCTGGTGAAAGCGTCATTCGCAGTGGACGCGATAGGAGTTACCACCGGTAGCAGAAAAAACGCGCGAGACCAACGCGCGGAAGAAATCATGGCGAGAACAGCGCGGCGAGTGGGGGATCGCTGGGAAATCGGGCTGTTATGGAAACTCGATGGTGTTCGGTTACCCGACAGCTACCCGGCCGCCCTCAAACGCCTCGAGTCTCTCGAGCGAAAAATGAGTAGAGAGCCGGCGTTCGGAGCGGCTTACCGCCTCCAGATTCAAGACCTGCTCACCAACGGATACGCCCGCAAGCTATCGTCCACACCCTGCCATGAACGAACTTGGTTCCTACCTCATTTCGGTGTAACAAGTCCAAACAAACCGGGAAAGTTACGTATCGTATTTGACGCGGCAGCCAAAACACAAGGAACGTCATTAAATGACTACCTCCTCGCGGGGCCCGATCTACTTAATTCACTGCTCGGAGTTTTGATGAGGTTCAGGCAAAAGCCCGTAGCCTTCACTGCTGATATAAAGCAGATGTTTTTGCAAATCAAGGTTCGGGAGGAGGACAGGAACTCCCAATTATTCCTCTGGCGGGATGGTGACAGTCACAGAGACCCCGACGTGTATCAAATGACGTCCCTGATATTCGGGGCATCATCCTCCCCGGCCGCCGCACTTTACATCAAGAACACTAACGCTCGGTCCTTCGAAGGGAACTTTCCAAAAGCTGTGGAGGCTATAATCCGAAAGCATTACATGGATGACTATTTAGATAGTGTGAGCTCGGTGGAAGAAGCGCGGACCACGATCGCAGACGTGACGTATATCCAGCGACAAGGAGGATTCGAAATAAGAGGGTGGACGTCGAACAAGCCGGAAGTGTTACGAGGAATCCCCGAGGACAGACGATCGAGAGGGGCAGTGGATCTCTCTTTGATCAAAGAAGCTGGAGAAAGAACTTTGGGCCTGATTTGGAAACCTCACGATGATACTCTCTCATTCGCAACCAGTTTCGCGAGAATTCCTCAAGGGATATTGGCGGGGAGTCGAAGACCCACAAAACGGGAGATGCTTCGGGTTGTTATGTCCGTGTTCGATCCCCTCGGGTTACTGGCCCCTTTTACAGTCGGATCGAAAATCATGCTGAGGAATGTGTGGCGAAGCGGCATTGGATGGGACGACCGTCTAGCCGACGCCGAGTTTGCAGAATGGTTGAAGTGGGTCGAAAGATTAAGGGAGGTAGCCCTGTGCGTGGTACCGCGTTGTTATTTATCATCAGAAGGGAACCCAGCGACCACGGAGCTTCATATATTTTGCGACGCGAGCGAGCAAGCGTACGCGGCGGTGGGGTATTGGCGGTTCACCTATGGTGACAACGATCACCGACTGGCCTTCATTGCGTCAAAAACGAGAGTCGCGCCACTTCGGGCGCCACTTTCGATTCCCAGGATGGAGTTGCAGGCGGCGCTACTCGGCAGCCGTCTAGCCAATACCATAACAACGGAGCACGACATCGAGATCAGTCAACGAATTTTCTGGTCAGACGCACGCGCGGTGCTTTGTTGGATTAAAACCGACTCCCGGCGACATAATACCTGGGTGTCGAACCGTCTCGGGGAAATCGACGAAACAACGAACGCATCTGAATGGCGTTGGGTACCATCCAAAGAAAACCCCGCCGACGAGGCAACTCGGAGTAGAGCAAATGTTCCATCGTCAGAGTCTCGATGGTTCAAAGGGCCACAGTTCTTAACGACGAACGAATCAAGGTGGCCGAAAATTGTGCTAAGTCGAGAAGACTACGATGGAAGCGAAGACGTGAGAGCCGAAATGTCGGCACACGTAACGGTGAACGCACCGAGCGCGCTACCAGACCTGAAACGGTTTTCGTCGTGGACACGCCTAATACGCACCACCGCTCGTGTACTTCTCTTCCTAGAAGTGCGTTTGAAAAGAGCCCAGCCGGAAATCACGGTGTCTCACCTGCAACGCGCGGAGGACTTATGGGTATTACACGCCCAACGCGAAAGCTACGGGACAGAACTAAGGACGCTAGAAGAAGGCGGGCAAATTGCTAAGACGAGTCGTTTGATACAGCTGTCACCGATTATCGACGAAAAGGGGATTCTGCGAGTGAAGGGGCGAATACGACTAGTGGAAGGAGTAGAAACAGACGCGAAAACTCCGGTGATTCTTGACGGACGTCATCCATACACGACACTACTAGTAATGTATTATCACCAGCGGGCCGGCCATGGTAGCACGGAAACCGTATTAAACGAGCTGCGACAACGATATTGGTTCGTGCGCAGTCGCCCAACAATACGATCAGTGGCGTCAAGCTGCCAATGGTGCCGGGTACAAAAGGCCAAACCTCACCCCCCTTTTATGGGAGACTTGCCGACAGCCAGACTCTCGCATCACCAGCGACCCTTTACGCGCTGTGGGGTCGACTATTTCGGACCGATGACAGTGACGATCGGACGCCGACACGAAAAACGCTGGGGCGTCCTTTTTACCTGTCTCACAACTCGAGCAATACACTTGGAACTAGCCGCCTCTCTCAGTACTGATTCGGCAATAATGGCCTTACATCGATTCTCGGCTCGACGAGGATACCCATCCGAACTGTGGTCCGACAACGGAACTAACTTTCGAGGCGCCGCTACGGAATTACGCCAGGCGATTGAATCGCTCGACGTCGATAAGCTGAAATTGGAAGCAGTGAACAATCGCATGACTTGGCGATTCATTCCGCCCTCAACCCCTCATATGGGAGGAAGCTGGGAACGACTCATTAGGAGCGTGAAAGTAGCACTCGCGACGACACTTCAAGGACAGGCACCGAGGGAAGAGACGCTGAGCACGGCCTTGGCGGAAGCTGAACACAGCGTTAATAGCCGACCGTTGGGACCCGTGTCAGCCGACCCGCGGGATCCCGAAGCCCTAACCCCCAACCATTTTTTGATCGGGACATCTTCCAGAGCTGCCTTACCCATCAGATCAACGGAGGCTGATTTAAGCTGCCGAAAGCACTGGCGCGTAGCGCAACGATTGGCCGACATGTTTTGGCATAGGTGGCTAAAGGAATATCTGCCTACGCTTCAAATCAGAAAAAAATGGAATGTCGACGTCGACCCGATACGTGAAGGAGATGTCGTTTTTCTGATGGAGACCAACACCCCGCGTAATACTTGGAATAGGGGAGTTGTTACCAAGGTTTTCCCCGGAGCAGACGGGCGAACCCGCGTCGCCGAGGTACGATCTGGTACCAAGACTTACATCAGGGCGGCGGCCAAGCTGATATCGTTGGTTCCGTGCAAAGGTGGTACCGATGAAACTGCATCGATACCAGCGGGGAGGATGTCACCAACGGACCAATCACCCGCGAAATCGGCGACGACGCGAAGCGCGTAGACCGCGGCGTCGCGGGACATGCGCGCGCGATCGCGACGGAGAGGGGATAGCGGCCCGGCGGCCGGGGCGAGGCGGCACGGCTGACGAGCGAGCGCGAGCCCAGCAGTCTCTGGGAAGAGGTGCGAGAGAGCGCGCGATCTGAGTCGGTGTGCGTGCGGTGCGGGCCCGAGCGCGGGCGTGAGTGAGCGCGAGAGACCGCGACAAGCGAGTGCGACGCGGAGTGCGCGATCGAGCGAGCGAGAGCGAAAAATTGTTGCCGCTCCAAAATATTTAATTATTTCGATTACGAATAAAAATCAGCTTTAGTTGCGAAGTACGTCGTTGCGATATTTTTCCTAAATCCTTCACCAGTGTGCAGTCATGTTACCACTAATCACCATCAACCTTTCGGGAAATTGACGGCCGTCGTGCGCGTGTGTGTGTGGACGAGATTGTAGGGAGATACTCGTGGATTGTCCGAGTAGTTGACAGCCCTTCGCTTGTCGATTATCCAAGCAGGCTGGTGCACGAACAATCGTCAATGGCCCGAGTGGTTGACAGCCGGAGAGCTGGTCGATCGTCCGGAGTAGCCGGACGAGTCGCATGCATGTTGTTGGGGGTCTCTTTGTCGGATTTAGTCGTAGTGGGTTACTGGCATGCGGAATGTTTATTTTCGTTTTTATAGGTTGCCGGCGCGATACAATTACTGATTTATGTGGAACAATAACATGGTAAATATTCTACCACGAACATTCAATGAAATGTCAACGATACAAATTAAATTAAAGAGACATATGGATCATCAGTCTGACTACATGCACGAAACTATAAAGCCAGCCAAAATTTGCAAAGCATTAGAATACTTGCAGAAAACGACATTATATACAAAAAACAATGTAAAGATAGACTCCAATTTTTTTAATAAGTACGAAACGAATACTGGTGTTGAGATACCGTTTATAGTAGATAAAGAAGATGAACTTGAACATTGTATGAATGCAAACAAAAAAACAAAGATGGAAAGTACCATTCATGAGTCTGATTCAGAAGAATCAGATTCATTTGAACCGATTGATGAAGTTCTCATCATTGACAGAAACCAAGAAGTGTCAAAAAATATTCATGTTATAGCACCCGGACAGGACAAATATCCAGTCCCGTGGCATTTGACTGAAAACATAGATGAATTATGCTTCCCAAAAATTTTTGGTGGTGAAATTCTCGATAAAGAAAATAAGTTAACATACTCACAAAGAGTTAAATTCGAATCAAGAAATAAAGATAGAAGATCATGTAATCCGACAAGGATATTATTCATGGCGAAACAAAAATTAGAAAAGGCTGTAATGTCTAATATAAATATTTGTCTACGTCGAGTGAAGAATCATGATTATCTAACGGTAGACGATGTAAAAAACTCTGAATTTATAAACGATTCTATTCGACATGACGATGGCTATACATTTTTAAAACAAATACGATCATCACCATCATATTGGGAGACTAAGAAAAAGCATTTATTGGGCATGATAAGACAATGTGGTATTCCCACATTGTTTATTACTTTTTCAGCATGTGAGACAAAAAATGTAGACTTACTGAAAATTCTATATAAAATACGATACGATAAAACTATAAGTGATGCAGAAGCAGTATGGTTGGATACAGCAGAGAAAACCAGGCTTATACGAGAAGATCCTGTAACATGTGTCAGATACATAGAAGATCGTTTCAATCAGATTATGGGCATACTAGAAAATGAACATGGGCCATTCGGTGAAAATAATGTTATTGATTATTTTCAACGACGAGAATTTCAAGCAAGAGGATCGGTTCATACCCACAATCTCGTGTATTGTAGAAATGCACCAATTTATGATGAAGAAATTCCACAATCGAATGAGATATTGACAAAATGGATAGATAACATAATTTCATGCGCATATGACCCTAAAAATCCACTTGTACAGTTACAAGTACATCGACATACGCATACATGTTACAAAGGAAGGAAAAATAAGTCAACATGCAGATTTAACATCCCACAATATGTCATGAGGAAAACAATGGTTCTAAAACCATTAGAAGAAAGCGAAGTAACAGCAAATGATAAAACAAATCTGAATAAAATTAAAGAGCTTATGCAAGAATTTTTTGATTGTAATACGATAGTTACGTTCGAAGATACACTCAGCAAAAAAATTAAGGGAGCAGTTAAATTTTACCGTTTTTTCACTGATTTTTGAAGCGCTGTAAGTTTGTGAAAAATGGTCGAATCGTAATAAAACAAAATGCGTTTTAAAGCTTCATATCTCTAGTTTGAAAATCAATGCAGTCTTTTATTTTTTAAGCAACACGCTCGGCATGAACCTAAGGAATAGCGGGAAGGAAATTTTCTTAAATTTTTTGTCGTTTTCAAAGTCGTCCACGGGCACAAAAAATTTTTTTCTGGCTTTGTCAATACTGGGGTCCTTTAGCCTGGTTCTTCAGCTTCAAAATGGTGTTTTGTTCATCTCTGTACGACCATTTGTCGCTGAGATATCGGCATTTAAAGGAAAAAGGAGCTTTTTTCGTAGATCATCAATATCTCATGAACTAATGATCGCACAGCGAGCTAAAGGTAGGTTTTGTAAACTGGAAGAAATGCTCTAAAAGTACCTTCTGGTACTTTAGAGATTTTATTTTTTTATGTAACCTTAATATTGATTTGAAAAAGACCAAAAAAATGGACTTTTTCCCCGTTTTGGAAAATCCACGTCAACTTGGCAGATATTGCCATAATGACTCATGTTTTTATGATTTTTTTTAGTTCAATACATGCCCAACGACCCCCCAAGATTAAAAAATTTATGTGCTGAACCGTTGTTTTTTCCCGAAGCGTCAAAGTTTTATAAAAAATTAAAGGAACACTTATTGTTCCTTAAATGGCATTTAATGATGACTAAAATTAAAAAAAAACTTTTCCGTTGTTTTTCTCACGGTTTCGCAATAACTACTCTTTTAATCTTTGAAAAAGAGAAAAATTAAAAATTTTGAATTTTTCTGAAAAAAAAAAAGTTCGTAGGCATTTTTGTTTTTTTTTTTGTTTTTCATTTCAAAGATTGTTCATAAGAAATTGTGAGAAAAATACCGTTTTTTAAGCAAAAAAATTCAAAATTTTTAATTTTTCTCTTTTTCAAAGATTAAAAGAGTAGTTATTGCGAAACCGTGAGAAAAACAACGGAAAAGTTTTTTTTTTAATTTTAGTCATCATTAAATGCCATTTAAGGAACAATAAGTGTTCCTTTAATTTTTGATAAAACTTTGACGCTTCGGGAAAAAACAACGGTTCAGCACATACATTTTTTAATCTTGGGGAGTCGTTGGGCATGTATTGAACTAAAAAAAATCCTAAAAACATGAGTCATTATCGCAATATCTGCCAAGTTGATGTGGATTTTCCAAAACGGGGAAAAAGTCCATTTTTTTGGTCTTTTTCAAATCAATATTAAGGTTACATAAAAAAATAAAATCTCTAAAGTACCAGAAGGTACTTTTAGAGCATTTCTTCCACTTTACAAAACCTACCTTTAGCTCGCTGTGCGATCATTAGTTCATGAGATATTGATGATCTACGAAAAAAGCTCCTTTTTCCTTTAAATGCCCATATCTCAGCGACAAATGGTCGCACAGAGATGAACAAAACACCATTTTGAAGCTGAAGAACCAGGCTAAAGGACCCCAGTATTGACAAAGCCAGAAAAAAAATTTTTGTGCCCGTGGACGACTTTGAAAACGACAAAAAATTTGAGAAAATTTCCTTCCCGCTATTCCTTAGGTTCATGCCGAGCGTGTTGCTTAAAAAATAAAAGACTGCATTGATTTTCAAACTAGAGATATGAAGCTTTAAAACGCATTTTGTTTTATTATGATTCGACCATTTTTCACAAACTTACAGCGCTTCAAAAATCAGTGAAAAAACGGTAAAATTTAACTGCTCCCTTAATTTTTTTGCTGAGTGTATGTTAAGACGTTTGGAAATTACGGAGAAAGCTTACATTAATGCAATAAGAAGCAACTTATCAAGGACAAAAATATTCTTGAAGAGACGCAGCATCGACGTTGCAGTTAATCCGTATAATATAACAATACTAACTTTTCTCGAGTCAAATATGGACATACAATTTGTCTTGGATCCGTATAGTTGTGCTTCTTACATGATAAATTATGTTACAAAAATTGATGCAGGATTATCACGACTGTTAAGAGATGCGGCAAAAGATATACAAGATGGAAATTTAACTATTAGACAGAAATTCAGAAAAGTTGCCAACGTATTTATAAATGGCAATACATTGTCTGCTCAAGAAGCTGTTTATCACATTCTCGGACTACCACTATCATTGTGCAGTAGAGCCGTGATTTACATAAACACAGCGCCAAGAAATGAACGAGTACGGATGTTGAAATCTTGTGTAGAGTTAAAGAAAATGAACACCGATTCCACAGATATATATTATAAAAATATAATTGAAAAATATTCCATTAGAAATGAAAATTTAGATCACATTTGTCTTGCCGACTTCGCAGCAAATTACGAGCAAAGAAAGAATACAAATCAAGATTTTAGCGATGGAGAATCTGATAATGAGAATGAAACACAAAAACGGCAAAAAAATAAAATAATCAGATTTCGTCGATACAAATTGCAAGAAGATGCGTATAATTATTTTAGAGAACAAGTGTTGCTCTTTTTGCCTTGGAGAAACGAATTAGATGATGTTGAAAATCAAATTTGCGAAACAATTTATAAAGAAAATATCGAAGTGATTGAAAAAAATCGTAATATTTTTTCAGTCATCGGAGATGAAGCGATAGATAAAGCATTGATTAAAGCTCAAAATGATTATGAAGACATAGAAAATGAAGAAGTTGAATCATTTATGAAGAACAGAATACAAAAAAATTATGAAATTTATATTTTTGGACAAGCAGGTATAGAAGACTACTCTAAAAATAAAAAAAGGCGAATAACAAGTCCTCCAAAAGACACAACTGAAACGTTGATGAATTCACTTAATAAACTGAACGATAGGCAAAGACAAATAACTATGCATGTTTTAAATTGTTTTAAAACTAGTAATTTGCCTATTCGAGTGTATATTAGTGGATCAGCTGGTGTTGGAAAAAGTACAGTCATTAATTCAATTTACCAATTATTACTACATCACTTTGATGCATTACCTGGTGAAAAGAATAATTCAATAAAAGTATTATTATGCGCGCCTTCTGGAAAGGCAGCGTTTTTAATAGGCGGTGTAACGCTACATACTGCCTTTGCTTTACCAGTAACACAGTTTGGAGGGCAAATGCCAGAGTTGTCTGCTGATATAGCAAATACTATACGCGAGAATTTATTCGAACTAAAGTTATTAATTATAGACGAAATATCGATGGTGGGTAGCACAATGTTAAGTAGAGTCGATACCAGGTTGAGACAAATAATGGGGCGAGATAGAAGTTTTGGTGATATCTCCGTCATACTTGTCGGCGACCTTTACCAATTGCCACCTGTTATGGATAGTTCCATATACCTCGCACCAAAATCGTCAATGCTAAGTGTTTTTTCTGAAAATATTTTATGGGATGAGTTCAAATTTTTCGAATTGACTGAGATAATGCGACAAAGAGACGACACATCATTCATTAAAGCTCTTAACAATCTAGCCAGAGGAGAAATGGTTGACGATGATATTTCTCTAATTCGTTCCAGGGAAACAAACGAAAAAAACGTGCCGGTAGATACAATTAGATTATATACTGAAAATCGTCTCGTGGAGGCTTACAATAAACTAAAAATTAATATGAAAGATGGCACAGCATACGAATCAGAAGCAAAAGACAAAATTTTAGGAAAGATTTGTAGCAAAATGAGAAATAAATTATTGACATCATTAAAAAATAAAAAAAGAACTGAATGTGGTGGTTTACCGTTTAAAGTTACTTTGAAAGTTGGAATTAACTACATGATAACTACTAATATTGATGTCGAAGATGGCTTAGTTAACGGAGCATGTGGCAAATTAAAGCATTTAACTTTTCTACCGAGAACAAACGTACCAATAAAAATTTGGTTGGACTTTAATGATGAAAATGTTGGATCTAAACAAAAAAGAGCTTTTTTGAATTATATAGATGAAAACGATATTGATAAGTGTTTAGTGCCTATTTCACTACATTCTGCTATTATAAATGTTAATGAGAGGTTTGGGTATCAAACTGTGAGGCAACAATTTCCTATAACTCCTGCTGAAGCTTTAACGATCCACAAAAGCCAAGGACAAACATATGATAAAATATGTATTGATTTAAGAAAAAAATCACGAATGACGAGGTCCATGCTTTACGTAGCACTGAGTAGAGTAAGGAAATTGTCTGATTTATTTATTCTCGGTAATTTTACGCCAACAAATAAACCACCTATAAACAATCCATTGGAATACGAAATGAAAAGATTAAAAGAAGAGAAACCTCTGAAATTATCATATACACAAAAAATAAGTGGACATGGTATAAAAATCATATACCAAAACGTGCGATCGTTGAGAAAAAATGTTAACCATATAATTTCTGATAAATGGTACAGTCAAGCAGATATTTTGATTTTCGCGGAAACTCAAACAATTTCATCAGATAATTTCGTAATTCAAGGATTCACTATTACCTTTCGATCCGATCCACATAACAAGCGTTTACCAAAAGGTATCATATGTTTCACAAAGAAACATTTAAACGTTTCAATTCGACAACATATACAAAAGGATGAGAGCGCATCGAATGGGCAGCGTCACCATATTGATTTAATACATCTTGATGTAAATGAAGTTGAAATAATTACCGGATATAAATCGCCATCCGTCAGTAGAACAATGTTTACGATCGAACTAAATAAAATTCTAAGTGGCACGTCGAAAAATGAAAAGATTGTTATAGGAGATTTTAATTACGATTCGTACAAGAAAGGATGCTTCTTTGAGAATTATCTAAGTAATATTAAATTTAAACGCGCAATTTCTGCTGAAACTTCTACTACGAATTTCAATACACAGATAGATGTGATATTTGTATCTGAAAGTATGTCAGACTACACTGCTGGTGTTTACGAAACATATTTCTCTGATCATAAACCTATATTTATCGGATTAAAAGTACGACAATCACAATCAATAATTGAATCAACAAAGACAATTGTACATGAAAGTATGAATCAGCACCATTCCGATTGTATTATAAATTTAAAAGACGAAACCAAATATAGTCTTGCTGAGTTGAGTTCGACTACTGAATCAGAAATTATTTTTCCGATTATTGCAACAAGTCCGAGCATATCATTTTCCAATCAGCATGATCTTCATATTGATGATAACGCGCCGCAAACATTAGAACAAAATGTTTTAGAAACAAATTCAAAGTTAGACGACAGACCTTTAAATGCAATTCTTGACATAATAAAAAATAATACTCAATTCAATACATTGGATGTTCCTTTTATTCAACCTGTATTAGGCCTAAGATGGGTTGAACCCATTTTTACCGAAGATATACAGATATTAGGGGCTCGTGATCACTGGCACTGTATTTATTACGACGAGACCATACTTCACATATATGATAGTATGTATTATGACATACACAAGTACAAAGATTTGATGTTAGAAGAACGAAATTACATTCAGAAAAGATATCCCAATTTGTCGCAAAATAATATTATTTTTGAAAAAGTTACCAGTCAGCCAGATGTTTTTTCTTGTGGTTTGTATGCAGCAGCATTTGCAACGTCTTTAGCTCTTGGACAAAATCCATCTAATATAAGATATTCCAGAGATGTAAATAAACTTCGTAGACATTTGATGATAATCATTAATGGAAACGTTTTATTACCATTTCCAGAAGAATGATGAGATGAAAAACGTAAATAAAAAAAATGATACATTTTTATGTGAACTTGAATTAGATAATTTTCTTATCTGCACATCATGCAGCAACGTAAATTGTTTTTTAAATCTACACTGTTTGCAGCAGCCTAACGTAAATAACTTTACAAACTGCAACACTCTGCAGCAACATAAATAATTTTTTTAATCTGCACTGTTTGCAGCAACCTAACCTAACAAACTTTAGAAACAGCAACACTCTGCAGCAACGTAAATAATTTTTTTAATCTGCACTATTTGCAGCAACCTAACGTAAAAAACTTTCGAAACTGCATCCCTCTGCAGAAAAATAATTAAAATTATTTTTAAAATGTATGACAGACAAATATATAAAAAAATATATATGTATATCATTTTTTTTATATCTGTTCGTATAACAAGAAAGGTTCCACATTAATAAAGCACCTTGGTATCATAATAGAATACAACTTAATGATTGTGTATTGTTACCGCGCTCGCGAGTTACGAGCCTCCAAAACCCGGGCTGGCGACAAAAATCCCCGTCAGCTGGTTTTACCTTTAAGTCCGGGGCGCCATCCACGCTCTTAGCGTGGCCCAGCTGTGAAATTGTTGAAATAAAAAAAACGGGGACGAGATAGTTGGCCGGCTAGCCACAGCCTGCACAATGGTAGAGGGGGGCGGTTCGGGAACTCGGGGACGAAATATTCGGTCTGGCTCGATTTTTTTACAAAAAAAACAATTCGCGACTCAAAAATGTTTACACCAGTTCGGGCACAAAAAAAACCATTTATTTTCCAAAATCCTCTCAATTCGTCGCGATACAAACAAAAGCGGCGCCCTACTAAAATCGGGGAACAGTTACTTAATTCGCCGTTCCCGATTTCCTACCCGGCACGAGCAAATAAAAATATTACACCACAAAAACGATTTTACACGCGACCGCGAGCTAGATTCCGTGACCGGGGACGAAGCCCCGCGCGACAAAGGCCCTACTACGGTCGATCGCTCGACCGACGCAATTCACAATAAAAAAAACAACACGAAAAACGACAAAAATCCGAACAAAAATCGCAACGCTTGCGATTCGCACGCACCCGGAATGGCCGCGCACAGGCCGACAGCCTCGTGCGCGTGCGACCGATCGCCGGTCGTATCACGAGGCGGCGACAGAAGGTCGCCCGCGAAACTCTCCAACGCCCCCGCGATCGCTCGCACGCACACTTTTCCCGGGGATTGTTCCGCCCCGGTACGCTTACCAAAACGGCGACGATCGTCCGCCCTTGAGACCGACCGCTCGCGAGCCGAGGGCACTCTCACCGCGATCTCGAGAATAATATAACGCGCACTATACGGGTCCTACCGCGATTATTCCCGCCCACGACGGATACCCCACGGTCGTCGGGCGGTCGCGAAAAACCAACACCCGCGCACCCGGAGACTGTCACCAAAACCCACGAGGAAACCTCCGAGAGGGACCCTACCTCCAAATTCCTCGTTCCACAAATCCAAAAAGTCCCGGAAAGACGCTGGCCTCTGTCTCCGCGACGTCGACGCCAACCTCACGTTACACCAGCCGGACGAACAATCACCTGTCGCGACGCGCTCGTCTCCCCGTCCCCTCCCCTCGTCGCCCGAAATTCCGCAAATTCGCGCGAACTACCGGTCGCGTAGCGCGACACGCGGGACGACGACGCTGTTGACGCGCGGCGGGGGGGGCGGTTTCGCGCGCGAAACTCGAATCGGTAATGCGAGGCGGCGGCGCCGCTAACCCGATTGTTTTACAAAAGAACCAATAAAGAAGCATAATGCGCTCGTTCGCAATCGCCGGAGATCCCTGGAAAACGAAAGAGGCCCGCAAATAATTCGGCGACGCAACGGTTGATGAATTTCACGCGAAGCGCCGAGCAGCACGCGGCCGAGCAGCAGTAGCCCGCCGCGGTGGGGGAAACGACGACGGCGGCGAGGCGCGAAGTCTCGCGCGACAGCAGCTGATCGGCGGCTGTTCGCAGGCGGTCGTAGGGCTCCCCGCTCTCCGTCTCCCTCCCAGCGGTGACTCGTCGCTGGCTCTTCGCGGGCGGCGGGGTCTCTCCGTCCTTCTCGCTCGCGTAGCAACGGCGGAACCCGGGAATTTTCAACTCCCAGGGAATCGGTGACCGTAGCCGACGGCGCTCTCCCTCTCGTCGCAGTGCATCTCGTCAGCGTCGGGTGCATTAAAAAAAAACAATAAAAAAAAACCGTCAAATCAGTGAGTCTTTTTCGGTCGGTGAGAGTGCCCGGGGAGGATTGTTCGCCGGGTGGCCCGCGAGGTCGGCAATCGACGCAAAGAAGGCCGTACTACAGTGCCCTCTTTGTAACGCCCTTAAAAAGCGCGTTACAGTATATATCGTATTGATCAATTCTATTATATTTGTGAGAGGCGAAGGGACTCACGTTAAAAAAGCACCCTGTTGACGGAATGACGTACAACCGAATAATTTCATAATTCTGTATATATGATATTTAGCAATGCTATTTGTGAGAGGCAAAGGGACTCACGTTAAAAAAGCACCCTGTTTAGAGAGAATGAAATACAAGCTAATAATTTAATAATTTTGTATATTTGATATTTAGTTACGCTATTTGTGAGAGGCAAAGGGACTCACGTTAAAAAAGCACCCTGTTTTTACAAAATAAAATACAACCACATCATTTGATAATTTTGTATATATTATATTTAGCAATGCTAATTGTGAGAGGCAAAGGGACTCACATTAAAAAAGCACCCTGTTTTGAGAGAATGAAATACAAGCTAATAATTTAATAATTTTGTATATATGATATTTAGTTACGCTATTTGTGAGAGGCAAAGGGACTCACGTTAAAAAAACACCCTGTTTTTACAAAATAAAATACAACCACATCATTTGATAATTTTGTATATATTATATTTAGCAATGCTAATTGTGAGAGGCAAAGGGACTCACATTAAAAAAGCACCCTGTTTTGAGAGAATGAAATACAAGCTAATAATTTAATAATTTTGTATATATGATATTTAGTTACGCTATTTGTGAGAGGCAAAGGGACTCACGTTAAAAAAGCACCCTGTTTTGAGAGAATGAAATACAAGCTAATAATTTCATAATTTTGTATATACGATATTTATCCATGCTATTTGTGAGAGGCAAAGGGACTCACGTTAAAAAAGCACCCTGTTTTGACAGAATAAAATACAACCTAATAATTTTATAATGTTGTATATATGATATTTATCCATGTTATTTGTGATAGGCATAGGGACTCACATTAAAAAACCACAGTTTTTTCACAAAATTATATACAACCGAACAATATGATAATACACTAACATTAAAAAATAAATGTTTCATCAGACTGTAATAAAACTAACTATACGACACCGATATATGTATCGATATATATATATATCTCTATACTATAAAAATGTATAATTTTAAATATTTTTCTAGGAATGCTACACTTTGTTGGGCTGACGTTTTGGAGGGCTGAGACTACCTTACATCTTGAATTTTAATATAAAATAAAAAATTGAAATTGAAATACAAATATAGTAATCCTTTGTGATTGATAAAAATATTTCATTAAAAATATCATTTTCTATCTCAGTAATTAATTGGTTACTCTTCATTTAAACTATTTTATTTCAAATCACTCACACGTTGTTATTACCTTTGTTCTGGGTATCACGGTTTATCATATTCCACCGAGGGATCCTTACCCATCCCAACGAAACTTCAACAGAGATATCCGTTTCAAGAAGAATATCGCAAATAAATTTCCCTGAGATATGACGACAAGAAAACACGAATCATCCTTCCCTACGGCCCACGACAGACAAGAAACAATCACTGATTTTGATAACATTTCAAAGTCATTGAACACAACTTAATAATTATAAATAATATTTGTTTTTAATGTCAAAGGTAGATACTACAATTTATACAAAATAAAACTTTTTAAATTTAAATTTTTTATTTCGATGTGATAAGCACAGCGATTTCATATTTAAAAAGCACGCTGTATCGACAAAATAAAACACCATAACTCATATGTTGATTCGGTATATATCTCATTCATGAATGCTATTTGTAATATACGAAGTAACTAGCATTAAAAAATGATCGTGTTTTGATTAAATAAAATACAAATGAAACATATGATAATTCCGAATATAATCATATATAGTTTTCTTAATTACAAAATTAATAAAGTTGCAAAGTATAACTTTGCACATGGCTTCCTCATTAATTTCCCTTTTGAACAAAGCTTCCTCTATGAGGAAGCCAAAGTGAATAAATAAGCTTCTTCATAGAGGTGGCTTTGTGAAAAAGGGAAATTAATGAGGAAGCCATGTGCAAAGTTTTTATAATTAATTCATTAGTTATTCATCATATTTCTGACACGATTTGCTTACCTTCATCTTCGCTGCAGGATGAATTTTCGGCTTCGATCGGTCCGGCCGATGTCGGATTGGGTTCCTCATCGCTGCTACTATTATCATCTGGCAAATCGTTCGTTCCTTGGGCCATTTCGAGCAGCTGCGAAATTTTGACGATGTCACTCTGGATGTCGGGCTGGCGATAAATCTGCTTATGAATCTTGTCGGCGTGACCAAGGAAATTCGCCAAATTTGAGACTTCGTTCTCCGACAAGTTCAGCGCAATGCATTTCGTCGCGACGTGCTTGCGGAGCTGTGTGCCACGAAGTGTGGTCGGAACATCTGCACCGCACTGCTCAGCGAACTCTCGTAGTAGTCCACAGGCTCGCAGATATTTAAGCCGGTCTCGATCTTTCGACGGTAATCCGAACAAATACGGGTTAGCTTCCGGTACCCCAGCGTTGTGGCGATATTTGCAAATCAGAACGAGGCAATCTAATATATTCGCTGAAACTAAGACGGCCACTCCTCTTCCGAGCTTCCCACGAATCATAAATCTCACGTACTTCTTCGCCAATGCTTGCCCGTGCTTTGAAAGAGTCGCGAAGATTTCTTTGTCGGCGACTTGGTCGATTCCTTGGTGCGAATTAAAATCCTCTATATAAACGCGTTCGATTTCGCCAGCTCGACGACGATTGAAGAGTTGCAACGATATTAGCGTAACTTCGGCAAGTTTTCGCCAAGCGTCTACGGAAAATTCCGAGTTCAGTCTTTCGAAGTGTGTTTCACGTTCGGCGTTGAGGAAATTATGCAGCTTTGTGATATCGTCAAGGTTTGGCAAGACGATTTTCGTACGCCTGTTGTTCTGTAGCTGCGTCTCCATTACAGCTCTATTTACGCTGGTACCGTAGTCCTCGCTCTGTAGCTTCAAATAATCCTCGACGCGCTTTTGATCATGTGCTCTCTCTTCTTTGATGTATTCAGATCGTTGAATTTCACCAGCGTACTTCAATAATGTGCCGAGATTCGAGGCGACAGCTGGATGCGCGAAAACGCGAGTAGTCTCGTTAAAGCCTGCGACAATTTTCACCGCTTTGACGGAATCGTCGTAGTGTCGAGGTTGAAAAACTTCAGAAAACTCCTTTATTGCGTTGTTACGTTCTTTTATAGCCATTAAAAACCGACCCAGTAAACGTAGTCGTGCTCTAATCATTTGATAATGATGCTGATGCAGACCGTATTTCTCGCTTTGCTTGTTCGCGTACAAAATCAGCAGTTTGTCGTAACGAATTCCACGAACGATATCGTCTTCCCGCATATACGGGAATACGTGAGTTCTAACCAAATCATTAGCTTTCTCATTAATTCGCGCTGAGACTTTGCGGCCTTTCACCATTACGAGTCGTTCCTTATGACCAGATTTCTTCGTGCACTTCTTAAAGTGATGACGAATGACCGTTCGAGAGTACTGACCGCGACAATTTCCGCACGGTACAAAGTCCTTTGCACACTTTTTCATTCGCTCTTGTGGTCTTCGGACGACCAGCAACTCGCCCCTGTTGAATCGTCTATCCGTATTGTACAGATGGTTCCCGTTCTTTCTGATTGTTGCAAGTATGCGCGAACGTTCCAAGTTTTTCGGCGGTAAGGCTGCGAATTTCTTGACATCCTCTTCAGTAGCGTGGACAAGTTCGAGATGTCGATCGAGTTTCGATTGCAACTTTTGGCAATATAAGCAGAAATTTTTCTTCGTATGCGTCGCGGACTTCGACGATGCTACCAGTAGTTCCGTATCGTCAGGTGCCGATGCGCCCTGCTTATTAGGTCCCAAGGTAATGTTTACTGGCGAACTCGATACCTTCTGCCTCCTTTTACGACTGACGGACTTTTCTGCCTTTTCCTCTGCATCGCTGTCTCCGACAGAACTTGAGGAGTCCGAAGCCGATGGAACGTACTATTGATTGTCCGATCCACTGGAACTCTCTGTATATAAGCCCAAGTTTAGATTAATAAACATACTTTATTTATAAAATGCAGTTTTTTACGCACATGATGAATACATTTTTTAAATAAAAAAACTATGTTTCTGAGCTTTATTTGTATCAACCAGAATTTTGAGGCCATGTGATCAACGACGAGAACTGAAATCTGGAAAGTTATTTACCTTCATTACTTTCAGCACCTTTGCCATCGACACGCGACTCAACTTCATCGCTATCGGCCCCAGTGGAATCAACATTTGTCTTCTCCAGAACCGTAGAACTGCCAATGGGTATTAACATTTCATCTGACGGAGAGATGTTGAATCTTTTCCGTAAATCTACAGTCAGTATAACATCGGGCACAATTCTGGGCTTCAATCTACAATACAAGCAAAATTTAATTATTTAAGCATGAATTGCATACGATTAAATCTCCGTCGCCATCTGCACCGATCGATATATTTATAATTTTATCTATCTGCGACATACCGAGATTCACCAACTTTGGGCCATTCGTCCTCAGGGCTACTTGCCCCTCTGTGTACTTCTGCAAATATAAACAGACTATTAATTTTGAAAACGACTATTGTCGGTAGCCCAATTTTGTAAACTATATTTTCCTTTTTTATTTCGTTTTTTTATTGTAAAGAAAACGTTTATAACACAAGGAGTCTTTTGTTTTGAGTTAATAAGCAAAAAAATTATGTTTCTACGTACCGAAAGGAGGTGAAGGCAATTCGACCGGCGAATTTCGAGCCTCGTTATAAGCAGCCGTATTACCAGCTCCATTTTCAAATAGTTCATCATTATCGCGCTTGCTCTGAGAATTCGATTTGAAAATATGGTCGAAAATCGAATTTTCACAGGAATCAGTGTACAGTCTCTCGGAAATGGATTTCGTCATGCCGATCTCAGTGAGAATCTTTTGAAACTCTTCTTGGACTTCTTCTTCCACGACTGCATCATCAACAGTCATAGGAATATCTTCATTCGCGCTACTCATTACAGGAACGTTGCAGTTCTCATCGACGCTCAAATTTTCTTCGCTTGACTGATCGACACTCATGCGGGCAGCGTTGTCATTTAAGTTACCCACGGCAGAAGTGTTACAGTTTTCGTCGATGCCCGAATTTGTGAATCCGTAATTATCGTTCGATTGATGTTCTCGCTTTTCGTTCGATTGAAGTCCTCGCCTTTCGTCTTCGTTGTCTGACTGGTAAATGCGTTCGTTTAAGTTATTTCCGTCAGAAATGTTGGAGTTCTCATCGATGTGCGAGTCGTCGAATACGCAATTCTCCTCGACGAACTCGTCGACGTTTCCTTCGACGATCTTATCCGACGACTCAGTCATTTTTACTTGAGATTCTGGATAGGCAGCGAGCAAACTACGATGTACAAATATCTCAGAGTCATTCGGCTGGAGAACGTGAATTTCAGAGACACATGTCTCTGATATCTGCGCGTCGACGATCTTGTGTTCGGACATTGACATGTGGTCATTCTTCTCGCTGAGTATCTGCATTTCGCGTTTCGTCGTATTGTCCTCGATGGGACCATGCGTTTTCGTGACGTGTTGTCCTAACAGTACCTTCTGGTCGCAAATTCGATAGTTGCCGTTGGGTTCCAGCAATTTCGTCACGTCGAGAATTTGAGTGTTCGGCACGTCGGCGATCTTCCGTTCGGATATTAACACGTGGACATCCTTCTCGCTAAGCACCTCTAATTCGCATTTCGTCGTGCTGGTCTCGATGGGGCTATCCATTTTCGAAACTTGCCCGGATAGTTCCTTGTGCTCGCTAATTCGGTCGTTGTCACTATGTTCCGGGATTTTCTTTACGTCGAGAATCTGGTCTTTCGACGCGTCGGTGATCTTGTCTTCGGACATTGAAACGTGGGTATTCTTCTCGTTGAGCATCTCCATTTTGCGTTCGGTTACATTGTTTTGGATGACTCTAGGCGAGACGTCTTGGCCTGTCGCTTCCTTCTGATCGAAAGTTCGTTCCGTACCGTTGGGCTCCGGCAACTTCTTTACGTCAAGTATTTGAGCATCTGACTCGACGGCAATCTTGTGTTCGGACATTGAGACGCGGTCATCCTTCTTGCTGAGCATCTCCACTTCGCGTTTCGTCGTATTGTCCTCGATGGGACCATGCACTTTCGAGACGTGTCCGAACGGTTCCTTCTGGTCACAAATTCGATTGTTGTCGTTGGCTACTGGCAACTTTTTCGCGGCAGAAACCTGAACGTTCGTCACGTGTTCTATTTTTGCTTCTGTCTCGTCGAGTATTTGACCGTTCTCGTCTGGAATATCACCCGTCGGACTGTTCTTGACTAAAATCTCCTTCTGAGCCTGATTCGTCGAACAGCGTTCGAGCGAAGTCTCGCGCAGAACTTGACTTGGCGGATTATGTGCTGTCGAACTCTTGTCGTCGGGTATCTGACAGGATGAATCGCGTTCAATGGTCCCCTTCCCATGCGGAGTCGGACTCGTCGGGCTGAGCTTGATCGAAATTTTATCATTTGCGTCGGAAACGTCTACCGAATCTCGATCATCGTCGCGGTTCGGATGCGATCGCGAGTCCTCTACGTCTATTTCCAGCCGTGTGACTTCAGTTTCAACAAAATCGGCTTGGATCTCTGTTATAAATCATTTCGATATTATTAACATAAATATTCCGGATAGTTATATTTTAGAGAAGTGTTGCGATCTGAAAGAAATGTCTTACTAAAAAAGTTCCGCGTTTCCTGCCCCGAAAGTGAAAAAGCATATTCCTTAGATTTTGTACCCCGCGAAGGGAGGATAGCCGAATCTAAGTATAACTTGCTCGAATCTGTAAACACAAATGTTACATGCCAATATAATTAAACTAAAAAATCAAAATAAATCACATTGCCAATATATCCAATATAAAAACATCGTTGTAAAAAAATTGATAGCAGATTTAAAAATTACCTCGGTGCTGCTTGTGCTTTTTAATCACGTCTTTGAATATTAGCTTCTCGCCTGTGGTCTCGATATCTTTGAAGAAAAAAGAGTTTTCCTCCTCCTCCAAGCACCTCTGGATTTCCTCCAATACCGCACGATCTTCTACATAAAAGAAAAAATACAATTTTCTTATGTTTTGATGTTCGGCTCACGAAAAATTGATATTAAAATAAAATTGAAATGAATTGTACATGTGTGTGTCCTCAAAATAGCCACAAGTCTTCGAAACAGACTTAATATAAATAATTATGTTCTCAAAGACTACAATACGAGAACATACCGTCTTTATGTTCTCAAAAGAGCCATAAGTCTTCGAAACAGACTTTGTATACGCAACTATGTCCCCAAAGACTACAATACGAGAACATATCGTATATATGTCCTCAAAAGAGCCATAAGTCTTCGAAACAGACTTTGTATACTATGTCCCTAAAGACTACAATACGAGAACGATAAAATTTAGTACATGAAAGTTGCGTCAAATTGTATAAGAATGCACCGAGGAAAATAATTGCTAAGACAATCGAATGTGCGTTTGCGGGCAGCGAAATAAATATTTCGTTCCGTGGACGAAATAATAGTTATTGTGAATTAAAAAAAAATTTGATTCAACTAAACGTTGGTTCGTTCAACCAAATATAATGTCCAATTACCCAAATATTTATTTCGCCGCCCGCAAACGTACATTCGGTTGATCATACCAATATTTTTTCTCAGTGTGTGATCGTCCGAAAAAAAAACACGTAGATCTTACATTGTCTTTATAGTACGATATTTCGAGGGAATGTGTTCTTCAAGGACCCGTTTGTATATATATAAAGTCAGTTTTGAGGTCATGTATACGTTTTCTTTGTCTTCAGAATACGATATTTTCACGTTTCGTATTCTTTGAGGACCTGTTTGTATATATAAAGTCGATTTCGAGGACATGTCTCTTTTGAGGACATCTATAATATAAAACTTTTCTTTGTCTTAAGAATACGATATTTTCGCGTATTGTATTCTTTGAGGTCTCATTGGTACGTATTGTAACGCCCATTTTTGATGAGCGTTACAAACAGGCTCGGATAGCCGCTTTGTTTTCGGCGCTGTGGCCGCCAGCCTCGCTCCACCTTTGTTTAGAGCGATTCCGTGGGGCACTCTCTTAATTTTATAACGCGAAGACGACTAATTAGTCTTCTATTTTTGTTTTTTTTATGTAATTCGTCGCCGAGCCCGAGATCCTGCAGAGAGCGCGGCGTGGCCGAATAATTCCGTCTCCGCTTGCCGAATTCTCGCTTCCAGGGAGCCAGTGAGGCAGCGCACACGCACGAGGGAGACGGACGATGTCGCCGAGATGAAGAGAGAGACACAGCGACAACAGCGGGCGAGCGAACATCGACTCGTCATCGCGCGTATCCGAGCGCCTCGGCGTGCATCGCGACCGAGCACTACGATTTTCGCTAATGTTTCTCGCGTCGATTATTCTGTTTTCCCCCATCTCGATTATTCCGCCTGTTTCGCGTCGTACTCGTTTCAGCCGAAAATAATACCCGTCACGCCGATGTTAGAGCCGCCGGAATGATTCGATTTCCCGGTCCGTTGTCCTTCGCCGGCCGTAACGGAAATTGTATCGTTCGCAACTGTCATATCGAAGAGCGGGCGAGCGCGTTCCTGGGACATTCAAATCCGTTGGCCGCGTCTTGCCGTCCGTGCGTCGCGCGAAACGATAGTCCACGGGGGGCGGGCCAATTACCTGTCCGCGCCCTGCCGATTTCGGCAGTTTGAGGGAAAGTGGGAGAAAGGACCGGTGGACGAGAAGCGCGTAATCGTAACGCCTTCTCGTCATTGTTCGTTGGCGCGGTGTCGCGTGAGGTTGGTGGCTGCTGTCGCGGGGAACGAAGGCGGCGCATTCCCGGCCTTTGAGGAATTTCGAGATACGCGGAGAAAGGTAGGATCCCTCCGGTGGGTTTTTTGGTGACAAGTGTCCGGGTGAGCTCGTGCGTCCGTTTTTTGCGATCGTTCCATGGCCGTGTTGGTGTCCTCCCGGAGTGCAGACGGTATCTGCTTCCCGTTGTTCGTGGACTCGTGCGGGAGGCCAACCTCCGAGATCGCGGTGAAGGGTGCCCTCGGTCCAGGCGCGATCGGTTCCCGACGTCGCCGGGAACCACCGTTTTGGTTTAGGAACGCCGTTGCCAACACAATCCCCGGGAAATAACGTGCGCGTGACCGCTCTCCGGTACGTTGGAAAGTTCGCGGGTGGCCTTCAGCCGACCCGCCTTGTGATACGACCGCTGATCGGTCCCGCGTGCTCGCTCGTCGATTTTCGATGGGCCATTTCCCCGGTGCGTGCGTTAGTTTTAGTTGCGTATGTTTTGTTGTGCGGCGTATTTGTTTTTTTTATTATTGTCGTCTTGCGTGCGCTTGGCCGGTCGCGGCGTGCGACTGTTAGTAGGGTCTCCACAGCGCGGGATTTATTCCCGGTTATCTTGTAGTTCGCGGTCGCGAGTAATTTGTTTTTTTTATTGTAATTATTTTTGGTGAACCGACGCGTTTAGGAAATCGGAGGCGGCGAACTGAGTAACCGCTTCCCGATTTTAGTAGGGTAAATGCCTGTAAAATCGCGCGGATAAATTAAAGTTTTTGTTGGATGACCTCAATTTTTGTTCTGTTTTTTTTATTCGGTAAATCGAGCCGTATCCGAAGCATCGTCCAAGGTCCCCCGAACCGCCCCTCTACCCGTGTGGTGGCTGCAGCTAGCCGGCCAACACCCCCTCCCACCTTTTCCGTTTAACATCTTTGCCCAGCTGGGTCACGCTTTGCGCGTGGCTGGCGCCCCGGATAATTTTTAAGAATAGAAGCCAGCTGAGGGTGGGATTTTGGAACCCCCCGGGTATGGCTCGTAACCCGGGTCGCGGTAACAGTATAAAGTCTGTTTCGAAGACAACTTTTTTGAGGATATGTACACTACAATACGTGTACATGTCCTCAAAGAAAATTTCTTCGGAACAGACTTTATACGTACCAATGAGACCTCAAAGAATACAATACGCGAAAATATCGTATTCTTAAGACACAGAAAAGTTTTATATTATAGATGTCCTCAAAAGAGACTTTATATATGTGGCGTCTACCACATCGGCAGCGAGCGAGAGCGTTCGAGCCTCGCGCCGAAATAAAAACAAACGCTCGAGAACATTCGAGACGTTTCGGTTTCCGTGAGACCGAATAATTGTAACGGCTCACGGGACAGTCGATCACGGTATCTACGCCTGTAAACACGTGCCGGGCACACCGAATTATCGCTACGTCTGTAATACGCGTCCCGGGAATAAAGACACAAATTTCTATATTAGTTTGGAATTGAGGGAATTCTTCTTTCTCCCACACAATTCCTACATATATACTAACAGGTCCCCAAAGAATACGAAACGTGAAAATATCGTATTCTGAAGACAAAGAAAACGTATACATGACCTCAAAACTGACTTTATATATACAAACGGGTCCTTGAAGAACACATTCCCTCGAAATATCGTACTGTAAAGACAAAGTAAGATCTACGTATTTTTTTTTCGGACAATCACATTCTTATACGCTTTGACGCAACTTTTATGTAATATTTTTTACCGTTTGATCCTTGCTAACAGTCTTAACTTACCGTGCAAAGCCAATATTCGTGCGGTGTACTTCTTCCCATCCGTGAATTTTACAGCTGGACACTTTTTCGTGAATGCACTCACATCACTGGGCTCACAGATTTGTAAAATATTGTCCGTGAAAAGCACCAAGACGGCAATTTCGGTGGAGCACGTGGCTCCCGGTGTATCCATCTCGGCGTCCGATTACACACTGAGAATTACAAGGATTGCAGAGCCACATGGGGTGCCGGTACACCAATTTTCATTGGGCTAACTCGATTGGCTTACATTAGCGAATCGAACAAGAAATCTGTGTGCGAGAAAAAATAATGCGGGCGAAATTCAAATATCCGCTTTCCTTCTAATTACACATTCCTATGGACTGCGGAAATTAGGGAAGAGAATTATTTTGATTTACGAGCAGCAATGTTAAAAGCTTATTTTCCGATAGTGCTATTTTTTAAACATTTTATTTAAGATAATTATACGGCGGTAGCACGGAGAGGGTACCTTAGGCAGCTCGCAACAGGAGGCCGCCAGAGATGTCAAGCGTTCGTTACTTCAAAATACACACATATTTTTATTTATCCTATAATTTGTTTATTATTAAACGTTTGGTAAACGTGGGCTACACGTTATATAATTCAAGATTTTAACTCAATGTAAAATCGTTAAAATACATTTTTGGCATTAAATTTCATGCGATCCGTGTTTCACATGGCATTTTGTATTTGCTTGTTTAGTACTTTTACTTTCCTTTACTTTATAATTCGTCATTGTACCGTCTACTTTGAGGACATGTACTTTACAATTCGTCATTGTATCGTCTACTTTAAGGACATGTACTTTATATTTCGTCATTGTACCGTCTACTTTGAGGACATGTACTTTACAATTCGTCATTGTATCGTCTACTTTGAGGACATGTACTTTATATTTCGTCATTGTACCGTCTACTTTGAGGACGGTGAAATTTATTGCCAAAAATGAGTTTTAAGGATTTTTCATAAAAGTTCATTAAGATGTATTGTAAGGGGTGTCCGGCGTCTTTTCCCTTTATATACAAACGGGTCCTTGAAGAACACATTCCCTCGAACTATCGTACTATAAAGACAATGTAAGATCTACGTGTTTTTTTTTCGGACGATCACACACTGAGAAAAAAGTGGTATGATCAACCGAATGTACGTTTGCGGGCGGCGAAATAAATATTTGGGTAATTGGACATTATATTTGGTTGAACGAACCAACGTTTAGTTGAATTAAATTTTTTTTTAATTCACAATAACTATTATTTCGTCCACGGAACGAAATATTTATTTCGCTGCCCGCAAATGCACATTTGGTTGGCTTAACCAATTTTTTTTCTCAGTGTAACAAAATCTCCCCGGACGTAATTCTCCGGACAAGAACCAATTGACCCAAATTTCTCCCGGTCAAAAAACCCTGACGGATCGAAATCCTCTCGGACTGAATGCCCCGGTCAGAATTTTTCCGGACGAAATTCTCCCAAAAAATAATAGATATTCGGACAAAATGCTAGCCAGTCAAAACACAACGAAGGGGCCGCGGCGCAGCCTCCATAGCATTTTTCACAAGGGGTGTTTCACATAGCATTTTGTATTTGCTTGTTTAGTACTTTTACTTTGCTTTACTTTATAATTCGTCATTGTACCGCCTACTTTGAGGACATGTATTCATTTGTAAACTTGGTATTCTTCGAGGACATATATATATGTATACATATATATAGGAGACGTTATATGTGTCGGTGCATGATTTAACAATACGTCCTCAAATACGCCAATGTACAAAAAAATCCTCATAGTAGCCAGTTCTTACAAATAATGAAATATCTCGTAAACTAAATATTATGTTGAAATAAAAATCATTGCATATTGTTGTTAATATCGTATAGAATCCATTTCTCTGAATGTATATTACATATAACTGAGTCCCGAAAGTATACGCTAGACATATATATATATATATATATATAAGAATTTGTAATATTATGTTTTAAATTAGTTTTATATTGTTATAGATGTTAAATATTATATGTGTATGAGTTTGCGTAAGCGTGTGAATCTGTGAAATTGTATTTTTATATGTATATTAGATGTGTATGGGTTTGTGTGTGTGTGTGTGTGTGAATCGCCTATTTTCCCACAACATGTTGTGGGAAAATAGAAAAAATGAAATAAATATATAAACGTTTTTACCTTGATTAAATATTATTTACTTGTACCTCCTTCTCCTCCGCACCTCTCCACCATCTCAACTACCATAATGTTTTTAAATAAAAAAAATTAAAAATATTTCACGTTTTTACCAAAATTACTTTCCTTCCCAGCGTTAATTTTTAATATTCGGAGCGCCTGCGTCCGCGCTACAGCGAAGCCAGCTGCACCGATGGGCCTTATGAACGAGAGCGCGTGCGCGCGCGCGCGAGAGCGAGAGAAAGGTAAGTATCTGATACTGTTGCTGCTGCTGCTGCTGCTGCTGCTGTTGCTGCTGGGGCTGCTGCTGCTGGGGCTGCTGCTGCTGGGGCTGCTGAAAGCGATGATGGTGGGGGAGCGCGGTATACAGGCTTATCGCCCTCGCTCGCTCGCTCCTTCAGCTGATTGGAGCGAACGAGGGCCCGCGCGCGCGCGCGCGCTCGCGTATATAAGCTGGACCACCGCGCCCGGCCGCGCACACGTCGTATAAGCTTATAACGACGTGTGTCCGACGGGCCGCCGCCGCCGCCGCTGCCGCCGGGGAACAGCTTGTCGTTGGGGGGCCCAAGTGAGCCAGCGTAGCAGGTAATAGTGACCGTCTGTTGGTAAATCGACCGCGCGCGCGCTAACGCCCGAAAAATGGACGTTCGTTGGAAACATCCATGGACTTCGTTAATCTGTGGCCCAACCGGTTGTGGTAAAACAGTTTTCGTTCGACGATTTCTACGTAACCTCGAGGCAATGAGTGACACCCGTTTTGCGCGTATTCTTTTTTATTACGGGGATAATCTTGACCGTGACACCGAGGCATTGTTTAATCGAGGCTCTGCGGCGACCACACTGAAAATCGAATTTCACGAGGGACTACCGCAACCGGAGGATTATTCTCATGACAATGACGCCGCGAAGCTAGTCATTATCGACGATTTGATGCGTGAGTCATCAAACAACACAATCGTCGATTTATTCACAAAAGGCAGTCATCATAAAAATATCAGTGTTATTTTTATAACACAGAATATTTTCCATCAAGGCCACGGACAACGAGATATTTCGCTAAACGCAAATTATACAGTTATTTTTAAAAATCCCCGAGATCGTGCACAAATACAGCATCTCGCGCGACAAGTTTATCCCGAAGATCCACGATTTCTCTCGGAGGCGTATCATGACGCAACAGCACAACCGCACGGCTACCTTCTTCTCGATCTGAAGCAGTCGACACCGGATATTTGCCGTTGCCGTACGACAATATTTCCCGACGACGCACAAATGCAAGTATACGTGCCGAAAAATAAACGATCACGCAGATGACGACGCGTTATTCACGGCGTATTTAGAGCTTTGCGGTTATGTCTATTGTGGTAGTAGCTCGATCGTCGGCAATGCGCAAACATCGTGCAGACAACATGGCGAGGCAGCAGCAGCAGCAGCAGCAACAGCAGCATCGAGCGATGTTAAAGAAGCGTGGTGGAAATCGGCAGTGGCCTGCACGGCTGCCGATCGGTCAACGCCACGCGGCCCTACTCAACGCTCTATGCCATTCGAATAGAGCACAACAAAAAGCCCTACTACGCACGTCCGATGAATCGTTAGTCAAGTGTATTTGTGAATGCGCGTTAAATGTACTACATGGTGTGGTAGAGCTGAAACCAGCGGCAAAAAAACGTTTGGGACGATTTAAACATGTGTTGCGACAACTAGCGCCACCACTACGACACGTGGACTCCCGACGACGACGACGACGAAACAGGGAAAATCAGAATGGTGGCGGAAAAAGACGCGTAGATGGCGTTAGTGGCGCTCGCAAACGACGAAGATTTAACTGGCGCTTGAAAAAACGTATTATGATGCAAAAAGGATGTGGCGCATTTTTGCCCCTTTTATTAACACCCATTATCACGGGCCTGTTTAGTAGACATTTTGGCGGCAACGGTGGTGGTGGTTGAAGTGGCTAAAAAATTAACAATGGAACACGCAAAGAAAATGGTTTTAGTACCGGCGGAGGAGGTGGTGGTGGCGCCGCCGACAGCGGTGAACGAGCCAATGATCGGTGGCGGCGGCGGCGGCGGCGGCGGCGGCGTTCAAAAATCCGCACAGACTCCGGGCAATCCTATATTACGACTTGATGGTGAACTTGCGAGTATCTTAAACTCCGGAAAATATCCTGATGATGGCGCCAAATGGAAAGCATATCTACAAGTTCTACAACGATATTTGTATCTCGTTGAGACACGGAATGGACCACCAGATCCATCGTTACCTGGAGTAAAAGCAATGGCAGCAGCAGCAGCATCGTCATCGCAACCGGAAAATCACGATTTCAACGTGACTAATATTGTGAACAGCGTGCCGGCAAAACATCAACGTAGAGCTCACGCTTTATTGCTATATATGCGTAATTCACCGCGTGTGTCACAACGAGTCAGCTGAGACAACGAGGGACGTGTGACTATTGACGGAGTGCTCATTCACAATTCGAACATTCTCGATCTTGTTAATGACGCAACACGTGAGAGAAAAGATTTCAAAGCCAACGGCAGGCGTCAGTTTATTCGGAGCCTTCGAGAATGTGCTGTACCACATGAATTTGTCGGAAATAATGAATTATGGGCTATTGGTGGCCGGAGTGCTGCTGCTGCTGGTGATGCTGCTACTATTGCCGGTGTAAAACGTCGAAGAAACGATTCAACGCATTATAACAACGATGCCAGCGACGAAGACGACGACGACGACGCTGAAGAGAACTATGAACCCAGTGCAAAAAGATCGAAAAATAAGCGGGTGCGACAGTGGTACGAACCACCGATCAGCCGTAAACACCCTCGAAGAAAAGTGACCATACCTGCTGCTGCTGCTGCTGCTGCCGACCCCGATCCTCCAGAAATACCTGTGGCGAGTTCGACACCGTTTAGGGCGGCAAGGAGGAGGCAGAAACCTGTTACACCTACAGATCGACGAATTACCGCTGGTGCTAAACGTATTCTCGAAACTTCTATCACGGGGAAAAGAACACGATCTCGCCCCGGATTTGATTATTGGCTTCGAGCGTAAATACGCGGGCGCGCTCGTGTGCAATATGAAATTCGAAAACTCATATTACGATCCCGTGCATCCTGCGAGTTATTCCGGTGCACGGCATCTAATAAGTATTAAAAAAAATAAACCAATCAATGTTTATGACTGGTTGAGCCAACAAGACGCGTATACACTACATAAACCCGTGAGACGACAATTCCCACGACTTCACTATAATGTCGACAATATAGACGATGTTTGGGAAGCCGATCTCGTGGATGTGCGATCGATAAAAAATTATAACGATAATGTCGCTTACCTACTCACGGTCATTGATGTGCTAAGTAAATTTGCATGGGTCGAACCGCTACCGGATAAAACTGTGCACTCTGTCACCGAGGCATCTAAACGAATTTTCGAACGCAGCGAGGGTCGCTTACCCGTATACCTGCAGACCGACAAAGGCAAAGAATTTGTCGGCAAAGAATTACAGGCTTTTCTACAAAAAGCCGAAATTCGTTTTCGAGTTACACGTAATCCCGATATAAAAGCCGCAATTGTCGAACGATTTAATCGCACACTGAAAGAACGAATGTGGCGCTACTTCACACATCGAAATACACGACGATACATCGATGTATTACAAAAATTTACTTATGCCTATAATCACGCAAGACACTCGTCAATTAAGATGCAACCGGCTGCTGTGACGCTATACAATGCGAATGTCGCACTGGAGAATATGACAAACGCGGCGGTGAAGCAACGAGAAAAAAGACGTCACACTAAGGTTAAATACAACCGCGGCAATTACGTGAGGATTAGTCGAACAAAAGGCACCTTCGAGAAGGGTTACGAGCGAAATTGGAGTGAAGAAATTTTTCAAATCGCGAAAGTCACGATCCGCCAAGGAATACAAATTTACGAACTACGAGATCTCGAGGGAGAATTAATCGATGGATTTTTCTACACCGAGGAAATTACACCTGTGCACGAGAAACGCCTGACTGCAGATCAAGATTTTAAAATCGATCGTATCTTACGGACCAAAGGACGAGGCGCGAAGAAACAACTTTTCGTCAGCTGGGTTGGCTACCCCTCGAAATTTAACTCTTGGATACCTGCGGCTAACGCCTACACCCTCGACACCTGACAAACGCCGGCGCGCGCGCCCGCTCGAAGCCACCCGCGTTGTCGTCGTCGCCGCCGCCGCCGCCGCCGCAACCGTCATTATGTACAACGACGAAAACTTTTATTTCGTATTACCGAGTAATAGCAGTATGCATTATTATCCGGAAAACACGACAACGCATTTTATTACACAACTTTCACGTGAAGTACTGCTGAACGGTCAGTGGACCGTGGGTTTATCGGAAATACATATACCCTGTACAATGGCGCACTTACAGCGAGAAGACACGCTGATTCAATGGAGAGCGTGCGACAACAACTTGGAATATAAGAACGCTCACATACCGTACGGTGTTTACAAAAACCACGAAGATCTCATGACAAAGATGAACAATATACCGGGCCTTCGTGAGACCGGTATACAAATGGTCAATGCCGAAGATGCAAGTGGTTACGCGGCTATTGAGAGTGATGAGCGGACGGTAAAGTGTGGCAAAGAAATTACAATGCCAAACAATGTGTTACGCGTTAGCGAGAAGGTCCAGCGTATACTAGGCTTCACCGAAAACATCGGCACTAATGACTGGAGGTCTGGGCAGACTTCATACCTTCGATTCAAGCGTGGACATCAACACGTGGGACAAACACCCGCTTCCATCTCTCGAGCTCTACCTGACAGCTCTTTGTCTACACGGATCTCTGTATACCCTATACACTGGGCGATACTCAGGCCGCGCTATTACGTATAGTCAATTTGAATACAATACGCTACGCGTATGGTTCGACACAAGTGAAATATTTTTCACCGCCAAATTACATACCATTATTAAGCAACAGCTTTCGCACAGTCGAAATCGATATAAGGGATCATCTGGGCAAGCCAATACCATTCGAGTACGGGACGCTAACCCTAACGCTTCACTTTAAACGCGTCGCGTAAACTCGCACTAGCGAGCGCTCCTCAGAACCGTCGGCGCAATGGTGGCCCATTACGCGGCATACTACGATAACCAGGTTGGAGGCGGCAGTCGTATAGGCAACGTCTTTGTCGGCGCACCATATCAGCGAGGGCACGGCATCGGCAGATTCCTTGGCGGACTCTTCAGGAGCGTTCTCCCGCTACTGACACGAGGCGCTAAAGCCATCGGAAAAGAGGCTCTACGCACTGGATTACACGTGATCGAAGATGTGAGCGGCAATCATATACCGTTCAAGGAGTCGTTCAAACGGCTCGCTGCAGAATCGGGAGAAAATTTAGCCCGAAAAGCCAACGAAAAAATCTCTCTACTCATGAACGGCGCAGGGTATAATAGTGCATTCGCGACGCGGACGATGCAGTCGTTAACGGGTCGTGCACGCGCGCGTATCTCGACGAGAAAGCGTGCGACGAAAAGGAAAAGCGGTGCATCATCAACGGCGGCCGCGAAAAAGAAGAGGCGAAAGAAGAAGAAGAGCAGCAGCAGCAGTCGCAAGACGGCGAGGGGTAGAGTGACGAAGAAACGAGGGCGAGGCGGGAGTACTAAAAAAAGGAAAAGACCCAGCGATATCTTTGGTTAAACATGCCTTTTCTACACTCACACTCGTGTGAATGTATGAAGACGGAGCTCGACTTATTCACCATACCACCGACACAAACGTCCATCGAGTCGTCGCAATATGTCCACTATAAACCCGTCTCCTCGCTCTCGGACGACGGGCCCATCGAGTTCGTTATACCTGGCCACGGTGAGGAATACCTTGACCTAGCCCACACAATGCTCTGTGTAAAACTCAAAGTTTTAGCAAACGCTGACTCACCCTACAAAGTAGCACCTGTTAATAACTTTTTACACAGCCTCTTCAATCAGGTCGACGTGTTTTTCAATCAAAAACTCGTTGCACCGCCCAATAATGCTTACGCATACAGGGCTTATATTGAGACATTGTTGAATTACGGGCCTGCGGCTAAACAATCGCATCTCACGACCGCCCTGTGGTTCGGCGACGACGCAGGTGGCTTTGACTCACTGCCCGGCATGAAAACCAATAATGGCCAAGAGCTAAGGGCGAAGTATATTAAAGGCGGTAAAACTCTCGATATGATTGGGCATTTACACTGCGACGTTTTTAATCAGGGTAAATTTCTACTAAACGGCGTGGAAGTGCGTCTACGACTCGTACGCTCGAAAGACGATTTTTGTCTTATGGAAGCACCAGTACAGGGAATTACACACAAAGTTAGAATAAACGATGTGACTCTGATGGTGCGTCGAGCGAAAATTAATCCTGGTGTGCTTATCGCACACGCAAAAACACTGGCCAAGACAACGGCAAAGTACCCTATAACACGAGTGGAGGTTAAATCATTCACTATGCATAGTGGAATTATCGGTGATACACTGGATAATGTGATACTCGGACAACTACCGAAACGAATCATTCTCGGCTTTGTCTACAATAAAGCATTCAACGGCGACAAGACACTCAACCCCTTCAATTTCCAAAACACCTCGATAAATTATCTATCGCTCTACGTGGACGGCCATCAGATACCGGGAAAACCACTTCAACCGGAGTTTGGCGGTAACGACACATGGGTTCAGAGCTACCACACTCTCTTCTCCGGCACGGGAATACATTTTCAAAACGAAGGATTGGACATTGATCGCGAAGCATACGCTAGAGGCTATTGTCTCTTTGCGTTTGACTTAACACCCGATTTATCGGCAAACTGCTTCACGCACTGGAATCTCGTGAGACACGGCAGCGTACGAATTGAAGTACGCTTCGCTAAACCCCTCAACTCAACATTAAACTGCATCGTTTACGCCGAATACGACAACGTTATTGAAATTGATTCAGCCCGTCAAGTCATCACCGATTTTAGTGCCTGAGCACCGGAAAAGATAAAAATCTCGTCCCTACATCGTCGCAGCCGTCGCCGCAACCGCCGACGCCGCCGCCGCCGCTGTCAAGATGTTACGGAGAGGGCGCAGCAACCAACTCGTCTCATGAATGGTATTTAAGAGCCTCTACACGCGTATGCTCGACAACAGTTCATCGCTACTTCTCATCATGGACGCTATAGTGGATATTCAGGCCCTTTACGGAAAACAAGGCGAGTTCCTTCCTAAAAAGATTGCCGTGACAACACTACAAGGCGATAATATCGGCCACTGGGTCGTTCAAGCACCATACGGCTTTGGCGATTTACCAAAAGCAATACGAGGCAGCAACAATCAACTGACGTGCTACCATCATGGACTCGAGTGGGTGGACGGTGATACGCCATTGTGGAAAGTTTACGTGAACCTGAGAGCCATGTGTCGCTACGCCATACGCATATACACGCGCGGAGCCCAAAAAGCCGAAATTCTACAAGATATACTTGGACGAGACATTATCAACCTGGAGAATTTCGAGGGACCGAGTTTCAAGAAAATGCCCCCGTACGACACATGGTGCATTTATCACGGTGTCGCGCGGGAGGATAACGTGAGATGTGCGTTAAATAACGTGGGAAAACTAAAACGTTTTCTTCAAACACAGCTTGTCGATACGGCCAATCCAATTTATTCCGAGCCACTTGGATCGGTGCCCCGGAAGAGCCGACCAGATGACACAGATAAAAAAGCCGTCCGCATCACGATGCCCACCGAGTCGGAGATTGCCGCTGCGGGTCAGGGGTATATATCTCAGATAGCGGCGAAGGGTGTCAACAGTGTCACGCCAAACACCTGTGACGCCTCGGTTCCCGCGGACGACGAAATAGTCGCCCTTTTCCGCGCGACGACTCTACGCTCAGCCCACCACCACCACCACCACCACCGAGACGACAGGCAACACCGACCGCCACACGTGGTGGTGGTGGACACCATCATCAGCATCATCATCATTATCACCAGCATCAACGCCGACGCCGTCCCCACCAGGGACCCGAGAGCGTATATAATGAACAGTCTGGAGGTACTGAAAGCACTACAACACATTCCGGCGCAGACGAAAGGAGTGTTTCCCGCCGATCGTATCCCGAGTCGCTCGTCTAGACCCGCTGCAATCGTCGCCAATACCGACGATCATACGAAACCGGGGACGCACTGGGTTGCCGTGTACGTTGACAACGATGGCCGAGGTATCTTCTTCGACAGCTACGGGCTACCCCCTCTCGTTAACAAACACCATAACCGTATACGTCGAAACACCGCAACCTACGAGAGGAATACAAGAACTCTACAATCAATCAAGTCTCGAGTGTGTGGAGAGTACTGTGTTATGTTTCTTGATTATATGTCTCGGGGCTATAGCCTGGCTATGTTTCTACGTCTATTTTCGGCAGATAAGCTGAAAAATGATAATATTGTACGACGCTACTACAAAAATCTGAAACATGTAAAACGCGAAAAACGTTATGCGAAAAATAGACGATCCAATGTGCTTGAAGGGGCTGGCAATATGTGTAATACAGCGTGTATACAAACCTGTACAGCCCGTTTCGGGTGCCATCTGTAAACACCCGAATAAAAATGAAAAAAATTTACGTGTCGTGACTTATAAAAATACCACCGCCGGCGCCACCATCCTTCTCCTCCTCCTCGTCCGCCCCGCCCCACCAACATCTCCGGCTCCGGTATAAAAGCAGCCACACATCGGGCTATTAAACACACTTTCGAAAGAACTGTAGTAGCTGTAACACTGCAACAACATGATGGAAGTCATCAGTGGTATACTCGTCATCGACTGCGGCAAAGATCCATGGGAACTCATGAGAGAGGAACTCGCATACGTGCCCAAACCACTGCTGATACAGCACTGGGGCAACTATATCCCTATTCTCTGGGATAAACTACCAGCACATATTCAACTGGACCCTGAGGTTGCATCGTATCAACTCTGCATAGATCACACGGACTTGCCAGATCTATACATGCAAATCGATGGCAATCTTCCGACCAAGAGGGAATGCAAGACCTGCATACAACAAGCTGCTGAGCCACCATCCACAGAGCCCGGTGTACCACGGCCCAAACCACGCCTGAGCATTCCAAAAATCTACCACTCGACCGCAGTCTGAACAATTGTGATATTTTGACACACTCGCACATACAATATCATGTGTTTAAAATAAATCTATTTTTCGAGAAAATTCGACTTTTTCATTTCACGACTTACCGGCCGGAAATATTGACCATCATCCCCCAACAGGTAAACTTACCATCGAAAATCGTGAGTTACCGATCGTAGGCTAAAAATCTACAATACCTCGAAAATCTGACGCGGCGGACAAAATCTCAACCGACCAATCAGCGCGCGGGAAATCATCTCCACGGGCTTAACAGCCAACCAGCGCTCGGGGAATCAAGGCCCACGCCAGACGCCCCGACTCACAGCCGTCGCTGCGCTCGGAGAAGACGACACAGGGAAAATTCTCCCGAAGGAGTGGGGCGCTGGGGAAGAGGGGACCTAGCAACCAACCCACGCTCGGGGAATTATGCTAATCAGTCCCACCACCGCTCAAACATTACAGGGAAAATTTTCCCGAAAGAGTGGGGAGGAGAGGGGATTTTTAGACCAATGAAATCTCGGGGAATTATGCTAATTACTCCCACCTCCTCTCAAACATTACAGGGAAAATTTTCCCGAACGAGTGGGGAGGAGAGGGGATTTTCAGACCAATGAAATCTCGGGGAATTATGCTAATTACTCCCACCTCCTCTCAAACATTACAGGGAAAACTTTCCGAAGGAGTGGGGAGGCGTGGGGATTTTTAGACTAATCAGAACTCGGAGAATTTACCCCCACTCTTCCCCCTCCCTCTGTCTAGCACCGGCGCCAGGGGCCCAGACAGGGGCAGGTATGGTGGGGGAAGTGTCGTCTCCCTATACCTGCCCCTTACTACTATGGACGCTTTAAATGGCGGCAGTACATCACGAGATGTATTCAACGACCAGTTTGAGTGACAACTGCGGGACGAATCCGCAACCGATACTTCAGGATTTAGCTCAACGCTGTGCCGCTTTCTGAGCATATCCTGAATACCGTGATCATTTCGGGAGATCTATAAGTAAATGTGCTTCAAAGACATTCCTTTTTGCTTTTCTACTGTTGCCTGTGTCCAAACTTCTTCCGATAACGGTTTCAATTCTCCGGAAGCACTGAAGAAGTGCAAATCCTGCACCCTCTCGAAAATCTCATCGACCGAATATTTTGGTTTGCGAGGTATTTTTTCCGAATTTCGAAATCCGGACACGCCTTTTAGTTCGATCCCACTTCGACAGAGGACTAAACAAATGCAATCCTGGAACTGCCCAAGATGTTTCAGTCGAGTTCCTAGAGTTCGTTGGATTTAACCGTCTAATCACTCCTTGACGACTCGTTACATTTTTATGCCGATTACGGTTTCGATGATGACATCTATCTTATCGAACATGGAGTCGAGAGAAGTGGAACGCTTTCGGTGAATTCGGCGAAATAGTGGTAAATTATAAGACTCAACACGACAAAAGGGCGGCAAACGCTAGCGGTTTCACATAAAATGAGTGCTTGGTCGTTTGTTAACGCTGTGAAAGACAAAGAAAGATATCGAACGCAATAAAGACATTCCTTTATTATATCGCGTGGAAATGTGACTGTTCAAAAGGAGTACAAACCGCAAAAGACGGATTTTGAAGCGGGTCGAAACGTTCGATCGATAAGGTAAGTATTTGATGGTGATTCCGGTCAATATAAAGGAAGGTGTCCCTGATTTTCTGCTGAAAAAATGCTTAATTGCACCAAGCGTACACTCGTCTCTCTTAAACGTATCTCCGCGACGATAGTTTAGTCGTTTCGCTAGGTCCCCAATTATCCGCTGTAAAAAGTTTTCGATCAGTCATATAGTTGCGTCAATAATCCAATCAAGAATTTATTCGCGCGCGAGTACAGACTCGAAGAATACGATCAATCTCATGAGATGCTTTAATATGATTAATTGACCTCACGTATAACTGAATACTACCGGCAGATGTCTAACAACGTTCGTATGTCAAAATAATCGACGAATCTCAATTTTCTTCGGTTGTCTTTTTATTTCAGGTATAATCGTTATAACCATGATTTAACATGAATGTGAAACGTTGACTTGCTTTCTTCAGGAATGTTCCCAAAAACAGCCCGATCCTAGCGTTCAGTAGGCTATCGCTGTCGACGATATAAAAAATTCTCAATTTATTCAAGCAGCATATTAAGTGATCTTCCACAACTCGATAAGCTGGCCGCTTATCGTAGTAGTAAATAACGATGCACTTGAAAAATACAGAGCCGTATATAGATTCTAATTGGAGCTAAGCCAAGTCCTGTTGACGGTTAAAATTTGGCATAAGGCGAAATCGGCGGAAATCGACCAACCTCACAACCTCGAGCTTCAACTTAAACCTCAATATAACCGCATTGGCTCTCGTCAACTTGGCAATCACGGCTTCGCTCGTCACTTTGAAATATATTGCGGAATGCCGACGTTGCAGTGCTCTTTCGTACCCGTGGAATAAAAGTGTTAGTCCATATAAATACACACTTAAGTCGTCAGTAGATACCCCGGTGTTTGTGCCAATCCAAGATGGCCGCCTGGCACATAAGTCCGAGCCGCCATCTTGCTTTCGCGCGACAGTGGGTATTTGTGCCAATCCAAGATGGCGCCTGCGGACAGTGGGTGTTTGTGCCAAACTCAGGATTTCGGCCGTCTGGCGGCGCTGGCGGCGTTGGTGGCGCGGGTCGTTCAAATGCTTTCCCCCCTCTCTCTCTCTCTCTCTCTCGAACTATATCTTTCTCGCTCGCTTTTTGTTGTGGCGGTCCGTGAATATGAACATGAAAAAAAAAAATCCTCACCCAACCACCCACCGCTTCACCCAGGCCTCACCGTGTATCCACCCACCACCACCCACTCGTCCTCACCGTTTACGCACCCGTAATCACCCACCGCAGCCCATCTACCCCATCATGCCATGAGCTCAGGCGTTCGACCCTACCCATAGTCATACAACCACCCACCACCCACCGCCCAACGATTCCTAGCATTTCAAGTTAAGCGTGGAAAAAAGTATCAGGCGAGTAGGCTCGAGCGCTGACCCGTCTGCAGCAACCGTGCGTTGACGCGTCGGCGAAGCCAAACAGGTAAACGCGCGCTCGTGAAAAAAGGGCTAGCGCTTCGGTAGTACGCGAGCCCGAGGAAGTGGCGGCCTTTTTTTTCAGCGCTTACCTGAACGGTGCCTCGCGCCACGCTAATTACATTATAGGTAGGGAAATAACTGTAAAACGATTTTACGAGAATATTTTCATTTTATTCTTAAATCTATGCATACATTTTTTCTTAATATTTTACCATAGCGCTACAGTGTTGAATATTTTGCCGTCCACCCAACAGATTATCATCATGTTTATTATTTTTTTTCTTTTCGTCGGTTAAACGTTTTATTAATCGATGGTAGAACTGTTCTGCAATTCGATCGTTCTGTTTAAAATTGCTTGTAAAGATTTTTCTGAAGCGTAAAAGCCCTCGGTATCCGTCAGTCTTATCAGTACATACATAATACAGAAACATAATGCAAAAGTGGCCGCACACAGTTGAAGAAAAACTTTGCATTTGCTCCGTGTTCCACCGGAAGGTTGTGCAATTTTTTCGCAGTCTGTGTATATGATTTGTAACAACCGGCGGCATGCCATAGCTGTCAAAATACACTCCTCTTCCTCCATGATCAATGTAGATGGCGATCCAGTGACTCCCGCCACGTGAGTGGTCATCAGTGTTGACAATAATTGCAGTCGGTCTCGTCAGGTGAATTGGAATCCGGTCCGCTGCATACACGCCGCGGAAGACGTCCTGGGGAAATCCCTGCAGGACACGGGCTATCTGCACCGTATTCATCGATGTCCAATTCTTGTGGTGAATAGACCTCCGGAGTAGTAGGTGCGACCTGCACAACGGAATGAACACGTATGTCCAGTGGTGAGACGTCGTGAAGAACCCATTGCTTTATTTTTGCAGCTCTGTTTAAACGGCATTTTTTAGTGGGGTTTTTCAAAGCGTGGTGCAGGCAGCGTCGTGGATTGCCCGGTAGAAGATCGTATGGTGGATAGTGCGCGTGTTCGAGATTTCGAACCTACCGGGTCATAATAATTTGAAGATACTCAGTTTGAATTTCACCGTAAGTATAAATTCGTCTCGCGCCCCGAGCAACGTCTTTCAGATTGTTTATTAATTGACAGAGAGTTGTATCCCCATCAAACCACTCGAGACCGTGAGTGTGTTCGGTAAAGAGGTTGTTCTTTAATCGCACGTCAGTAGGAAGATCTGTGTAGAGACACGGTGGTACTATTATCCAATGCAGTAAATAGTCGTGATCCACAGTAAGAACCGAAACTTCCTTCGGAATGAATTCACCGTCTTGGTCGTAAAGACCTTGAATATCAATTACGAAATCCATCTGACTGGTGATTGATAGGCAACTGGTAGAACTCGTTGCAGACTTTGTCTCTCTGAGTCGTCTTGACGTGTACTATGATATGAGTGCTTTCGAAGCTGCAGTTCTTATTTATAAATGCCGCTACAGTTGTCGGGCGTGGGGGTTGCGAGGGCGGCGAAAAGATGATCCGCGAAGGGGAACCTTCATTTTTTTTCTCGTCGCAACAAGAAAATTCCTGTTTCAACGGATCCACGGACCGGATGAACCCCCTACTGCGTGGAAAGTCTTCGGAAGAACACCCCGCAGAGATGGCAGTCTGTGACGCGGTCAACGAGAAAAAAAACGAGAGAAAAAAAGGGTTCTTAGGGTAAATACAACGTGGTCAGTAGCAGCAGCCTTGAGACTTCGAGGGTGCACAAGAGAAATATTGACCATTTCGAGAGAAGACGCTTAGACGCTTAGACGTACGCAGCGAGGATGAAAAACTCTGCAATGGAAAACCAAACCTGCACGTGTAAAACCAAAGGGTCTATAGCGGTAAAGCGGGGCAAAAAACACCCGAGTGGAAAAACTCTTCGGAAACATCGCCATCGACGACAACGTCGTCATATAAAAAGACAGGAGAAAAGACGCCTACGTGACAAGGTATGTGGTATACATCTACAATTGTCAAGTAAATATTTGCGAAATAAATATAAATATTTCTTATTATTATTTTACAGGCAACGATTGAACGATTATACGCACTACTGCGTATGAGAAATAGTCCGTGCGGGTACACCGCTGAGGATCAGGATGAGCCGCGCGGAAAAGTCAAGGATATGGATGTGGATATTCTTGTAAAATGTTTTTCTCAAGACCTTGTAATTCGATGAATACAAATAAATTGAAAACCAAGATTCCTGTTTTTACATTTTATTTATTTTATATTTGTCGTACAAAATATTTTATGTTCACTAAAACTAGCCTGAAAAGTCTACCATAATCTGGCGCGAAGAATCTATTTCAACTACATTATCAAATTCGGTGTAAACTATACAATTTATGGCTTGCGCGAGAGATTCTTTGAAGCGTACTTCTAGCCTAACACTGCCGTGTCGTACAAGGTTCCAATGGCCAGCTCTTCCGGCTGAGAGATCGGGTGTCAAGTCGAAACAAAATAAGCAGTGGCCCAGAGGGTATTCGGATCTTTTAATGCCACAACTGTCGTCATCCCAGCAAATACCCGTACCAGAAACTAGCGTGTGAAAGGAGTCAACGTAGAGCCCTTCATCAAAATTCGGTTGTAAAGGCTTGCTAGGTATTTGCACTCCATCCACGTAAAGCGACAAATAATTAATTCCAAAATGTTGGAAATTGAAAGGATTCAGACTTTTATCTCCATTGAACGCCTTATTATCTACAAAACCAAGAACAATTCTTTTCGGCAGTTGACCAAGAATAACGTTATCTAACGTCTCCCCGTGAACGCCGCTGTGGATGGTAAATGGTTTCACCTCTACGCGTGTAAAGGGGTACTTTGCACTCCCGTTGCTCAGAGCTCTCGCATGAGATAATAATACACCAGGTGCAATTTTGACGCGTCGGACAATAAGGCTTGCATCAGTGATGTGAACAGAATAATTTTTTCCGGATGCATCTAGCAGGCAGAAGGCATTTCTCGAGCGTACGAGTCGCAACCGAAGCTCAACGCCGTTCAGTAAAAATTTCTCTTGATTGAATATGTCAGAATGTAGGTATCCTAGAAGGTCTACTGTTTTGCCAGGCCACATCATCATCTGCCGTGCAGTTAGTCCCTTATTATCCACCACTGCCACCACTGCCTCTCCACCCGCAAGGGCTCCAAGGGCGCTGGGAGCCCTGTCAAATTGACCTGGCTCGTCGTTCACCCACATGCTAGACGCCAGATGACTATCCTTTGTCGAGGCCTTATAAGTTAATAATGTTTCAATATATGCTCGGTAGGCATATGCGTTGTTCGATGGAGATACAAGTTTCTGGTTGAATGATACATCTAGTTGATTGAAAAGAGAGTGAAGTAGATTGTTAACAGGTCCTACTTTGTCGTTTTCCGATGCATCTCCAACCGCAGGTTTTAATACTACACGTAGGCTGAGCATAGTATGCGCTAGATCAATATATTCATCACCGTGTCCAGGGACAACAAATTCAAGGGGAGCAGAATCAGTGATAGATGAAATGGGTTTATAATGAACACCTTTAGAATCTTCTATACTCGTCTGTGTTGGTGGAAGAGTGAACAGCTCTGATTTTAAACACTCACAAGAGTGCGGATACAAGAAAGCCATTTTGAAAATAAATACGCAGACACACAATCTTAAAATATAAGCTACAAATAATTGTTCAAATATATCAGCAGCGGTTCGTCTTTTGCGTTTAACAATACGCGTCTTTTTCGTATTCTTACGTGCTACTCTCTTCTTTGTTGATTTTCCACTTCTTTTGCTGCTCTTCTTACGGTTGCTAGATGTACTCGTCTTCTTCGTCTTCTTCTTCGTTTTCTTCGTCGTCGTATTCTTCTTCTTCTTCTTCGGTGTTCTCTTGGCTTTTCGTGATTTAGATCCCGGAGGTCCAAGTGCGGGAAACCCGATGTGTATACCAGCGTGACTGAGCGTTGAATGATGCGGAGGTCCACGATTCTTTACCTTATATCCCGAACCACTCATAAGGTTATCGAGCGACTCTTCGGCCTTGCGTTTTAATTTTCAACCGCTTTCGGTAACACGATTTTTCAACGCTTCTTTGAACGGTGTGTTATAGGCGACGTCGCCCAATATATTCCACCCTGTATGAAGGGCCTCCTTACCAACCGCGCGTGCACCCCGTGTTAACAATGGCAGGGCACGGCGAAATAAACCGCTCAAAAAACTACCAAGCCCGTGCCCTCGTTGATAGGCGCTACCGACAAACACACGATTAACCCCACCACCAACCTGACTGTCGTAATGATCAACGTAACGATTCATTTTTGTCAGATTTTTTAGCGTATACGCTTAAAGTGTAATGTAACGGTCAACGTTCCACTCTCGAATGGCACTGGCGCGCCAGTGTGTGTTCTTATATCTATGTCGATCGTGTCAAATTCTGTTCGTAATAAGGGTATATAGTTTGGTGGTGAAAAAGTTTTTGTCTGTAGGCCTCCGTACGTATAATTTGTACTGTCTATCGGTACAATTCGTAGAAGAGGAGTTGGAACATCACCAGTAATGTAATTTTCACATATATCAGTATACACAAATAATTTATCGGGGATTGTTTCGGACAAAGATGCGGGAAAGTTGGCCTGAAAATCTTCTGTTTCCGCACGCAGCGTTACGGGTTTGTTAGATTCAAAACCAAGTACTCGGGATAATTTATCACTGAGATGAACCTCGTGTGTTTGAAGGCATCCTATGGATACACAATTGGCGATATCACGGCCTATGCTTACAATGCCTCCGGCGTCGTTGTTATACTTGATTTTAATATGATCGTCAAACGCGGCATCTTCGTAAATTGTATTAATTAACACATTTATCGAAGTGTAATTACCCTGTGGTATAGTAGCTTTAGTACCGCGCTTGTAGGATGACTTAGACATGAGTCCTTTAAAGACATTTTACCCTGTACTAAACCTGCATTCAGATCGTGTTTAATACTGTCTGCATTCGGTGTCGTTGGAGAGTGTCGAGCTACTTTTATTTCTGTGTCTTTACCGGAAAATTGCATAAAATTGCATGGAAATTGAATCTCTGTTAAAGCAACAGCCCATTCTCCTGGTAATTTTATTGAATGCGGTAATTGTGTTACAAAGTGAGTTACTGTGTTATCGGGATAATACTTCATACTACTATTACTGGGTAAGATTAGATAAAACTGATCACGCATTTTCAATCAAAAATATTTCAATGTATCGAAATTTACTTTTTCAAGATATTTGATGCTGGGATCCAAGAGTTAAATTTTTCTGGGTAACCGCGCCAGCTAACAAAAACTTGTTTATTACGACCACGTCCCTTTGTGCGTAAAATTTGATCAATTATAAATTCTTCTTCGTTAATATCTTTTTTCACAACACTTATTTCCTCCTCGTAGAAGAAACCGTCAATCACTTCACCCTCCAAGTCTGACAATTCGTATACAGGCGGTTGTCTATACGTGAGAATTCGATGTATTTTAAATATTTCTTCGCTCCAACGTTCTTCGTAACCTTTCTCGAACGCAGTCTTGGCTTTACTGATGCGTACATACTCACCAACCTTGTATTTAGCTATTCGAAAACCGTGGTTGTAGCGGCTCTCAATATTTGAACGAGCTATCTCTGCATTGTCCAGAGTCACCGCTGCGGGTTGCATTTTTGTGCTTGAATGCTTCGTATCGTTGTAAGCCTTTACTATTGATTGTAGTACATCCGTGTAGCGCCGTGTATTTTCATGTGTAAAGTAACGCCACATGCGTTCTTCCAATGTTCTATTAAATCTCTCGACGACAGCGGCTTTTACGTCAGGACTACGGGCCACACGAAAATGGATGCTGCGATTTTTTAAGAATTGTTGCAGGACGATTCCGACAAATTCTTTGCCGCGATCTGTCTGCAGCCACACCGGTATTCGGCCGTTGCTTCTATGCAATAATCGTTTGAAGGCTTCCGTAACTGCTGAACACTAGGGTGTGTAAAAAAAAACATAATTTTTCTTCTTTTTTTTTGCGGCAAAAGTATGTATTTCGACCTTAATATACACCTCCTATGCGAAAAACGCGCCAACATTTTTTTTATATTTTTTTTATTTGAAATTTCATATAAAAAAAGACCTCGTTTGAGGCACCTCTAAATATTATTTGCCAACGAATTCCTTTTACACAGTCGTTTGTTAGGTCAACCACTCGAGTTGAAGCCATGAAGACTAAAGAAAAGTTCGATATTTAAAAATAATAAGGAGAAAAGGAAGAAAGAAAAAATGATTATTTTTCTTCTAAGTAAGGAGAGGTGATTAAAATCATTATATGCTATAACATACACTCTAACTGCAACTGGAATATACGAAATATGAAAATGTTTACGTTTTTGAAGTTAACTTTTTGAAAAACTTTTTGTTTTTGGCATTTTCTGTGAATTTTTTACTGTACTGTACTCTTTGCGCTTGCGGTCGAGGTGTGTTTTCGTAGAGGTCACCTTGTCGTACAAATATGTGAGCTCCCACTGCCAGCTGCCGTTAGTTAGAATTTGACCGAGCAACTGGAGTGACGCTGCCCGTGAGCAGCGTCAAAGCTTTTTCATTCCTGACAAACAAAAGTGAACAGTGAGAAACAGAAAATCAAGTGCGAACGGGATGACGACGAATATAACAGAAGTTCAGTCGATCTACTTGATTGGCCCAGTGAAAGCTGAAATTGACGCATTTGATCTGCCTACAAATCGTGACGTTTGACGTTTGACTGTTTATAAAAAAACAGCTTTAATACGTCACGATTTGACGTCACGTTTGACGTTAATCGTGACGTATTAAAGCTGTTTTTTATAAACACTGTTTATAAAAAAACAGCTTTAATACGTCGACCTCTAAAAATTTTCTGCGGTACACCTTGTTACACGCAGACGCTATTGTCGTTGCCTCCGTGAACGGGCATACCTCGCCCGACTCCAGAAAAATCTCTCGAAACGCCGCACAGGCTCTGCGGAGGATGCTGACATCGCTTTTACAATATTCGACCAACTCCGTTGCAAAGTCAAAGTTTTGACCAGCAGCTGTAGCAACGTCGTACCATTGTAAAAATTCGGCACGATTTTTACAGCTCATTGCGTCTGGATCGTACGCGGCCTTTTCGGGTTTTCGATTCTCCGTTTTATTGAAGAGATGCGGAAAAGTGCCTTTAAATACGCTCGATCCTAAGCCAAAGGCTTGTGGGAGAGCACTAAGCGGCATATGAAAATAGTTCAAGCTATCGATGAATTTAACGGTGCCTGTCTGCATCGACATAATACTTGTGCCGTTCATGATGAGACTCGGCGGTGTTCTACCTTTTTCTTCGACAAGATGTCGAAGAATGAATTGAGCATCGAAACCTTTAGCATTATGTGCTATACATATGATCTGCCCGACTAATTTACTCTTCAGACACATTACGTAGTCTACAAATGCTGCAACAGGGTTGACGTCAAATATTTTCTCACTTCCATCACCTCCGCAGACTGTACATGCCTCGCTATCTTTTTCGGTTCCTAAACAATCCGAACACCGCTGCTGACTGACGCACAAGTTCACCTCGTGCAAAAATTCATTCGCAATTCCAGCGCGCTGCGTTTCTTGCCGCATTTCGAAATCGTAAAATATAAATATCTCACGTTTTTTCGTCACGGGCTGCGCCTTCGCCGGTGCCATGTAACACTGATGGTTGTCTGGGCGCCTGTTCTTGCAGGTTTTGCAATAGAAAACGCCACAGACGTGTTCATGCTCATATTGTTTATAAACCAGCTTTAATCATTTGCTACACACTTTCAAATACCGCACAAGGCAGATTTCGGCCCGTGTGAACCTAGGCTCTTGTGGTGCCGATAGCAATCCACCCCGCGGAAATAACGCCCGCAATCGTCACACTTGACTTTTGATAGAGTTTCGTCGCACGGCGGTAGTTTTGTGCAGTGTACGCAGATCGCCGTGCAGTTGTGCGCAACGGCATCGTTGTACGCCTTTCCACACGGTGCGCAAAAGAATTTGAATCCTGCAGCGGCGGTGAGTTCCTTTATCATATTGAAATGACGCGTCTCGCGATAGTGTAATAGATTTACACGATGAATTGCTTCAGAAGCAGCGTTCGCTACTACACTCGACCCGTCGAAAATAGGTGGCGCGCCGCTGCCAAACGTCTCGAACTCGTAGACCCTAAGACATACTCCGCACGGCGCAAGGAACTTCTGAAAAGCCTGAACCTCGGGTATACCACAACCCTCCTGCGGAATGCTTACACCGCTAGCCGCGATGAGCTTTCTAGCTGCCTCAAGCTGCGCGGCGGAATTGCTACGGGAGATGTTTCTCCAGCGCTTCTGACGCTCGCCTTTTCGTAGTTCTCCGCGCTCGCAGTATGCTATCCCTACTTCTATTGCTCGTGGAAGACACCGATAGTCGTTATTAGATATGAAGCAGATCGATTTTTTAGAAAAATCGTCTTTCTCCAGAGCCTTCGCGCCTTTGCCACCGACCGGCATCTCTACGACTGTTGCTGCGATATTGAATGAACTGTCTATTCGAAAACCTGTTGCGCTCTGTGAGACCGAGGTGATTAAAGTGCATAGATCATGCAGCGTAAATTGGTGAACGTAGCGAAAGGACAAACCGGCGGGGCCTTTACTAAATGCGTCGAACTGAAACTCGACGGCTATTTTGTCAGTTGGCTGGCAAGCACTCAC